>JADKYO010000009.1:27500-541320 GCA_016758845.1 Nigrospora oryzae | reverse complement strand
TTTCAAAGCTACTTGATATTTAATTTATAAAAGTTTAAGTATTATAAATGACTTTTAATTAAAGCTAGTATATATTAAGTATATATCGTGTTTATATATAAAATATAATATTAAGAGACTTCTTTAAATTATTATAAGTTAAAATAATATTATAAATATTTAATTAAAATTATTAAACTTATAGATTATTATATTAATTTTAAGCTTAAAGTGTTATTTAATTTAACTATAATTATATATTTAGCCTTCAAGTTTTATTAAAGCTTTACTATTATTATATATTTTTAAATTATTAAATATATGTTATATTATTTAACTAAGCTATCTCTATATAAATAAGTGTATACTTACTAGAAACTTATATATTAATGTTTTAAACTTATTTTGACATTCTTTAGGATAAGTAAATGTTAATAGATATTAAATTTTTCTTTCATATAAATAGTCTTTTTTATTAAGATAATAAAAGTTCAAAATATCGATAATATCTTTTATAAGATATTAAATATTAATTATAATACTTAAGATATTATTATAAATATCTTGATATTTATTTTTCTCTTTTTTCTTGCTAATTTAAAGAAGTAAATAATTTTATTAATTAAGTTAATTATTGTTATAATTAATCTGGTTTTGATTCCTTATATTCTCTTCATTAAAGTTACTTTATTTATTATATCTTAAAATCGTTTAATTTATATAAGTCCTTTTACGATACCTTTTTCTATTATAAAAAAGGTTATAATAATAAAAATAAACTATAACTAGATTCCTAAGTTAATATTCATTTAGTTGAATAAAATATTATTTTAAAGATATATAATAAAAAGTTCCGAGTAAATTAAATATTATTAAGTATTATATATAACTTAAAACTTATATTATTAAGAGTATATAACAAATTTATAATATAAATATAATAATTATAAATAAGTTCATAACTCTATTACTAATACATTATTATAAATAAAACCCCTCTAATATGATATTCTTTATCTTATTTATTTTTCTTAGAACCTATTTATAATTTTAGGAATTCATTTATTTTTGATATCTTCATTTAACTTACGTAAAACTTTATTATTATATAAGGTAATTAATCGTCTTTTACATAACTTTTAAAACGTTAAGTTATTATAATATATTTTAAATATATAACTAATCTTAGAAAATTTAAAATATAAGAACTTATCCTTTTTAAACCTTTTATTTACTATATCATTAAATTAGTTAATAAATTACTTAAAATACACGGTTTATTTTTACTTTATAAAGATATAAATAGTTTATCTTACTTTTAATATTAAAATCTTATCTTTATAAGTATTATTAGTTTATTCTTTTTCTTTTATTTAACGTTATTATAGCTAATATATATATATATATATAACGATAAAAAAGATAAATAATAAAGTATTTAATAAAATATAAAAGGTGATATCGGTTATAAGCTTATTTATAATATAAATACGTTTATCATTATAGGATAATTTAATATTAATATCAGCTTTCGGTATATTATAATAATTATAACCTTATTATTTAATTCTATCTTAAGATTTCTAATATATTTCTTTAAATAACCTATATAAAAAGAGATTTATAACGAGTTAATTTCTTTCGAAAGAAATTTATATGATCTCTTTTAAGACTTAATTAATATTTATTATAATAGTATAAATTTATAGCTTCATTATAAGAATTAGATATAATAATTCAAATATCTATATACTACTAATACTAATAAAACAAGCGTTAAAACCCGAAAGAAATATAATTATTTAATATAGAAAGTAATAAGATTAAATGAAAGGTCATATTATAAGTAATATTATAATAAAGTAACCGTTCTTATATGAAATTAGCTATAATACTTAATAAGATATAACCTATTCAGTTATTACTTAACTTAATATCGCTATATTTTCATCACTTTAATTATCGGTAGATAATAAAGGTAATAAAGGAGCAGACTTATAATATCGATAAGATTAGCACACTAATTAACCTTAAAGATAATCCTTTAGTTAAGAGCTTATTTATTATATATAAGACCTTTATTATAAACCTTAGAAAACGCGGGTAGGTAATAGTTTTAAAGTATATTAACGTTTTTAAATATATATTATTACCTTTAATTATATTTAAATGCATTAAAGTTTAATATTAATAGTTTACTTATTAATTAGATAAGTAAGACTTCGAAAACTAACGATTCCATTATTCATAGACCAGTTAAATAAATAAATTAATTACCTTATATTAACAAGGGGATATTTTTATACTAGAGACTTACTTAGAGTATAATAAATAAAGGCACCTTATCTTTACAAATTATAAGGGTTATATTAACGAGGAATATATCATAATATATATTTAAGGGAAAATATAAATAAACATCTTTTTAATATATGTATCTTAATTTCTTTAGCTTATAGATTTAAAGCCCTTTATAATATTAAAAGTAATATACTACGATTATTATTACAGTTAAAGAAACGGAGGGTCTTAATAAAATAAGTAGTTTTATTAAAATATAAAAACTATAATTAAAAAAGAGGAGGAAAGTTATCATCTTTACCTCTTAATAATAAGTATAAGTGCTTCCTTTAAGTAGGGTTTAATTACTTTAACCTTTAATTAATATATTTAAAAGTCTAATATAAATATCTTTATTTTATTTAAGTTATAATTTTCTAATCTCCTTTTAAGAAAGAAACTTATTTATAAGTTTTATTTAAAATTTTATCTTCGTTTTTATTAATACTTAATATCTTATTATAATACGGGTATATTACTATCTTTATAAAGTAAGTCTAAACAACTTTTAATTATTACTATTATTTACTATTGAAGTCCTATTATAAGTTTTATATTATTAAATTAAGCTAAATAATATTAATATTTTAAAGATACATTATTTTTAACTTACCTTATATTATATTAATTAATATATATATCTTAGACTTTTCAATAAATTTAATTTTATAACTCTATATAGTAAAATTTTAAAGATAAAACTTATATTTATTTTTACTTTTCTTTTAAGTTAAATTTACCTTAATTAATCTGAAAATTATTTATTTTATACTTTCAAAGTAAGTTATAATTAAACTTATAAAATTTAATAAATTAAAATACCTTTACACTTTCAAAATTTAAAAGAGTATTTCGTTTAAGATTAAAACTCTATATTATTTTCTTTTATATAAATCTAATATATTATTAAAATATAAAACTATCACTCGGTTAATCTGTTATTTAAGGTTTCTTTAAAGTAAAAATCGTCTTATATATTTTAAATCCTATAAAATACTATTCTATATTTATTTAATTATATATCCTTTACTATATTAAGTATATATATATATATATTCTTAGATACTATTATAATAAGCAAAGTTTAATATTTTATATATTCAGGTATTTTCTAAGAAGATAATAATAAAAGTCTTTTAATTAAGAGTTTTAAAATAAAGTATAATTATAAGGGATTCTAATTTTATTATATAAGGTAATAATCTTATAAAGTTCTATAATAAGTAAACTTATTTAATATTTTATTATAGAATTAAATACAACTATTTATCTTAATAATATTAAGCTAATATATATAAATGTATATTTTTAAAATACTTAAGAGTTCTTAAAGAAGAAATATATTTATAAAATTTTAACTTTTATATAATAATTAATTATTTTATTATCTCGTTAATAAAATATAAGATATTTTATAATCTCTAGTTATTATTTATATATTATAGTAATTTAAATATTTAATATAATACTTATCATTAAAAAATATAAATATCGTTTATTTAATTAATAAATACTAATTTGAAAGTTATTTTATTATTATTAATATTCTAATATTAATATTGAAGTATTATTAAAGTAAGTAATAAATATAATAGTTTAAATATCATATTTTATAATATATCTTATATATAATAAATAATAGCTTAGCTAAAAAGTAATTTATGATTTAAGAACCTTAATTATTAATATTAAGCTTATAATGGTTTTTTTAGCTTGTGTTATAACTTAAATATATTAATATATATTATATCTATAAGTTATATAAAATCTCTATTTATAAATAATCTTATATAAAGAGTATTAAGTTTTTATTTTATTATATAATTATTTACAATAGTTATTATTCAGAATTAGTATTATAAGAATAATTTATAAAATCTTTAAAAGTATTTAAAAGTTAAGTAAAATATTTAAATATAACCGCTTTTTAATTAAAAACGTTATATAACAGAATCATTATTTAATAACTTTATTTATATTTTTCTTTATTAGGTTTTTAATTTAGAGTTTAATTTAAGATAATATAAATAAAAAGGCTTAATAGATACCTTATAATAGAATAAAATAATATATAATATTTGTTTTTCTAAAAACACTTTTAATTCCTTAATTTTTCTTAAAAGAAAGTATTTTTTATATTATTTATAATATAAAATTAATATATAAAGATATATAAATAAGGTTTTTAATTTTCTAAAAGAATTTCTTTATTAAAAAGAAAAATATTATTTTTAGATATTTTTTTATTCTTAAATTAATTTTTATTATAACTTTTGATATATGACCTTTTTATATTTTATTAATTTTATTATAATTCATAATCCCTTATTATAAACTTTATAATTCTTCTTAATTTTCTAAGTTCTTTTAAAAAAGTAAAAAGAAATTATGCTTTATTTTAAACTAATTTTAAATATAGGACTTATATAGTATTATTTATTAATATGTTTTTAAAATATAAAAATTCTATAAAAATAAATATATTAATTAGATTTTATTTTATAAAAAGTATAATATTTATAGTTTTAAATAATATATACTTTCTTTAAGGTTACTTATTTCTTATATATAAGAATATAAAAAAAGGAATTTAAAACATTCTATGTAAGATTTATTTATGCTTTTATATACTTAAAGTATAGCTTTTAAAATATATTTTCTAAAACTTTAAATTTTTTCCGGTTTTTAAATTATTAAAAAGAATAATAATATAATTAAAATATATAAAATAAAATTTATTAGAATATGTTATTAAAACCTTTTCTATAAATAATTTTAGAAAAAATTAATTTATTTATAGATTTATAGAACACGATATTATATTAAATTATCTTATTATATATATAAGAAGTATAAAGCTTTTTAAATTTGAAGATTATTTTGATTTAAAATAAAACTTATTAAACTTTAAATTCTATAAAAACTATAAGATCTTAGTATTTAAGTTCTTTAAATCTTTCTTATTATTTTATTAATTCCTCTAATAATAGAAATAATAAAGGAAAGAAGTATTTTAAATATTTTTATCAAATATATTTAAAAACTCATAATAATAAAGAAATATTACTTTTTATATTTCTTTTAAAAGGCTATAAAACTAAAAGGAGCGATATTTTTAATTATAAGTTAATTAACTTTAATAAGTTTATTAATGATCTAAGTTTTATTAGTATAATATATATTTAATAGATAAATATAAAAAGTAGTTAAGATTAAATAAAAGATAAAATATTAAATAAGGTTATTATAAACGACCACTCGTATAAGAACTTAGGTATAATAATAAGGTATAACTATTTTAATTTTATTTAATTTAATATCGTTATATTTTTAAAAGTTAATTTAAAATTTTCTTATTCTTATATTTTATAATCTTTTATATTATATAATATAATTAATAATATTCATTATCAAGCTTTAAAACTTTATTCTTTAATTTTGTATTATTTGATATAATATTTCATTATTCTTATAGTTTATTTCTATTTTTTAAGTTTTACTCTTTTATATTATTCTATTATTTTATTTAATTACTCTTAAATAATAAGAAACTTAATTTTATTATATTTAACTTATATTTCTTTTTATACTTTAATTTCTTAAAATATCTATAAAGCTTTTATAGTTTATTATAAAAACTTTTTAAATAGCTTTTATTTATATTTATATTTAATATAAAGTAATTTATAATAAATAAGATTTAATAATGTTTTTAAAATAAGAATAAATCTTTTTAACTAATATTAAAATAAAATACCTAAAAGAAAAGGTTTAATTAACATTTAAGTTAAATATTAAAATAATATATAAGATAATTATTTTATTTTCCTACCTTCTATAAGTGGATTTCAATATAAGTTAGCTTTCATTAAATAATATAAGAAATTCTATTTTTATAAAATAATAAAAGCCATATTTTTCATAATAGACTTAACTTATGACTTGTAAATATAGAATTATGATTTTAATTTAAACTTAAAAAGATTAAAAACATATTATATAAATACTATTAAATAATTATATCATTATAATGTTTTTATTAGTTTTATCAATATAATATATTAAATAGTAATCAATATATTATTATTGTTAATAACTTTATATTTAAAAAAACTATAATTCTTTTAATAACTTAAAAAGAGTGTTTTAATTATAATTAAGTATAAATATTTATCTATTACTTAATTTATTAATATTATATATTTTATTATTCTTTTCGGTATTTTTAAAAAAATATTTAAAATCTAAATAAAAAATATATTGTTTATTAGAAGAGATAAAATTCTTATTAAATAATTATATAAAAATTAAATTATCCCTAATTATTAGGCTTTTACTTTTTAAGACTAATACGTCTTAAATTATTATTTAATAATTTACTTATATAAGAAATATTATTAGATTTCTTTAACTAATTCTTTTCTTATACAATATATAACATCTTAGCCTTTCCTTTTAGTTTTTTATATTTCAGTTTTTCCATAGTTTATATATTATATAACTGATTAAAAGTTATTACTTTATCCCTTTAATACTTTTATATAACTTAGTAACTCTAGTTATTAAAATAATAAGTAAATCTTATCTTATTAATATTTTATTAACTTTAAAGTTATTTTATAATAATAAAAAAGATAAAGTATTTATAAAAGGAATTAAGGAAAATAATCTTTTAAATCAGTTAATAATATATAAACTATGGAAAAACTGAAATATAAAAACTAAAAGGAAAGGCTAAGATGTTATATATTGTATAAGAAAAGAATTAGTTAAAGAAATCTAATAATATTTCTTATATAAGTAAATTATTAAATAATAATTTAAGACGTATTAGTCTTAAAAAGTAAAAGCCTAATAATTAGGGATAATTTAATTTTTATATAATTATTTAATAAGAATTTTATCTCTTCTAATAAACAATATATATTTTTATTTAGATTTTAAATATTTTTTTAAAAATACCGAAAAGAATAATAAAATATATAATATTAATAAATTAAGTAATAGATAAATATTTATACTTAATTATAATTAAAACACTCTTTTTAAGTTATTAAAAGAATTATAGTTTTTTTAAATATAAAGTTATTAACAATAATAATATATTGATTACTATTTAATATATTATATTGATAAAACTAATAAAAACATTATAATGATATAATTATTTAATAGTATTTATATAATATGTTTTTAATCTTTTTAAGTTTAAATTAAAATCATAATTCTATATTTACAAGTCATAAGTTAAGTCTATTATGAAAAATATGGCTTTTATTATTTTTATAAAAATAGAATTTCTTATATTATTTAATGAAAGCTAACTTATATTGAAATCCACTTATAGAAGGTAGGAAAATAAAATAATTATCTTATATATTATTTTAATATTTAACTTAAATGTTAATTAAACCTTTTCTTTTAGGTATTTTATTTTTAATATTAGTTAAAAAGATTTATTCTTATTTTAAAAACATTATTAAATCTTATTTATTATAAATTACTTTATATTAAATATAAATATAAATAAAAGCTATTTAAAAAGTTTTTATAATAAACTATAAAAGCTTTATAGATATTTTAAGAAATTAAAGTATAAAAAGAAATATAAGTTAAATATAATAAAATTAAGTTTCTTATTATTTAAGAGTAATTAAATAAATAATAGAATAATATAAAAGAGTAAAACTTAAAAAATAGAAATAAACTATAAGAATAATGAAATATTATATCAAATAATACAAAATTAAAGAATAAAGTTTTAAAGCTTGATAATGAATATTATTAATTATATTATATAATATAAAAGATTATAAAATATAAGAATAAGAAAATTTTAAATTAACTTTTAAAAATATAACGATATTAAATTAAATAAAATTAAAATAGTTATACCTTATTATTATACCTAAGTTCTTATACGAGTGGTCGTTTATAATAACCTTATTTAATATTTTATCTTTTATTTAATCTTAACTACTTTTTATATTTATCTATTAAATATATATTATACTAATAAAACTTAGATCATTAATAAACTTATTAAAGTTAATTAACTTATAATTAAAAATATCGCTCCTTTTAGTTTTATAGCCTTTTAAAAGAAATATAAAAAGTAATATTTCTTTATTATTATGAGTTTTTAAATATATTTGATAAAAATATTTAAAATACTTCTTTCCTTTATTATTTCTATTATTAGAGGAATTAATAAAATAATAAGAAAGATTTAAAGAACTTAAATACTAAGATCTTATAGTTTTTATAGAATTTAAAGTTTAATAAGTTTTATTTTAAATCAAAATAATCTTCAAATTTAAAAAGCTTTATACTTCTTATATATATAATAAGATAATTTAATATAATATCGTGTTCTATAAATCTATAAATAAATTAATTTTTTCTAAAATTATTTATAGAAAAGGTTTTAATAACATATTCTAATAAATTTTATTTTATATATTTTAATTATATTATTATTCTTTTTAATAATTTAAAAACCGGAAAAAATTTAAAGTTTTAGAAAATATATTTTAAAAGCTATACTTTAAGTATATAAAAGCATAAATAAATCTTACATAGAATGTTTTAAATTCCTTTTTTTATATTCTTATATATAAGAAATAAGTAACCTTAAAGAAAGTATATATTATTTAAAACTATAAATATTATACTTTTTATAAAATAAAATCTAATTAATATATTTATTTTTATAGAATTTTTATATTTTAAAAACATATTAATAAATAATACTATATAAGTCCTATATTTAAAATTAGTTTAAAATAAAGCATAATTTCTTTTTACTTTTTTAAAAGAACTTAGAAAATTAAGAAGAATTATAAAGTTTATAATAAGGGATTATGAATTATAATAAAATTAATAAAATATAAAAAGGTCATATATCAAAAGTTATAATAAAAATTAATTTAAGAATAAAAAAATATCTAAAAATAATATTTTTCTTTTTAATAAAGAAATTCTTTTAGAAAATTAAAAACCTTATTTATATATCTTTATATATTAATTTTATATTATAAATAATATAAAAAATACTTTCTTTTAAGAAAAATTAAGGAATTAAAAGTGTTTTTAGAAAAACAAATATTATATATTATTTTATTCTATTATAAGGTATCTATTAAGCCTTTTTATTTATATTATCTTAAATTAAACTCTAAATTAAAAACCTAATAAAGAAAAATATAAATAAAGTTATTAAATAATGATTCTGTTATATAACGTTTTTTAATTAAAAAGCGGTTATATTTAAATATTTTACTTAACTTTTAAATACTTTTAAAGATTTTATAAATTATTCTTATAATACTAATTCTGAATAATAACTATTGTAAATAATTATATAATAAAATAAAAACTTAATACTCTTTATATAAGATTATTTATAAATAGAGATTTTATATAACTTATAGATATAATATATATTAATATATTTAAGTTATAACAAGCTAAAAAAACCATTATAAGCTTAATATTAATAATTAAGGTTCTTAAATCATAAATTACTTTTTAGCTAAGCTATTATTTATTATATATAAGATATATTATAAAATATGATATTTAAACTATTATATTTATTACTTACTTTAATAATACTTCAATATTAATATTAGAATATTAATAATAATAAAATAACTTTCAAATTAGTATTTATTAATTAAATAAACGATATTTATATTTTTTAATGATAAGTATTATATTAAATATTTAAATTACTATAATATATAAATAATAACTAGAGATTATAAAATATCTTATATTTTATTAACGAGATAATAAAATAATTAATTATTATATAAAAGTTAAAATTTTATAAATATATTTCTTCTTTAAGAACTCTTAAGTATTTTAAAAATATACATTTATATATATTAGCTTAATATTATTAAGATAAATAGTTGTATTTAATTCTATAATAAAATATTAAATAAGTTTACTTATTATAGAACTTTATAAGATTATTACCTTATATAATAAAATTAGAATCCCTTATAATTATACTTTATTTTAAAACTCTTAATTAAAAGACTTTTATTATTATCTTCTTAGAAAATACCTGAATATATAAAATATTAAACTTTGCTTATTATAATAGTATCTAAGAATATATATATATATATATACTTAATATAGTAAAGGATATATAATTAAATAAATATAGAATAGTATTTTATAGGATTTAAAATATATAAGACGATTTTTACTTTAAAGAAACCTTAAATAACAGATTAACCGAGTGATAGTTTTATATTTTAATAATATATTAGATTTATATAAAAGAAAATAATATAGAGTTTTAATCTTAAACGAAATACTCTTTTAAATTTTGAAAGTGTAAAGGTATTTTAATTTATTAAATTTTATAAGTTTAATTATAACTTACTTTGAAAGTATAAAATAAATAATTTTCAGATTAATTAAGGTAAATTTAACTTAAAAGAAAAGTAAAAATAAATATAAGTTTTATCTTTAAAATTTTACTATATAGAGTTATAAAATTAAATTTATTGAAAAGTCTAAGATATATATATTAATTAATATAATATAAGGTAAGTTAAAAATAATGTATCTTTAAAATATTAATATTATTTAGCTTAATTTAATAATATAAAACTTATAATAGGACTTCAATAGTAAATAATAGTAATAATTAAAAGTTGTTTAGACTTACTTTATAAAGATAGTAATATACCCGTATTATAATAAGATATTAAGTATTAATAAAAACGAAGATAAAATTTTAAATAAAACTTATAAATAAGTTTCTTTCTTAAAAGGAGATTAGAAAATTATAACTTAAATAAAATAAAGATATTTATATTAGACTTTTAAATATATTAATTAAAGGTTAAAGTAATTAAACCCTACTTAAAGGAAGCACTTATACTTATTATTAAGAGGTAAAGATGATAACTTTCCTCCTCTTTTTTAATTATAGTTTTTATATTTTAATAAAACTACTTATTTTATTAAGACCCTCCGTTTCTTTAACTGTAATAATAATCGTAGTATATTACTTTTAATATTATAAAGGGCTTTAAATCTATAAGCTAAAGAAATTAAGATACATATATTAAAAAGATGTTTATTTATATTTTCCCTTAAATATATATTATGATATATTCCTCGTTAATATAACCCTTATAATTTGTAAAGATAAGGTGCCTTTATTTATTATACTCTAAGTAAGTCTCTAGTATAAAAATATCCCCTTGTTAATATAAGGTAATTAATTTATTTATTTAACTGGTCTATGAATAATGGAATCGTTAGTTTTCGAAGTCTTACTTATCTAATTAATAAGTAAACTATTAATATTAAACTTTAATGCATTTAAATATAATTAAAGGTAATAATATATATTTAAAAACGTTAATATACTTTAAAACTATTACCTACCCGCGTTTTCTAAGGTTTATAATAAAGGTCTTATATATAATAAATAAGCTCTTAACTAAAGGATTATCTTTAAGGTTAATTAGTGTGCTAATCTTATCGATATTATAAGTCTGCTCCTTTATTACCTTTATTATCTACCGATAATTAAAGTGATGAAAATATAGCGATATTAAGTTAAGTAATAACTGAATAGGTTATATCTTATTAAGTATTATAGCTAATTTCATATAAGAACGGTTACTTTATTATAATATTACTTATAATATGACCTTTCATTTAATCTTATTACTTTCTATATTAAATAATTATATTTCTTTCGGGTTTTAACGCTTGTTTTATTAGTATTAGTAGTATATAGATATTTGAATTATTATATCTAATTCTTATAATGAAGCTATAAATTTATACTATTATAATAAATATTAATTAAGTCTTAAAAGAGATCATATAAATTTCTTTCGAAAGAAATTAACTCGTTATAAATCTCTTTTTATATAGGTTATTTAAAGAAATATATTAGAAATCTTAAGATAGAATTAAATAATAAGGTTATAATTATTATAATATACCGAAAGCTGATATTAATATTAAATTATCCTATAATGATAAACGTATTTATATTATAAATAAGCTTATAACCGATATCACCTTTTATATTTTATTAAATACTTTATTATTTATCTTTTTTATCGTTATATATATATATATATATTAGCTATAATAACGTTAAATAAAAGAAAAAGAATAAACTAATAATACTTATAAAGATAAGATTTTAATATTAAAAGTAAGATAAACTATTTATATCTTTATAAAGTAAAAATAAACCGTGTATTTTAAGTAATTTATTAACTAATTTAATGATATAGTAAATAAAAGGTTTAAAAAGGATAAGTTCTTATATTTTAAATTTTCTAAGATTAGTTATATATTTAAAATATATTATAATAACTTAACGTTTTAAAAGTTATGTAAAAGACGATTAATTACCTTATATAATAATAAAGTTTTACGTAAGTTAAATGAAGATATCAAAAATAAATGAATTCCTAAAATTATAAATAGGTTCTAAGAAAAATAAATAAGATAAAGAATATCATATTAGAGGGGTTTTATTTATAATAATGTATTAGTAATAGAGTTATGAACTTATTTATAATTATTATATTTATATTATAAATTTGTTATATACTCTTAATAATATAAGTTTTAAGTTATATATAATACTTAATAATATTTAATTTACTCGGAACTTTTTATTATATATCTTTAAAATAATATTTTATTCAACTAAATGAATATTAACTTAGGAATCTAGTTATAGTTTATTTTTATTATTATAACCTTTTTTATAATAGAAAAAGGTATCGTAAAAGGACTTATATAAATTAAACGATTTTAAGATATAATAAATAAAGTAACTTTAATGAAGAGAATATAAGGAATCAAAACCAGATTAATTATAACAATAATTAACTTAATTAATAAAATTATTTACTTCTTTAAATTAGCAAGAAAAAAGAGAAAAATAAATATCAAGATATTTATAATAATATCTTAAGTATTATAATTAATATTTAATATCTTATAAAAGATATTATCGATATTTTGAACTTTTATTATCTTAATAAAAAAGACTATTTATATGAAAGAAAAATTTAATATCTATTAACATTTACTTATCCTAAAGAATGTCAAAATAAGTTTAAAACATTAATATATAAGTTTCTAGTAAGTATACACTTATTTATATAGAGATAGCTTAGTTAAATAATATAACATATATTTAATAATTTAAAAATATATAATAATAGTAAAGCTTTAATAAAACTTGAAGGCTAAATATATAATTATAGTTAAATTAAATAACACTTTAAGCTTAAAATTAATATAATAATCTATAAGTTTAATAATTTTAATTAAATATTTATAATATTATTTTAACTTATAATAATTTAAAGAAGTCTCTTAATATTATATTTTATATATAAACACGATATATACTTAATATATACTAGCTTTAATTAAAAGTCATTTATAATACTTAAACTTTTATAAATTAAATATCAAGTAGCTTTGAAAATAATTTATCTTTAATAATATCTTAAATATTAACTTAATTTACTTTAAATAAAAGACTTAATTAGCCTTAGTTTAGTATAATAAATATAATATTAATAAAATTATAAATATCTTAAAGAATTATTAGTTTAAATATAAACGTGATAATTATAAGTTATTTAGGAAAGGCTTTTTTTAAAAAAATAAGATAATTAAAATTAAACTATTTATCATTTAGAAGATTATTAATAAAGTTATTTTAGAGGCTATTACTTAAAGAAATAAATTAAAAAGATAAAATATACTTTTAATATCTAATAGTAAATAAGATTATTATAGAAAATTTAATTAATATAATAAACCGTTTAATTATTATTATAAAGAAATACTTATAATACTTTAATAAGTATTAAAATAAATAACTATTCGCTAAAATATATAGAACAAATAGTAAAGTATCCGAAAAAAGATACCTAATATAATTTTAACTTAAATAAGTCTTATAAAAATGTTAATAATATTAGTAACTGAAAAGGTTGAATAATAAAAGAAAATAAAATATTAAATATATAACGAATAAAGTATTAATATTAAAATAACTGATTAAAAATATCTAATAGAATTTTAAAACCGATATCTATTAGAATCTTATATAAAATAAGACCGATAAATTAATAAGATTAAAGACTAATATATTAAAATTAATAAGTTATTTTTTATATAGCTTCACGAGTTTATTGTTATTATTTTAAGATAAATGATATATAATATAGATTATTCATTTACTTATAAGTAATATATCTAGCTTAGAAGTTAAATTCTAATAGACTTATTAAAGAAAAATATAAAATATATAATTCATTTATTAAAGATTAAAATACATGGGCTAGAACTAAAGTTAAAAAAGTATTAAAGCTTAATAAATAATATTTTAATACGTTTATTTATACCTCTATATATATTAAGGTATATCTTAAAAATATATAAAAGATATAAGAATTTAATATAAGTAAAGTATTAAATAAAATATAATTAATAAGAAAATGTTATAAATATTAAAATATATTATATAGTTAAAATATATTATAGTATATAATAATTAGAAAAGTGAGTTTAAGAGTAGAAAGTAAGTTATTATTTAATATATTTAAAAAGATAATTTAACTGTTAAATTAATAATGATTTATATTTAAAGTTAAGTTTATTAGAATTAATCTTTTATTAACTATAAACTATATATTCTCTTAAAACAGTTATAATTTAAGCTCTTAGTTTAGATTTAAATAATTATAAGTCTTTATATTTAATATATAAGAATTAAAAAAGGTTATTATTATATTTATTAAGATTATATACTTAATAATAAGATATAAGGTATTATTAAACGATTAAAATATGATATTGAACTTTAGTTATAATATTATATTTAATACTTCTCGTAATAAATAAACTTTATAACTTATAATAATTACTAGTATTATGAATAGATTCATCGCCATTTAAGGTATATCTATTTATATATTATTAAAATAAATTCATAGAGTTTCAGAAATATTTAAAAAGTAATATATATGATAATTTAAGTTTTTATATTTATTTATTTAAGCGTTTGAATCATTTTATCCGTTTTATTATACTTTTTTTATTAATCTATATTATTAAACTTAATACTTATTTATAATTAAGTATAATACCTTAGATAATTATAAAATTATTAATATTATTATATATTTTAATTTTATATCCATATTAAATACTACTTATAGTATACTTTAAATAATATTAGAATAAAAAAGAGTTATTAATATGTATAATATTTATAAAAATAAATAAATTAATATATTCTATATTTAAAAGCTTATTAGTTTAGAAAAGTTTCGGATTTTTTTAAGTACTTATATTTATAATATAAATCCTTTATTTATATACTAAAACTATATTTTAATAAAACATTTAACTTTAATGTTTTAAAAGATTCACTAAAGATCTTTATTAAAAGTAATTACTTAAAAAAGCTTAATTTTAAGTTTTCCTTTTATATAAAAAAGTTTATTCTATTTAATTAGAGTAATAATAATAATAATATATAAATATAACTACTTTTATTTATTAAATAATTTTACTTTTATATTTAACTATTATGTTTTTTAAAACTTATATAAAGTTTTAAAAAGTTTAATTAAGAGTAAAATACTTATATAAATAATTATTAGCTTTTAAAATAATATTTTAATCTTAATATTTATTTTATATATCTATAAATAAAGATAATTTTTAAAATTTATGATTATAACTTTAAATTTAATAATAAAAATAAAGTTTCTATATAACTTCTTTAATTTATCTTATTTCTATTATATATTTATTATAATTAAAGATAAAGAATTAATATAACTAGAATTTTTAAATAAAGGTTTATATAAAAATAGACGAAGTATAATATCTTATATTTTAATTACTAAGTAATAGTTAAACTTAGTTTTTATTTTTAATAATTATAAAAGAGATATTTTAAATTAATAAGTAATTATTAATAATATATTATAATAATATTTAATTTATTTACTTTATATCTTATTAATTTAATATTTTAAAGGTTTAATAAGAAATTTATGATAAAATATTTAAAATAAACCTTTTTTATATTTATAAAAATAAAATAATTTAAAGCTAAGAATAAAATTATACTTTTAAAACTATTAAATAATTTTAAAGAATATTAAAAAGTTATTAATTCTTTCTTATACTTTATTATTTATTTTATTTAATATTAAATTTGAAAATAAAATAGATTTTAAAATAATAACTTAAAAAAGATAATTTTATTATAAAATACTATTAAAATAATATTAAGAATCCGCCTTTATTATAGTTATACCCCCTTTTAATAAGTAGATATAATAATACTAAAAGGTATATTATTAACTCAGTTAGCGCTTTAAGTAAGTAATTAAGTAGCTAACCGTTATATTAGATAAGCTTAAGTCTTAGCTTAATAATAATCTCTCTAATAACTAGATAATAAATAAGTAGCTTTTTTTATATATTTATCTTTTTTGTTTTAGCCTTTTTATTAGACTAGCTTTTCTAAATCGTATTAATTCTAATCTAATTAATAACGCTTTATTATATATTTTTTATTATTATATCTCTTAATTAATAATATATTATTAATATAGAATTATTATTTTTATATTTTATCTTTATTTTATTATATTAGTATTAAGCCGATAACTTATTATTAGTATCTTATTTATATTATATTATACGTTTCTATTATTTTATATATATCGAATAACTTGATTTTTTTTAACTTATTATAAGCGATTTTATTGTTAATTTTTAAATATAATATATATAAATGTATTATAAATATATTAATTATCTATTAAATAGTCAATTATTATTAGTTATAATAAGATTATTTTTATAGTTTTATAATTTTAGACGACTTATAAGTCGCCCCTAATTATATTATAAATATAATAAGCTTTATATATATATATATATATATATATATATATATATATAATAAAGTTAAAAATATATTATTAACAATGTATAAGTATAAAGTAATATAATAAAATATATCATAAATCTATATATTTTTATTATAGCTATTTAATATAAGGTCTTTGCTATATAATAAATAGTTAAAATATATATTTAAATATATATCCTATATTATATTAATAATTATACTTCATATTATCTTATTATATTATATATAACCATATTATTTTCTTATTTTTTTAAAAAGGAATTTCTAACTAAAAAAATCATCCGTCATATATATTAGTTTAATATCTTAATATTATATTATTAATAGTTCAAATCCGAAGTAATAACCTTTATTTCTTTTTTTATTAGTTCTTATTAAGTAAAAAATATATAATATCCTTATATAAGGTAGATAATAATAAGTTCTTATTAATATTCTATTTATATATTACTATATACTAACTTTCTAATAATAATAAATAAATAAGATTATGATTAAAAGGAATATAAATAAACTTTATTTCCTTAAATATAACGTAAGCTTTAAGATTAAAGCTATCTTAATTATATTTTTATATTTATTTATTAATATTTATAATATAAGGAGATATAATATAAGTGGAGTATTATAATTTATTTACTTATATTAAGAGTAATAAGTTTTAAAAGATAAAAGATTAATATATAAAAGTATTAAATAATCATTTTATAATAGTATTTTCTTCCTTTTTTCTATATATAATATAAAATTAAATAAATAATAAAATATAAAGAATTAGTTTAAAACTTTCAAATTACTTTTTAAATTATATTTCTAAGATTTAAATATTAAATAATTAGTTTTAAAAGGTTCTTTATATATATTTATAGAAATGATATAAAATTAAAATAACTTTATAAAAGGTTTAAGTTTAATTTAATATATATAAATAATAGTAATAATATTTAAAGTTATTTTACTTATTTAAGAGAATACCTTTTAAAAGTAGTATTTAAATTAATATTTAATAAATATCTTTTATATAAGCTTATAAAATATATTAACTTAAATAAATATTATAAGAAAAATAAAATTTATTTTTTATTATTTTATTACTTAGGTTTTTTAACTCTTCATAATAGATCTTTTAAAAGTATTATAAAATATATTTATATTATTAAATCTCTAATATCATATTATATAAAATTTAGTATAGTTAAAATATAAATTAACCATAAAATAAATATTTAGTAAATATATAATAAAGAATAATATATATTGTCTTTTAATAATTTATACTTTATTTATATATTTAAACTTATTATATTTTAAATTATTTTAATTTCTTTATATAAAAGTTTTAAGCCTTTTTTATATTATATTTCTTTATTAGGTACTCTTTTTTAGTATTTTTAAATATACTTTATATAATATATATTTTATAAAATATTTAAAATATATATTTCTATGAGCTTAGATTCAAAA
Organism: Nigrospora oryzae; assembly: GCA_016758845.1. Classification (NCBI taxonomy): domain Eukaryota; kingdom Fungi; phylum Ascomycota; class Sordariomycetes; order Amphisphaeriales; family Apiosporaceae; genus Nigrospora; species Nigrospora oryzae. The sequence goes on along the minus strand of JADKYO010000009.1, from coordinate 522,554 downwards.
GATATTATAGAATAATAGAATTCATATATAAAATAATATATATATATATATATATATATATATATTAAGTAATAAAGATTTCAAATTTTATTTAATATAAATATATTAATTTTAATTATAAAACAATTTATAAAATATATATATTATATATTAAAGGCTAATAAAACTCCTAAATATATAAATGTAACGTTTATTATAAAATCTTGAAGTTAAAAAAGAAATAATATAGATATCATTTACTTAGATTTATAATATAATATAATTAATAACTTTTTTAAAAACAAAAACTTCTTATAAACTTCTTAAAGATCTTTTAAGTTTTTATTTATTAATAAAATAATATTAATATTAGGTATTATAAAGGTTTTATTTATATTCTAAGTTATAAAGCTTTATATATTAAATATAGTTTATATAAGTTAATAAAATAATTAAATACTATATTTTAACATTAATATAACTTGAATAAGCTTATTTTATTTAAAGAGCTTCAAAAAAGTATACTCTTAATATATATCTTATAATATTCTTAGTATAAATAAAAAAGATTCTATTAATATATATATATAATTTTATAAGTATCTTAGTATTTTAATTATATAAAATATACTTTTATATTTTATAAGAAAAAGTAATTTACTTTTTATATCCTTTCCGAAAAAAATCTATTAACTTTATGAAATATAATAAAAAAGAATACTTATTTAAGTTAATAGTTATTATTATCGCTTAATTAGGGTTTTTTTAATAACTTTATATGGATACCTTTATTTAAGCTAAGTTATATTAATTACTAATAAAAACACGTGAAACCTTTTATATTTAAACTTAAAAAAGAAAAGAGTTTATAAAATTTGAAAAGTATAACCATTTAATAGCGGTATTATCCTTAATTCTTTTTTTACTTAAAATATAATAAATTTATTTAAAAAAGGTACTTTTATTAGATAGCTTAAGTAATAAGTTATACTTTATTTCTATTATTTTACTTATTAATAAGTATTTAAGAGAGATTATTTAATAAGTTATAAATATTTAAGTATTTTCTTAAATATATTATATCTTATTATATAATTTAAATATTATCTTATTTATAAGAAATATAAGGATTTAATACTACTTAAAGGTTTATTATTATATTATAGATTAAGTTTTAACGTTTAAGGTAGTATAAAGTAAAATACTTTTTAAATTATGGTCTTAATAAAATCTATTTATAAATGACTTAAGAATACCGATAATAGTAGTTCTTATACCTTAACTAATAAATACCTTTTACTTTTCTTATATATTAATATTTATAATTTCAAAACCTTGAACATTTAGCATAACTAATAAATACGTAATGAAAATAATACTTATTATAAATATATTAGGTTTTAAAATTATTAATCTTAATATAGAAGTCCGTTAAGTGTTAATATATAATTCATTATAAATATAAAAATAACACTTTTATTAAAACAATAAATTTATATAAATAATTTATAGTAACTTATAGTTTTAGAGTTTACCTTAAATTAATCAAAGAACTTAGCATATAATATAAACTTTATTACTTTTTTAACTTCGGAAAATATTAGTATCGAATACTTTTTTATAAAAGAGATATATGACTTTTCTTTCAAGGTACTTAATATATAAATATTAATTTTTTTTTAAGTTAGGAATAGAACCTTAAAGCACTTTTCCTTTTAGTATAGACTATAACTATAATAATAATATAAAAAGGGAGTCCTTAATTTAATGGAATTATAATATTAAAGAGCTAATATAATATGATGGATATAAGAATAATGAAGTAATACATAAAATAAGAAATATATATATAAAATAAAGCAGAAAAAAATAATTAAAAATAAAGAACTATATGAATTTAGTTACTTATTAAAAACCTTTATTAAGATAATTAAAACTACTTAAGTTAGCGTATATAGTATAAGTCATATAAAATATGAAAATATAAATTAAGGTATTTAAGAAGGTAAAAGAAGAGAAATTAAAATAGTTATTATACTAAAAGATTTTAAGGGAGATAAATAAAAAATATTACAGTTTCAAATGAAATATAAAAAAAAGAAGTTTACAAAGAACTTTATTAATAATATATAGGAGATATTAAAAAGAGTTTTAAAATATAAATATTTCTAAGATTAACTAATTTTAATATTATTATTAAATATTTCTATATATAATAGTATTAAAATAAATATAATCAAGAGTAAATATAAGGAGTTTAAAAATATTATAAAGATTAAGAAGAATTTAAAGATTTAAAATATTTTTATGATATATAATAACTTCTTAAAGATAATATTATAATAAAATATGATATAAAGTATTAACATATTAAGAAAAAGTAGTATAAAATAAGTAGTGATATTATTTTCTTTTAAAACTTTATAAGTTTGAAAAAGCTAAATTAAATCTAGTAGCTGAGTTTTCTAAGAAAAAAAGTATCTATAAAATAAAACTTTATTGTAAAAAGCTATATAAATTATTTTCTTTAGTTAAATCCTTTTTATTTAAAAGTTATATTCTTTATATCATATTTTATATAAATATTAATTTATAAATTTATTATCTTACAATAATATAAAACTTGTTATATAATTTAATTACTATATATATATATATAATATAATATATTAAGGTTTATATTATTATCTTACTAAACTAAGAAATAAGAAACAATATATTAAAATATTATTATTATGTTATAAGAGTAAAAAAACTTATAGTTAATTTTTATTAAACATTTTATAAATAAGAAGTTAAGATATAAGTTAAGAATATATTTATAACTAATTAAATAAGATTATATATAGAAAATATTATTATATAAGGAATATAAATTAAAACTAAATTATATTTTATATATAACTAAATTATATTTTATATATATATAAATATATATTTACTTATAAACTTAGAAACTATTTAAAAATAAAGCTAATTAAATTACATATTTTAAATATTAAATTAAGGCTAATATTAAATCTATAATATTATAACTTAAAAATTCCTTTAAGGTATAATTATAAAAAGTTTTCAAAAACTAGTATATAAAAAGTTAATATAATAAAATAATATAATATTATTATTTTATAATACTTAAAATCTTTTTCTTTTATGAAAAAAGGAAGTTTACTTATTATATTAGAATCTTTCTAAATATAATAAAGCTGGAAATAAATTAGTTATAATAAAAATTATATATAAGATATATTAATACTAAGATAATATATTTAAGTAAAAAACATTATCCTTTTGAAACCTTTATTTTAAAAGTTATATAATTATTTATTTAAGTATTATAAAATCTTTTATATAAGTTTATATAAAATAATTTAAATCTATAAATTATAATTAAGTAATATAATATAAATATTATATCATAATTAAGTTAGATAAGATATAATATATAAGATAAACCTTTTTATAATAAATATAAAGCATAAAAAGGGTTTTAAAAGATATTATCTCTAAATTTCTAAATACTATAATTAAGTTTAAATAAAATGATTTATATTAAATTAGCTTACCTTATAAAGAAAGAGAAAAAGCAGAATAATTAAAACTAAAGTATAATATTATTAAATAACAGAAAAGGTAGTATACTTATTCGTATATTATAGGAAAAATATTAAAGAAAGTTATTAATAAAAAGAGTTTTAAATTATACTCTTATATACCGAGATTTAAAATATATAATATAAAATATTATAAAGAAAAGCTATTTTAGAAGGGTTTTATCTTAAAATAAAATAGCTTAATTTATTAAAAGCATTATAAGTTATAGAATATGAAAAAAATAAAAGTAACTATAATTAAAAAATAATAAGATTAAAATTTCTTTTTAAAATATATAATAGGATTTTATAAGTTAAATAAACTAATAAGATATAAAAAGATATAAATTGGATATCCTTATACGAGTATTAATATATTTTTAAATATATTATTAATCCTATTTATATTAAATACTAAGTAATTTAAAATATATATAACTTATAAAATAACTGATATATATTTTATAAGTAAAGATATTATTATTACTAAAGTTATATAATTAGAAATATAAAGTAATATTTCATATTATAAAAATACTCGAGTTAAATATTTATAATCTCTTAAATATATATTTAATTTATGTTTTCCTAATCTCTATATATATAAGTATTAGATAATAAAGTTATAAATTATAAAGATTATTTATTTATAATCTTAGATTAAGTAATTTTATTAAAATATATATTTTTATATATATATACTTATTAAAATCTGTATAAGTTATTAAGTGAAACTTCTTCTTTATAAGAAACGAATTAGATATTAAAGTTAAGAAGTTTTAAGTATTTTTAGTCTATACTTATATTATTATAAAGTAATAATTAAACTAAAAAAGTTAAATTAATTTAAATATTAAATATCTTAAATTCTCGATATTAATTTTAATTTTTTTCAAAAAACATTTATACTAAAAAGGTCTATTTTAAATATATTTTAAGAGTATATATTTATATCAAGTTAACTTATGATATAAAAAAACACTTAAGTATAAGAATTAGAATATTAATATAGAAGATAAATAACTATTATAAATATATATTTAATATTATTATTATATATATTAAAAGAAAATTATTAAAGGTTATAGTAGAGTATTATAATGTCGGACTTTTCAGTAGTATAATTAAGATAAAGAAATATTAAATTTAAATCATTTAAATAGTAATGTTTATACATATATATATATATATTAATAAATAGAAGCTTATAATATATTATTTTAGTATAAAATCTATAAGGAATATGAACGATTCAAAGAAGTTATATATTTAATATATATATACTTATAGATTTAAATTATTTAAAACTTATTTTTAGATTCTAATTTAAAATAATATATACTTTAAAGTGATAGAATAGAAATTAATTCTTAAATTTTATATATATCTAACGTTATATATTTATTTATATTAAAACAATTCGATAAACTTATAAATATTTAAAAAGATATTATTAATATATTTTACTTTTATAATATACTTCCTCTTTTAATTATTTTTCTGAAATAAACTTTATTTTTTATATTTATTTATATAGTTAATAATATTATATATATTATATAAAGATATAATTAACTTTAATATTATAGAAACATTATAAGTAAAACTGATAGGAAGTTAAATAGTCTATATATACTATTTATAATAAGTAATAATAAAGAATAAAGACTAAAGATAATTATTATATTACATAGAAAATAATAATAACTCTAAAAATACATAAATAATATATAAGTTAGATAAATAATTTACCTATATAATTAAACTATTAATAAAGATATCTATATAAAACCTTACATTTTAATAAAAACTATGTTAAAAATTAGTCCTTAATTTTTACTTTTTTTATTTACGAAAAGTTCTTTATAAATTATATTTTATTTATTTTAATTAATTTTTAAGAACTTTCTTTTTTTTATTCCTTTATTTTTAAAATTCTAAACAGTTAATACGAGTATATATATATCCGGAAAAAATTTTTAAAATAAGATATTTTTCTAATTTAATAGAATAATTCTTTTAACTAAAGTCGTTTTCTTATGATTTTAATTTAATATATAGTCTATTATATATAACTTTATTAACTATAGAGAATATATAATAGATATAATAATTCTTTTTTACTTTAAGGTAATATATCTTCCTATATTTTATTTTAAAATATTATTATAAAATATAATATCAGTAAATAATAAGGTTAGAAGTTTTTACCCTAGATATAAAAATATATTAGTTAAAGAAAGATATAATATATATTACTTAAGAATAGAAGTATGGTTAGTTTTAAGAAATAAAAGTTATATATTTGCTACGTTTTATTATCTATTCCTTATAATTATAATATAATATTTAATTTAAACCACTTCATAATATTGAAATAATAATAAGATTAAAAGTAATTTATGTTTACTATATAAAGGGTATAAAAGAATTTTAGTTAAGAAAAGTAAAATATTTAATTCTCCTAATATAAAAGTCGATATTTAAGATAAAACTACTTAAGAAGAGTTAATATAAACTCAGGCTATTTAATAATAAGTAATAACTAAAGTCGTCTATAACTTATAAATATCTTTATTTTTTAAAAGTAAAAAATATTAAGAATATTTAAGCCTTAAGCTTAAATACAAGTTATATTCTTAATTATTTATTATCTTATAATTTAAAACTCGAGTATTTTATTAATTTTATACTATTTTCCCGGTAGTTTTAAGAAAGATTAATAGTTACTTATTACTTTCATCGAATTATTCTATATAACTTTAAAAAGATATAACTTTAAAAGTAGGAGGATTTATAATAAAATATATATTCTAATCTTATATAGTTTAAATTAATATATCTTCATTAATTCTTAATATTTATATAAAATAATAATATTATATTAGTATATATAATTATATACTTATATTAAATATTACTTTATTTTTAAAACCTTTTAAAATAAATAGTTAAAACTTATTAAGTAAACTATTATATTTAATTATCGACGTAAAAATATATTATATAAGTTAAAAACGATTATTTTAAAAATTGTTTTTATTTTTATTTTTATTTCTGTTATTTCTTATATTAAATATAACTTTTCTTATAATTATTCTTTTATTAATACGAGTTAAAGTATTCTCTTATTTAAAATATTAAGATAGAGATATTTTATTAATATTTCTTTATAAAATTACCTTTACTCTTAATTTCTTTTACTAAGTCTACTTAATCGATAAAGGTATTATATTTTATAAATTATTATTTTTATTACTATTCTTATAACATTCTATAATTATAATTAAATAATGTCTATTTTTGATATATATTAAATGAGATAATTGAATTCTATAATAAGCGTTTATTCTTTATTAATTTTAAGTTAATCAATAATTTAAAATCTTTCTAGGCCTAATATTATTTTATTCTAAGAATAGGTTACTTATGAATATAAAAACGTTACGTTTATAATATATATTATAATAACTAAAATAACTTTAAATATAATAAGTATTATAATTAATAAACTTATTTATATAATTAATATAGAAAAAAACTAAACTTTTCTTTCTTTAAAATCTACGAAAAAGGTAGGTTATATATCTTCTAATATAAACTTTTTTAGTTTATATTATTACTAAATAATATTAATATAAGTATTTATCTTTTATAACTTTAATTTAACATTAAAATTATAAATAAATATAATATTATTTTATTCCTTCTTAGTTCTATATTTAATAATAATTAAGCTATAAAGTACTTGACTTATATATACTATTATATAATTCTTAGTCTTAAATAGAAAATTTATTATAATAGTTTATAAATAAATAAATGTAATATCTAACCTTTTTAATGAAATAAATAGCATAATACGCTATATATAAAAATAAAGTTAAATTATATTTAGAATACTTTTTATAAGAACTAAAGACCGTTATAAAATAAAGTAAAAAAAAAAAAAAAGATTACTACTTTTAATAAAATATAGATTAATCTTTTTAAAGAAATAAGATAAATCTTTAATAAACTCAAATTAAGATCTAAAATAGATAAGCTTATTATATGTAAATTAAGGGTAATAAATAATAATATAAGTATAGATAAATTAGAAAGTAAATAAATAAGGAGATATATTATAGAGTAAAAATATAATATAAAAAAGATAAATATAGGTATTAAAGAAGATATAATTCTAATATTCTTAAAAGAAAATAATATATAGAACTTAGTTATTTAATATTATAAGTTATTTAAAAGGTTTAAGAGTTATATTATTAGTAGCTTTATCTTATTTTTCTTTAAAAGAAAACTTATATCGAGTATATATCTAAGAATAATAAGTTATTAATATAATATAATAATTAAAGTATTTCGTACCTATACTTTATAAGCTTAAAGGAATACTTAATAATTATTAATTATAACAGCTTTCTACCTAATACCTTTTAAGATAAGAAGTATTTTAATAAAATAATAAATCTTATATACTTCTAAATTTATTAAGACTTTTAAAATTTGAAATATTTTAAAAATATATATTAAAAATATAGTATAAATAACTTATATCGAGATATTATTTAATTTTAAGAAATATTACTAAGTTTTTTTTATAAAAGATTAAGCTAATAACTTATTTTAACTATTAAATTCTTAATACTCTTTTTAAAACTAATCTATTATTTATTACGTTAGAAAATATAATAAGTGATTTAAAGAGTATAATTTTTATTAAGGTTAATATATCTTAATAAACTTAAATAAATTAATAATCTTATTAAAAAAGAAACTATATTTTAAATTTATAATATTAATCTTAATATAATAGGTTTATTCTTAAAATAAACGATTTAAATAATTTCTTTTTAAAATCTTTTATATAAGAATAAATAGAATAAAATATATTGATTATTATTTAATACTTAATTAATATTTCTATGTTTAGAAGTAAATTAAAATAAAATAAAAAGAATTAAAAAAAGTATAAATATTTAAGAAGTAAAAAAAGAAATAAAAGAAAATAAATATAATCTATATAAAATATAATATATATATTAGAGTTCTTTTCTTTATTTTAAAGCCTTCTTATAACTTATTTTATAGTATATAGATTTTCTAATTATTTTTATTTTTAAAATTCAAATAATATTAAAAAATATAAAACTTATAATATTACAATATTAAGTTTATTTAAAAGTTTATATACTTTATGAAATAATAAATAAAACTAATATATTATTTCTTATAAAGCTATAGATATTAAGAAATATATTTAATAATTTTAACTATAAATTATACCTCATAATAGTTATCTTATAATATTTTAATTATTAAATTATTTTATAAGTTTAAAGATAAAGATTTATCTTTATTTATTAAGTATTTATATGAAAAGTTTAGTTTAAAAGAAGTTAAATTATACTTTATTATAATAGTTAATAATAAACTTATAAAATATTATATTATGAATTAGTATTTAGTTAATTATAAGTAAATTAATTAAATCTTAGTATAAAAGATTATTATTTCTTAAGATAATAGCTAAGAATTTAAAGTGTTTTACCTTTTAAATGAAAATATTAAGGAATAAATTTATATTATAAAGTCTAAATATTATAGGTTTAAGATATAAATCTATTATAACGAAATTAACTATATAATATATATTTATTACTTTTAAATTTAACTTATATCCCTTTTATCTTATTTAAAATATTTCTAAATATAATTATTAAAGTATATTTAAAAGTAAATAAATATTTTTAAAAAGTTTATATTATATAAAACCTGATAAATAAATATTATAAAAGGAATAAATAAAGACTATTTAATATTTAAACGGTTAAAAGAATTATATAACGAAGTAAATTAAATTTAGGTATTATTAAAATGAATAATATAAAAAAAATATCGTAAATTACTTAAAGAATAATAGAAATAGTTTAAAACTTATAATATTTATCCGTTTTTAAATACTTATCTCGATTTATTAAATCATATTTAAAAATTGATATTTATAAGTATTATACTAAGAATAATCGTTAAAGATTTAATAATAAAAATATTTATTTCTCTTAACTTATTAACGAAAGAATATATTAATAAAATAAATGAAGATCGTATATTATAAATATAATATAAATATTGTAAAATAAATTTTTCATTATAAGGTAATAAGTATTAAGACACTTTTTTATATCCTATAAATATTATATTATAGAATCCTATAAATAAATCTTATTATAATTTATTCTTAATATACTAGTATATTAAAAGTTAAAAATAACTATATAAGACTTTTAACTGAATTATAAGATATAAGTAATCGTAAGTAAAATTAGTATTAATTAAACGCTAGTTAGTTTATTCATAAGACTTATTATAAGATTAACTCTTAATAAAAGAAGGTTTAATAGTAAATTTAATTTTATATTATTTATTTTATTATAGGTTTACTACTATTAAATACTTTCAATAAGGTAACCGACTTAAATTACTTTTCTTATATACGATCAAGTCTGCCTTTATTATAAAATAATAAAGGATTTATATAATTAAGGACTAATATATAACCTTAAGAGAAATTATATATTAGAGATTATAGAATATAAGTTTTAATCATTATATAATAAATTCTTTACTTAAATAACAATATCTATTTTTAAATTAATGTTATTAAGTATAAAATACTTGAAAATAATTATAAATTATATAATTCTTATTAATATTTATCAAGTATACTTCACTTATATTTTTTTAAATAATTAAGTCTTTAGAAGTACTTAATATTGAAAGAAAAATATCAATAAAATACAAAAGTTATTATAACTTATAGATAATATACTAATAATAGAATCTATTTATAATTTCTATAATTAAAGGTCGTTAATTATAAATAATATAAAAATATATTATAAGTTATTTTTTTATAATATCGTTTCAGATATAAAGCTAAGTTATAAAATATATAATTTTATATAAGTAATAGTAATTAATATCTTATATTATATAAAGCTAAATAAATAACATTATAATACAGAAAAATATAGATTTTACTTATAAATAAGTATTAAATATAATATTATTTACTTAATATATTAAAGTTTAAAGAATAAAAAACAACCCGTGTAATATAGAATATATATATAACTTAAGATAAAAACTTATAGTTTTAATCTCCTAGTTTATAGTTAATTTACTCATATTAAAAAACATAAATATACATAAAAAGACCAAAAATAATAAATATTTAGTTTTTATATAATTAAAAAGAAATAAATATATTAAACTTATTATAAGCTTATAACTTTAATATTTTAATATTAATATTAAAAGTTCTATTATAAATATAATAATGTAAGATATAATATATAAAATTATTAAAAATATTAAGTTATTTTAATATAGCCTTAAATCTCTTAATCATTATTTTGAATTTAAATTAAAATGTCATATTATATAAAAATTAAAATTAAATCTTACTTTATTAAGAAGACTCTTATAATATTAGAATAGGATTAAGTAAATAAAAAGAAATTAAAGGGGCTATTATCATTTTTTTATTTTAATATATTATAAAGAATATATGCTTTATAAGGCTATTAAGAGTAGTATATATATATTAATTATATAAATATATATTAAAAAGGTTTTATTTAATAATCGAGTATAAAAATATTCTTTATTGATTATTTCATATTTTAAACTCGTTAATTTATTTTAAAACTAATAATTAAATTAATATATTTTAAAATATTATAAGATAATATTATAAAAAGAATAAAACGAATCAATATTCTCTAGTCTTTTATTTAAAAAGTATAATAAATACTTTTTCTTTTTATTTTATTCTTATTAGAAAAGTAACTTATTATTATTATTATTATAAGGTTTAGTTATATTTTAAGTTCCTTTTAAAAAATCAAATGAGTTTTCAGTTTTAATAAACGTCATACATTAAAAAAAGATATAGAAACTCTTTAATATAAATAGGATAAAAGTTTCATTTAATAGTTATATTTTCAAGTTACTAAGACTATCTTTCTATATATTTTTAAATAAGATAGTAATATACTATTCCTTATATTTACTTAAGAAAAGATATAAATAAAGTTATTTTAGAAATTAATAAGATTAAAATTATATTATATAATACAATATTTTAATATAATTATATATTAAGTAAGAATACTTACAAATAAAGCTTTGTTTATATTATAATCATTTAATCATCGAAACTAATATATAATGAATTAAATCTTATAATAGAAATAAACTAAAAAAGAATTAAAATATATATATATATTAAAGTAAAGATATATAATAAAGGTATTAAAAAGGAATATCTTGAAAATTTAAAAGAAATTAATATATTTTTTATATTAAAGGAAATAATGAAATAATAAAAATATATATTTATTAAAAGTATCAGTTATTTTTTATATAAGAAAAAGCTATTAAATTATATAATAAAACCTATAAAGTCAAAGAAATATAGGAGTATTTTAAAAAAAAACCTCTATTTTATAGATTTTATATTTATCTCTTAAATTTTAAAAAATAACTAAATAATAAAGTTATTATCTTTAATTTCTTACCGAAATCGATAATAATATTATTCTATACTTTTACTAACTTAAAAAATATTATTAAACTTTATAAAAAACGTGTCAACTTCTATACTTATAATATTTGGTAATTAATAGTTAATATATAAATAAATCTATAATTATAATGGATATTTCTATTATATAAGATGATTAAAAAGACTGATTTAATTCTTTTATATTATCGTCTTTAATTATTGGAATATAAAACATTAATCTTTTAATTAAAACAAAAATAAAACTAGAGGTCGCTTATGATTAATTTTAATTAAAAGCTTATAAGATTTATATATTTAAATATCGTAATACTATATTAAATACTAAAGAAATAGATATAGTGATAGCTATTCTTAATCTTTTAAATATTTTTAAAAAGAAACTCATTAGAAAATAATTAAAGTAAATATCTTTATTTATTTTTAAAATTAATATATTTTAAAATCTTCTCGTTTTCTTTATTATATTATAATATATATAATTTTAATATATATAATACTATTTAAGGAGTATTAAAATAATTATTTATAAAAGAATCTTTTATAAGTAAAAGTTAAAACTCTATATTATAATATTAATATTTATGTTTATTACTTAATTTATAAAGTGCTTTTATATATTTAATGCATTTTAATTCTATTATAATTATAAAGTTTGAATAAAAATAGAAATATATTAAATATTTTATTTATTTTAAATTCAAAAAACATAAAGTATAATATTATTTATATAAAATGATTTTCTTAATCTAATAATATAAATCTAAATATTTTATTCATCTTATTTATATTAACTTATAAAGTCACTTTAAAAGTAAAAGTTATAAGTTTTATTAGTAACTATTAAATAAAAAGAAATATTTTATTAAAGCTTATATAAATTTATTAAATTAACTAAATAAGTTTTACTTTAAACTTTTATATTTTATTAAAATATAAAATATTACTTATAAAAATGTAATATAAAATCAAAATATAAATTAAATCTATAATATATTAGACTTATTTAAATTTATACCTTTTAAAATAAAATAAAAGAAGATCTAATAAAATAAAATAAAAGGAAAAGACTTTAACAGTTAAAAAAGCCTTACTATTTTTCTTTTAAAAAGTTTCTAATTAATTTTAAAATGTATTTCCTTAGTTTATTTTAATATATTAAAAAGGACTCACTTAAAACGTGTTTAAAGTAAAAGTAAATATAAATTGTAATATATTTGTTTTATAAATATAATCTTTTTTATTATTATAGATTTATATTAAAATCTTTTTACTATAAAGATATTTTTTTAGTTTTAACTTTATTTATAATAAAAGTTAATTATATATTATTATTATAAGTAATATATAGTAATATTAAGCTAGGTTATAACTAGAGGAGTTATACCTTATGATTATAACTAGTTCCTAATAAAAGAGGCCACTTAATAGTAAAATTATTTAATATATTACTTTTTATTCGACCCCTTTACTTTTTATATTAACTAATATTATCTCTTTTTAGTATTTTATGTTTTTTAATTAATTTTAATATTATATAAATATCTTAATCCTTATATTTAATACTTATATTAAAGCTTTAAGTATATTTCATTATAATGATTATTATAAAAATCTTAAAAATAAAGTTAATAATTTATATAAAAATATTAACCGGTTATTAATATTTATATTATATTAGTTTTTTAAATAAATGTATTTAAATTTTAAAAATAAAACTCAAAATAATATTAAATATAGTATTACTTTAATAATCTCTTATTATTATGATTACTTATTAAAGTAATTTTAAGGTATTAAGAATTAGGAATAAATTATCTTTTATAATAAATAATTTTATATAATAAGCTAAAATAATGGATTATTTTATATTATTCTTATAGGATTTATTATTTATTACTTTAAAGAGATATTATATTTATGTTTTATTTATAAATATATTAATTTATTAATATTAAAGTATACTTGAAACATTAATAAAAATAAGATTTTAATTTTTAACTTAATATAAGTTAATATTTTTAATATAAAATAAAAAGAAGTTATATAACTTAGTAAATATCAATAACCGATTTAAACCATAGAAAAGAAATAATCTACTAAAGATAAATTTTTAGAATTTAAATTTATTGAGATTACTTATATATTTAATAATATATTATTAGGACTTAAAAATATAAAAACCGATAAAAAACATTTAATATTTTCTATTATGATACAACGTTATTTATTATCTTAATTAAAGGATAAAAATTTGTTATATCCGGTAAAACTATAATATATATTAATAATTATTAATTCTTAAAAACTATTAAGATATAATTTAAAAATAATAAATATAAAGGTTTTATAGATAATTAATCTTTAATATATAATTATTTTTATTTACTAATAAAGTTTTTATTTAATAATTAAATTAATTAAAAAAAAAATTTTATAAATAAAAGAAACTTAATATATAAGTTAATTAAATTAAAGTAATATTCTAACTTTGATATTAATATAATATCTTTAAATTTTAATTTATCTTACTTAATGATATATTATATTATTAAAATTAAGATCTTTGAAAATATATTTCGTAATATAAAACTTTAATATAAATAAAAAATATAAGTTTATTAAAAAAACTAATAATTAACAAAATATATTTTATAATAGTTAGAAAGTTTTAAAATAAAAATTAAATAATATTTAAGAGTATTTATTTTACTTTATATTTTAAAAAAGTATTTTAAATTAATAGGATATTAAAGCTTAAGTATCGTTATTTATATATAATTAATTTATTATTAATATACTTTTAAAAACAATTTAACGAATTACTATCTTAAATATAAAATTATTAAGTTATTTATTTAAAAATAATAATATCAAAAGTATTAAAATAATTAATATTAAAGTAAGTAATATTTTTAAGATTATTAATAAAGTTACTTTATTAATTTTCTTTGAATAAATATATTATAACTTAAAGTTATAAAAATAATAAATGATTAATATTAAAATCAAAATTTATAATATCTTAATAAGTATTAAAATAACTAATACTAAGTAAAAATAGATATAATAAATATTTTAAAGCTTAAATAGGAAGATATTTATTTTAACGCCGACTTTAATATATTTTATAATAATATAAGCGATCTTAATAACTTAATAAGCTTAAATAATAAACCGGAAAATAAAACTATTTATATAATATTATATATAATAAATATAAAATCAACTTATTATCGGTATCTTATAAAGTTTAATAATCGATATTTATTTCAATCTTATATTAAAAAGTATCGATTAATTAATAAATCAAAAGACTAATATAATAATATAAATCAGTTATCCTTTAACTTTATAAGATAAACCTATATATAGTTTTATAAGATAAATATAATATATAGTATTCTTCTAAATATTATAAATATATCGATTAAATTTAAAGTCTATAATATATTAAAACTAAATAAATTTTATTTTAAAAAAGGATTAATTATATTTTTATATTAAATTATACTTATAATTTAATATATAAGGAAAAAAAATTTATTAAAAATTAAGTATTAAAAAGATATTATATATAAATAGGTTTTAAAAATATTAAAATATTTTATTAAGATAAAATGGATAATATTGAATCATATAAAGTAAATATAAGCCTAAAGTTATAAGAGAAATTAAAATTTCGGTTTACTTATTAATGAAGGGAGTATTTAATTTAAGAAATATAAGATTTAACTTAAATAGTTAAGTTATATTAAAATTAGCTTTAAACCTATTTATTAAAAATATACTTCGAAATCTTTTAATAATAATTATTAGTTATATTATATATATTTCTAATTTTAAGAAATAATAATATCACGCCTTATTTTAAAAATAATTAATAATAAATCCATAAATAAACTATAATTAATATAAAAAGAATATTATTTTTATATTTACCGAGACTATATATTATATATTTTATTAACTTTATAATCCTAATATATCAAATTTATCACTTAAATATATGTAGTTTCTTATAAGAAACTTTTCTTTTTAACTTTTTAAATATTTAGTTTTATTCAAAAGATTTCTATTATTATATATAAATTTTGAAAATATCGATATTTAATTAATTAGATATAAAAACGTTTATTTAATAGATATCTTTTAATATAATATAATAATTTATTAATAACTTTAAATAAACCGAGACATAATATTTATTACTACTTTTAAAATAATAACTAATAATTTTAAAAATAATAAAACTTTATAAATTATAATAAATATTAATATTATTAATAAGCCGGTCCTTAAAAAATATTACACTAAACTTAATATTATTAATAAAAAGAAATTATTAAATAGATTCTATATTAGCACTTAAAAAGTAAAATTACTTATTTTAATAGAGATAACGATATTGTTAATATAAGTAAATAATATAGTAACTAGCCTTAATAGTAGTATAATAGTAGCTATAGAAACGGCTTTTACTTACTTAAATATCAAGTTTAATCTAACCTTATTAATATATATAATTATTATAAACTTAATTTCTAATCTCGATATTTATTTATAAGTAAGTTTTATAACTTAATTTATTATAAAATCACTAACTTAATCAGTTAATCGATAAATATTAACTTTTTAATTAATATTTAAATATAAGTATTAAAACTTTAAAATAGATAATATAAGTCTTAAATATATTAGACTTTTAATAAAAAGAATATATTATAATATTATATATCTCTTAACTTATTAGTATTTTAAAGATTCTTTTTTATTATATTATTATTTGTATTATAGATTCTACCTTTATTTTAACGCTTAAAATATTATTATTAATATCTTTATATTATAAATTAAACAAACATAGATTAATATATCTTTTAAAGACTAAATAAAATTATAAATAAAAATTTAAATATTTTCTCTAAAATATAAAATATTATAAGTTATTAAGCATAATTTATAATACACTTTATATATAAGAAAAATCTATTTTAGTACTTATTTAGAACCGTTTATATATTTAATATTTAATTTATTAAATATAATATAAAAAAAACTAAATTAATAATAAAAGAGTTATATGAAAATTAAAATATAGGTTATAAATTAGGTCGTTATTTGTAATAATTACTAATAATTCTTATAAATTTAAGTGATATTTAATATTTTAAGTTTTATTTTTATATATATTCTAAATATAATTAAGTTCCTTTATAAATTCTTCTTTTAATTAGCCTTCTATAAAAGATTTAATTTATCTATAATAAAAGGGCTAAAATAGTAATATATTATTTAAATAAGTTTCAAGAAATTTTAAGATATATAAGTTAATTTATAAAAGAATTATTAAAACTATAAAGAATATTAATTAATACTTTATTATCAATCTCACCTTTTTTATTCAAATAACTAATATTTTCTTATTAAATTAAAGTTATTTAAGTTATCGTAATATTAAACTCTTTAAACTTAGAATAAATAATCTGAATATATTTAAAATAATATATTATTTAAAAGCTTTAAAAAAGCTTATTTTTTAAAGAAGGTTAAAAACTTTTAAATAATATTTTAAACTTATTAGCTTCTCTTAATATATCATTATTTATTATATATAACTTATAAAGTCTTTTTAATAATATAAGATATAATTTCTATTAATAAAAAAATTAAAAGATTATATTTAAAATGAAAAATAAATAATAAATATATATTTATATTATATTATTTTATCTAATATTAAAGGAATTAGTTTTAACTTAAGTTTTCTAAAAACTTTTAATTTTATATGATATAATTTGTTATTAAAACTCTAAATAATAGCTTTTTTTAAGTCGATAATTCTTAAAAATGATAAAATGTTATATTTTATTAAGTTAATTTTAGACTTTTAATTTACTTATCTTTTAATTAAAACTTAACTTATTATATTTTTAAATAATAATCTAATATTTATATAATGAAAATATAAATTTTTAAAATATAAGATTATATTATTAATTTAAGCTTTTAAAAAGGTTAAATTTATTATTTAATCTTATAATATTATCTAAATTATCTTAATAAAATAACTTATAATTTAAAGGTCTATTAAGTTAATATTTTTAGATATAAGTAATATTAATCGTATATATTAAAATTTAATTTTTATATAAATCTTTTATTATAATATTTATATTATATCCTTTTTTATAAAATATCTTAAGTTTATATAGAATTTATCATTATATTTAAAAACTAAAAACGATTACTTTTAAAGTAATAAAGTAATCCTAAGTAATATCTTATTAGTAATTAAAATATTAAAAACGATAACTTATTATATTATATAAGAAAATCTTATTATAAAAGTATTTTTTATATTTTATCTTTTAAAGGTTATAGGAATAATAAAATAATACTTTATACTATTTTTTATTATTCTTATTAAATTATCGTTTATAATTTAAAAAAGATATTCTTTTTACTTTCTATTAATATACTTTTTAAATAAAACGTAAAAATATATACTTAATTTATCGATTAAAATACGATTTTATTATTAATAAGTAAGTTAATTATTTCATTTTAAAATAAAATAATTTAAGGGGTAAGTTATTATAATCTAAACTTACTAAGAATATTTATATAATAAGTTATATATTATTATAGCTATAAGATTTAAAAACTAGAAAAACTAATTTATCACTTTATATAATAAAAAGTCGTTATTAAACTTTATTTAATGAAATAAGGGAAATTTAATAAATAATATTATAATTAAAATATGAATATAAACACCTAGATTAAAAATATAATATGAAGGTAAATTATTTTATATTAAAATATTAGTAATAAAACTATTAAGTTAATTATTACTTTTAAATTTATTTTTTTATCATTTCTTACCTTTATTATTTTATAAGTCTTAAATAAGAATAAGTATTTATCAATATTTAAATAATATTTTATAAAACGAACATTTTATTTAATAAATCTATTTGAGTTTTAGGATTTATTTATTTTTTAAACTAAAAAAATAAAGGTTAAATATTTAAATACCTTATATAGTACCTTTAATATTATAATTCGCTATCGGTATATAAAATAAGACAATTTTAATAATTTCGACGCTTATTATTTTAACTTAAAGAATAAAGGATAAATTATATAAGATAGAAATTCAATATATATTAATATTTATGAATTCCTAAAATATACTCGGATATATTTGAAATATATTAATATATAAGCTTTATTAAAATAAGAAAGTTTCTATATATAATTAATATTATTAAATAATAGACTATATATTTAAAAAGTTTAATTTAATATATAATTAATATAAAGCTTTTTAAAAAGATATAATATATATATTTATTAAAGTAAAGTAAAAATTTAAAACATTTATTAATATAATATCTTATAAGTTAAATTCTTTTTATTTAACTATTTAAAATATTATTAAAGGTAAGACTTTTTTATATAAGTTCGTTAATATTAAGTTTAAATATAAAAGATTAATATATACTTATTAAGTAAAAACTTATAATTAATTAAGTATAGTTTATAATATTTTAAAGTATTAAAAAATGAAATTTAAGTGAAATTTAAAGTATTTAATCTATATATTATTTTTAAAATCTATTTTAAATTAAAAACATATGAAGCTTTATAAAATCTTAGTTTAATATAATAAACCTATTTTTAATATAATTGAAAAAGAAAAATTAATAATAATAAGAATAATAAGAATAATAAGAATAATAAGAATAATAAGAATAATAAGAATAATAAGAATAATAAGAATAATAAGAATAATAAGAATAATAAGAATAATAAGAATAATAAGAATAATAAGAATAATAAGAATAATAAGAATAATAAGAATAATAAGAATAATAAGAATAATAAGAATAATAAGAATAATAAGAATAATAAGAATAATAAGAATAATAAGAATAATAAGAATAATAAGAATAATAAGAATAATAAGAATAATAAGAATAATAAGAATAATAAGAATAATAAGAATAATAAGAATAATAAGAATAATAAGAATAATAATAATAACAATAATAATAATGATAATAATGATAATAATTATAACAATTATTTATTAGATTATTGATAAAGTTATATGAATGATTTTCATTTAAGTAAATATATTAAAAATAATTATTGAAAAACTCGGAATACCTAATAATAAATAAAGATCAATTTAATAAAGAATATAATTAATATTATAAAAAGTTTAATAAAACCTTAATAAGTATAAAAGTAATGAATATTAAATAAAAGTATATAAAATAAAGAGTAAAAAACTTAAATAAGAAGATATCTACTTTAATATTATTTAAAATAAATCTTATGATAATATAAATAGTCTTAATAACTTTATAAGCTTTAATAAGATATTAATAATTAAATTTAAAGAAGGGATTTTATAGTCTTATAATATAAATGGTATAAATAATTATAAGATATATAATATATAAAATAAACTATTTACTAATTTATTAATAAGCTACTTAATTTAAACTTTAAACTTTTAATAACTTAAAAAGATAATATATAATATATAGAATATATTAGAAAAAATTAAAGTTAATAATATCTTTAAGTTAAATAAATAATATTAAGATAATTTAATTATAGTTAGTTATATATTAAGGTATATCTAGATTAAATTATATAGTACTTAAAGATTTAATATAAATTTAACTTTAAATATATTATTATTAATAAATATTCTTTAAAAAGTATTAAAGTATATTATTAAAGTAAAAGATATAATATTTATTAATAAAAATAAAAGTAAAACTAAGGTAATAAAAAGTTATATATTTAATTTATTAAGAAAAATAGAATATCTTATCTAATATTAAGTTATAAGTTTATTAAATTATAGTAATTCCTTAGCTTTTAATATAAGCCGCTAATCGTTTTATTATATTTATAATTAGCTTTACTTAGTAATAGCTATTATAATAACTTAAAAGGTATAAGAATATTTAACCTAGACTTTTAAATAAGATAACTAAAGGTTAAAATAATTAAGCGTTATTTAAAAGAAGTACTTATATTAATTATTAAAAGATATAAATTATAAATCCTCTTCTTTTTTTTAGATTTTATCTATACTTTTTATATTAAAATAAAATTATTTACTCAAAGTATAGTTATAAGTTATATCTTTATAAAATGGTATTTTATTATATATTAATAACTAAGATATTTTATTAAACTTATTATATAATATAAATCTTTTTAGAAGTAAAATATCTATTATATATATAAAGGTTTTATATAAAAAAGTCTTAATTATTTACTTAAAAATATTTAAAGGTTTTAAAAAAATTTAAAACCGCTATTTAAACGTTATAATATTTTATAAATTAAAAAGAAATTTTATATTTATTTTTTAACTTTCATAAATTAAAGGAATACTTATTAATATTTCTTACTTTTATAATAATTTTATTTAATAAATTTATATTAAAAGTGATTAAAAAACGATATTATTATTGATTTATAATCATAATTTTAAAATATATATCTTTAATTAATTAAGTTTTATTTAATCTCTTTTATTTTTTAGAATATAGAATTAAAACTTAAATTAAATTAAACTAATTACTTAAAAGTTTAACACCTTTCATATAAATATTATTATGATATTTTTTAACTTTAAAATAAAATGATTTATAAATTTATTTGATTAAGTAAAAAGAAAAAAATAAGAAATATTTTTTAATTAAAAAGTTTTTTAAAAGTTATAAATATCTTTTATATTTTTTATTATAATTCTTTTTTTAATTTTTAAAGAATTATAATTATAATTATAATATTAAATTAGGTTAAAAAACTTTTATTTTTTTTATATAATTTGAAATAAAAAAAACTATTTCTAATATTATAATATTAAAAGAAATAGTTAATATTATTATTAAATATAATATGAGAATATAATATATATATATTTTAATATATATTTAAAAAGTTTTATTAAATATTTAAAAATTAGCTTTATTTTAATTATAAAATTTTAAGATATTATATTAAAAGTTTTATAAAGAAATATACTTAAATTAATAAAATAAAATCTATTAATTAGTTTATTTAATATTTCTTTTTATACTTATTATTAATCTTAAAATAAAAAGCTTATAAAAAATAACTATAAGAAAATAAAAATTTTTAAAAAAGAATTAAATATATAAAGATAAATAACCTTTATTTTTAAAGAATATAATGATATTTATAATATATATAAAAACAAAACTTTAATTTTCTTAAATTATTATTAAGAATAATAATTATTTTTATAAAAATATAATTTTATATAAAATAATTTTAATATTTATATTACTTGAAATTATATTATTATTATTTTAAAGAATATAATAAATTTAATAAAGTCTATTTTTTAAATAGTTTTTATATTATTAATTACTTTAAAGAAATAAAATATTTATTTAAATATATTTTGAAATAATTAATATAAAAAATCTTAGTTATTTATTATATATAAATAAAAGAATAAAATATTCAGTTTAAATTATATTAATATTATTTTCTAGTTTTTTTAATAAGTTTATTTTCTATATATATAATTTTTTATAAATAAATAAAGCTAACTAAATATTATAAAATATATTATATATAATTATAAATAATAAAAATATATTAAAAGAAAGTATTGAGAAATTATTTTATAAAGTAAAATAATAATTAATTTTCTTTAATTAAATATAATTTTTAAAAGTTATATATTTATAAATAAAATTCTTTTAAAGTTTTATATATAAAATAAAGAAATTTTAAATAATATTTTCTTATTAAAAATATATTCTATTTTATTTTAAAGTTATTTAATAAATAATATTAAAAATAATATTAAATTTATATTATAATTTTTTAAAATACTTAATAGAAATATATTTATTCTATTTTTAATATATTAATTATAGAAAAATAAGATTATTTTAAATTTTAATAATAATATAAAATATTTATTAAATAATTAATTTTAAAAAATATTTTTTAAAAAAGCTTATTAAAAATATATTATTAAAAAATAAAAAATAATTAATTAAAAGTTAAATGTTATTTTAAGTTAATTAAATCTTATTTAAAGAATTCATTTTAAATTAATAAATAAAACTTAAATTTATTTTTAAAATAAAATAAAATTTTATTATTATTAAATAAAAAGATTTTATTTTAAAAATTAAAAGTTATAATTCTTATAAGATTAAATATATAAGAAGTTTTTATTAAAGTTAAATAGGAATTTATTTTAAAATTATATTACTTTTTTTATTTATTATAAAATAGCTTTATATTATATATTTTATAAAAATAATAAAATTAATTATATTTAAGTAATTAAGAAATTATATAAAAATAAAATATTTGAATAACTTTTATTTTATATATATTAATAATAATAATTTTTAAATATTATTAAAAATATAAACATTATATAACATATATAAAACTATTTACTTTTATAATATTTTAAAATAATAATATAATTAATTTTAAAACTTTATAATAATAAATAATTAAAGATTATTTATAATAATTAAAAATAATTTTTTTTATTTTATTATTATTTTTATTAAAAGTTTAGTTAAAATTATAAATAAGTTATTAATTTATTTTTATTTTAATAAAAATAAAATAGTTTTAAAAATGATAATAATATTAATTTATATTTTTAAATAATTAAATCTTTTTTATATATTTTTATAAAATATAATATTTTAATTTCTAATTTATAAATTAAATATTAAAACTATTCTTATTAATATTTTTTAAAAATAATTATAAAATAAAATATAAAAATAATTATATATTTTTTCTTTTTATAAGAAAAAGAGAATTTATAGATTTATTTTAAAATTAATAAAGCTTTTAAAAAGATATGAAAAAATTATATTAATAAATTTATATTATTAATAATATTATTATTAAATATTATAACGTATATATTAATTAAGCTGCGTAGTTAATTAAGATACGCACTCTAGTTATATTTAACTTCGTCTATTTTAGATATATATATTTCCATAACTAAACATGCTATAACGTTCCTAAGAGTCTCAAATCATTCTCGCGGTCTAGACGATTCGGAACGACCCCGTAATAACAGTGCGCCGCGCTGTATCTATCTTCTACGTCCCCGAATCTATTATCCGTAATAGAATGAAGGGAAAACGCGCCCGAGACGATATACGTAGTAATAAGTGTCGCCTTACCGAACTCGAAGAGAAGACGCTTATCCGATATATCCTCGACCTAGATTCGCGAGGGTTTACCCCGCGCTTACACGATATAGAAGATATGGCGAATATCCTCGTCGCGTCGTATAACGCGCCACGCGTTGGGACGCGTTAGGCTGGGAACTTCGTTAAGCGATAACTATAACTCCGGACGCGTTTTTCGCGTGTATACGATTACTAGAGGGCCCTCTACGAAGACCCTGAAAAGATCTCAGGCTGGTTCGCGCTTTTCGTAAATCTAAAGGCGAAATACGGTATCTAGGACGAGGATATCTATAACTTCGACGAGACCGGCTTTATAATAGGCTAAATCACGTCCTCGATAGTCGTAACCGGCGCCGATCGGAGCAGAAAACGAAAGAAGGTCTAGCCTAGTAATCGGGAATAGGTCACCGTGATCTAGGGCGTCTGTTCGGACGGTTAGTACCTCCCGCCGTTTATCGCCGTGAAGGGCGCCTACCACCTCGCTAATTAGTACGCCGACAGCACCCTCCTATACGATTAGGTTATTAAACTAACCGCGAATGGATAGACCGATAACGAGACGGGCCTGGACTAGCTTCGATATTTCGAAAAACACACCGTGTCGCGTGCGACCGGCTTATTTCGAATGTTAGTGATCGACGGGCACGAGAGCCACGTCTCGGCCGATTTCTAGGCGTTCTATAAGCAGAAGAATATTATTTATATCTCTATGCCTCCGCACTTATCGCACCTACTCTAGCCACTCGACGTTAGGTGTTTTAGCCCGTTAAAGCGGGCGTACGGCAGCGAAATCGAAACCTTCATGAAGTCACTTATTAACTATATTACTAAGGCCGAGTTCCTTATCGCCTTCTAAGCCGCGTATACGAAGGTTTTCACGCCGAATAACGTTAAGGCTAGATTCGCCGGGGCCGGATTAGTGCCTCTCGATCCGGAACGGGTTCTCTCTAAGCTAGATGTGAAGATATCGACGCCGTCGCCGTCGGGTAGCCTCCCGCTAACGGGCCTCGCGTAGGCATCTCAGACGCCATATAACCTAACGCAAGCGACTTCGCAAACCGATTATATTAAAAATCGAGTTCGCTAGCACTAGGGAAGCTCCCCGACACCGATTTTATTAGCTATCGACTAGTTTACGAAGGGGGCGATAGCGATAATGTATGAGGCCGCCCTCCTCCGGGCCGAGGTTAAAACGCTTCGAGAGGCTAACACCGGCCTCGTAAAACGTCGCAATGCTAAAAAATCTCGCTTATAAGAAGGAGGAACACTTGAAGTAGGCGAGGCTTAAGACCTTTTAGCCCAGAGGGACGTGGATACGCAGTTCGCCGAGGAAACGCGTGCGAGTAGCAGTCGGGCGACACGGTCGCGACCGCGCGAACGCCGGTGTGGTATCTGCGGTAACACCGGCCATAATACGCGCATATATGAAGTAGAGGTGGAAACGTCTGTAGAGTCCGATTCCGAATAGTTTGAATTGATTTAAGGCGTTCTAGTTAGGTAGTCGATAGATTCATACGTGAGGTGCTTAGGAGTGCGCATCTTAATTAACAGCGCAGCTCAATTGATATATACGTTATATTTAATATATTATTATATTAAAATGATTTTTATATTTTTTAGAAAAAATTTAAAATAATAATATTATTATTACTTATTAGTATTAATTTTAATTAATTATTAATTATTATTATTATTATTAAATATATATCTTTAAGAATTAATATAAGTTTAATATTAATAAGAATAATAAATAAATAATATAAATTATTAATATAATAATTATTTAATTTGTTATATATTAAAATTTTATAAAATAAAATATAAAAATTATTATATTTCTTATAATAACTATAATATTAACTTTAATTAAGTTTAAGATTAATATAAAAAGATTTAAAGAAATATAATATTTCTTTAATGTTTATTTATTTTTTAAATTAATTATTTAAATATAAAATATATTATAATATAATAAATAATAATTAAAATAATATAATTATATAAAAAGTTCTTATATTAAATATATAAGTTTTTTAATAAATTTATAATAAATAAGGATTATAATTTATATTATAACTTATAAATTATATATTTAAATTATAAATTACTATTTAAATATTAAAATCATTTTTATATTTATAATTTTTTAAAAAAATATTTACGTTAAATAATTTAAGAATATATACTTTTTATATTTATTATATATTTGAAATATTTATTATTTGTAAATTTAGTTTTTAATTTAATATTATTTTATTTATTATAAAATTTAATAAAGTTTTCATTTTATAAAATAAAACGAAAATTATTTATATTAAAATTTTTCTTAAATATAAAATAAATAAGAAATTTAAAATTCCTTTCTATTATAAAATATTAATATTAATAAAAAGATTATTAAACTATTTAATAGTATGATAATATATAAAAGTAATTAATAAATATATTATAAAATATAATAAAAGATATATAATTAAATAAATAAATTATATTCTTTAAAAACTTTAATATAATTATTATAGCTTTTAATTTGAAGATTACTTATTTAATTTAATAAATAAATAAAGTTTTATATTTTTATTAATATAATAAAGATTATATAATTAAAGAAATATAAGAATAGTTTTTAAATTAAAATCTTTTTAATATTAAAAAACATAAGGATATAATATATTAATATATTTTATTTAGTTTAATAATAATTTACCTATAAATAAATTTAAAATATCTATAAGATAAATAAATAAATTTAATTTAAATAAAAGAAAAGTTTAATTTTTATTTTTTTATATATAATAATAATATTAAACTTAATAAAAAAGATAAGAATTAAATATTATTTAATATAATATAACATTATTTAAAAAATAATAAGTTTTACTTATATTAATATTATAGATCTTATTTTAAGAAAACTTAGCTTTAAAAATATTTTATATAATAATTTTAAATAATAAAAAGCGATATTTTAATTTTATTTAATAAATAAGATAATTTATTAATATTATAATAATATAATAAATATTATTAAAAGTAAAATAATATTTTTAATAAAATATATAAATAAATATATATTTAAAAAAGATAATATTATAGTGATAATTTAAAAAATCTAAAATTATTTTATTTAAACATTAAAAAATAAGTTATTTAATAATTAAAATAACTAACTATTTTTTAAAAAAATACTTATTTCTTTTTTAAAAGATAAATATTATTATTAAGTTTTTCTTTTTTATTAAACTTATTTATAATTAAATAAAATAATTTAATTCTTTAAAATATTATGTTTATTTAATTATAATAAAAATATTATCAATATCTTATTTTTTAAAAGTTATAATATTTTAAAAAAGATTATTAGTTAAAGGTTAATTATTTTTTAAAATATTCTTAATATATATTTAAAGTTATTAATAAATTCTAATACTATAATAAAAGATATCTTTTAGATAAATATTACTAAAAATTAAACGGATAAAAAAGAATATTAAATATATATTTAGTAATATAATATAATATTATCTTAATAAGCTAATAGTATTTTACTTTATTATTAGACTTTCTAATATTAATAATGAAAATATAATATTATAAATAAATATAAATTATAAAGAATTTATTTAATATATAATAATCTTTTATTTTATATTTTAATAAATAACTTTAAGTTTTTTATATATTACTTATATTTTTATAGATAAAAAATAACTCTTTTCTATTTTTTAATATTTATTAATTAAAAGATCTTTTTAGGAATTATATTTAATTATAATTAAAAGTTTACTTTAAAGCTTTAGAAAATATTATAATTTTTATTTAGAATTAATTTATTAATTATAATATTATATTACTTAAAACTTATTAACTTATTAATATTAAAATTTAAATAATCGAGATTATAATATATAATTATTATTTTAAACACCTTAATAAATCTTAAGTTAATATTATTTTATATTTTTATTATAACTTTAATAACATTTATAATAATATTATTATAACTAAATTTTTTTATATAACTCTTTTTAAATATTAATTATTTAAATTATAAAATAAAATATAATAATTATAATAAATAATAATATTTTATTCGATATAATATTTAATTTATTATAATTAATATAAGAATAAAAGTTAAATTATAATATAATAATTATTATCGGTTATAAAGATTTAAGATTAATAATATAATTTTATTTACCTTTTTTATAAATATCATTTATTACGTTATTTAAATAAAATCTATTTATAATAATATATTAACTTATATAAACTTTTAAAATATATTAGTTATTTAATATATTATTTCAAGATTTTATTTAATTCTTATATTTATTTATTTCAAAGTTTTAATACTTAATAATAGTATAAAGGATTTAATTTAATAATAATTAATATTATAAAGTTAAACTTATAATAATAAATAATAAGTTAATAAGACGTTTAAAGTATCTTTTTAAATAACTTAGCTAAAAATATAAATATAATACTTAGTAAAATAAAATAAATATTATTAATATTATAAAATTAATTTATAAATATTATAATTATTATATAAAAGTTATTATCTAATAATAAAAACGAGGTTCAAAAAATAATATTATAATAAATAATAAAAAAGAATTAAAGGTTTGATTATTTAACTTATTAATTAAATTATAAAATATAAGGGATCGCTAAAGATAACGGTATAAATCTTTTAAGGCCGGTATTTAATATATAGCGATAATAGGCTAGGTAGTAACTAGAGGGGTTATACCTTACTATTACAGCTAGTTTCTTATAAGAGGAGCCACTTCGTGGCAACCTCACCTAATATATCACCTTCTGTTTTACCCCTCTGCTTTTCGTGTCAACTACACTCATTCTCTTAGTTACCATAGTAATACGGGGTGCGTACGGTCGTACCTTATAATACTTATATTCAGGGTTTTGAGTATCCTCTAGGCAATCCCAGCCGCGGCACGGCAGCATTAGTGGGCTGGCAAATCACTTTCCAATCTTTTTCTTTTTTTGCACGGCCGCCAGATAACAAGCATATTATTAGGTGAAACTGTCTCAGGTCAGCTCAGATACGTGCACGCCATCATATCGGGCTCGACGGCCGAGACCGTTCTAATAAACACCCAGCGGCCCTCTGAAGTGTTAGGCGGGGGGGGGGGGGGCACAGGAGGAAGACTCCTCTCGGCGGCCAGGCAGGACTCCTTAACCAGTCTGTGGCGAATTGCAAGGCTGTTGTTTACTCGGTATACTCCTGTGATAAGGCTATTGGCTGGTTGCTTAGGTCCTTCTTCTGCGCCATGACGCTTCATGACTCATCTCGACCAAGCTGGCTCATTAGAAGTACGTTCCTTTGGCTCGTAGTTATTACCTGCGCTGTCTGTACCGCTTAGACTATTAAAAGCGAGCACCTGCACCGCGCGCAATGCCACGTCGATGGGAGCATCGAAAAACAAAGGCTGCCAAGAACCACTGGAGGAAACTTGGGCAGCTGAGCATCAGCTCTATCCCCATGATCCCGTCCTGTCTTGGGCGCTGCTGGACAAGCCTTCAATAGTGCTTCTCGCGCCTGGCTCAGGGAGCTGGTGTCTCATCGTGCCTGTTTGTTAGCAGAGACACTCTAACGTCCGGGATTCTTGGACAGAATGCGCGGACCGTTGCCGGGGCTGCCAACGCATGGATGGTTCTATAAAAGGAGCCTGGTTGCACGCGACACCTAGGCATACGAAACAAACAAGCACATGGAGAGCGAGAAGAGAGTGAACGTTCTACGACCACTTTCACGATGCGCGCCGCCCACATCTTCCTGGCGCTCCTCCCCGGCGTCCTCTGCAGCTACCACGACCCGATTCTGCCGCCGGGGGCCACGCAAACCACCGAATACGAGTATATCGTCGTGGGCTCGGGGCCGGGCGGCGGCACTCTGGCGGCAAATCTGGCCGAGGCCGGCCACAAGGTGCTGCTGATAGAGGCAGGCGGCGACCACAGCGACGAGCTGGTCCAGCGCGTGGCGGGACTTGTAAGTCGCCTGGGATGTTCCTTGATCGAGCTGACACTGGTGATGGCAGTGGCCCCTAGCCACCGAGAATAACGAGACGCTCTGGAACTTCTACGCGACACGCAGCCCGGACCAGGCCGTGGAGGCCCAGAACCCCATCACGTCGTACCGGCGCGCCGACGGCTCCATTTACACGGGCCCCGACCCGCCGGCGGACGCCGTGCCCATCGGCACGCTGTATCCGCGGGCCGGCACTCTCGGCGGATGCGCGCAGCATAACTCTCTTATTGCCACCCGGGCCTTCGACAGCGACTGGGAGGCCGTGGCGCAGGCGACAGGCGACGACTCGTGGAGCGGCGCCACGTTCCGACGCCTGTTCCAGGCCATCGAGAACTGCCAGTACCTGCGCAACGGCACCGCGGGCCACGGCTTCGCCGGCTGGCTGTACACGGGCCTCACGTCGTTGGTGGTGGCAGCCCAGGACCTGAAGATTACCAGCATCGCGGCCGCCGTGCTTTCGGTGCCAGGCAGCCAGTCCCCCGCGGACCTGGCCCAAGACGTCAATGGGCCCGGCCGCACCATCGCTGACGGTCCGTACCAGATGCCGCTGACGATGAAGGACGGCGCCCGGAGCAGCGTGCGCGACCGCGTCCTCGCCATTGCCCGTGCCGTCGACCGTCGCGGCCGCCGCCGATACCACCTCGACATCAAGCTCGACACCCTCGTCACCAAGGTCAACCTCAACGACTGCCTACGCGCCACGGGCGTCAGCTACATCGAGGGCAAGAGCCTGTACCGGGCAGACCCGCGATCCTCGGCGGCCGGGGCGGGCACGCTGGGCGGCGTCAATGCGACGCGCGAGGTAATCATCGCGGGCGGCGCCTTCAACACACCACAGATTCTCCAGCTGAGCGGCATCGGGCCGCGGGCCGAGCTGGAGCGCCTCGGGATCCCCGTGCGCGCCGACCTGCCGGGCGTGGGCCGAAACCTACGCGACCACATCGAAGTGGCCGTCGTCAGCGAGGCCAGCTCCAACTTCACCGTCAGCGAGGACTGCACCTTCCTGCAAGGATACCCGGGCGTGCCGGACCCATGCCTCACGCAGTGGCAGAACGGCCTCACGCTGGACGACAAGGGCCCTTACGGGAGCAGCGGCCTGGTCCTCGGGGTGGCGCGGACGTCCTCGGCGGCCGCCGCGGCGCAGGAGACCGACCCGGACGTCTGGGTCTACGGGGGGCCCGGCAACTTTCAGGGCTTCTACCCCGGCTGGGTGGCGGCCAGCGCCGGCACACGGCACTGGGTGTGGATCACGCTCAAGGCGTCGACGCGGAACCGGGCCGGCAACGTGACGCTCGCGTCGGCGGACCCGCGCGACGTGCCCGCCGTTGCCTTCAACACGTTCGAGGATGCGGCGTCGCGCGACCGCGACCTGGCGGCGCTGGCCGAGGGCATCGCGCTCGCGCGCGGCGTCATGGACGCGAGCGCGCCCGCCGACGGGTCCACCTTCACCGAGTCGACGCCGGGCCGCGCCGCCGTGCCCGCGGGCGACGACTCGGCCGTCCGGGAATACGCCCGCACCCACAGCTTCGGCCACCACGCCTGCTGCACGGCCGCCATCGGGGGCGACGACGACCCGGCCGCTGTGCTCGACGCCGCCTTTCGCGTCCGCGGCGGCGTCACGGGCTTGCGCGTCGTCGATGCTAGTGCCTTCCCCGGCGTGCCTGGCTTTTTCATGCAGCTGCCCATCTACCTGCTCGCCGAGAAGGCGACCCGGGCCATCCTGGCCGATTGTTGAAGGGACGCCGGGCTAGGCGGAGTTTTGGTGTGGCGTTGCCACCCCCTACACCGTTAGCAAGGAACGCCTGCATGCTGACGTACGTAAGCAATAAGCTCACCTTTGGACCTCCGGGCCTGGTAATGGCCCATGTTTTAAGTCATAGTAGACGCGAGAAAATGAAAGATGTAGCTGCCGCTGTGTGATGTTGACTGGTAGCCTCACATGACTTATACCCAGGGCGCAAATAATGAGGCTTCTTTAGCCTCCGGCTTCCCCTACACAGCAGTGCTGAGACCTTTCATGAGCCTTCCCGTGTCGCGGGGGGCTGATGAGTACCACCGCACGATCATAGCCCGGTCCTGCCAAGTTCGAGATACTCGAAAGGTAGGCACCCACTGAGTTTGCACTTCGCTCAGACTCGGAGGCGATATCGCCCTGCGGCCCGCTTCCACACGCTGTTGGATAGGAAGGCCACGCACAACGGGGGTCCTGGCATGTTCCACCGTGTTCCCGACTAGGTCTACGAGGAGGAGGTTTTGGGGGACACCAACACCATGTGGTTCTCCCCCGACGGCACCGTGCTCGCCTTCCTAAGCTTTAACGAGACGGGCGTCGGGAACTACCGGATCCCCTACTACAGTAAGGGAGACCCCCCTCACCCCCCCCCCATCACGTACACACGGCGGGGGCCTTAAGTAACCCGGCGCAACCCCTCCAGTGGATAACCAGAAGTTCACCCTAAGCTACCCCCGGAAGCTGGATCTGCGCTATCCCAGGGTCGGCTCGATTAATCCCACCGTGGCGCCCAGCCTGCTGTTCATAGACACGGCCGAAGTGCTCTCGGTGTCAATCAACGCCTTCGAGCCGCAGGACCTAGTCCTCGGCGTAAGTAACCCCCGCTTAGACGCGCGCCCGTGGGCGAAGTACTGACCCCGAGTGCTGTAGGGGGTGGCCTGGATGATGGACAGCTACGACACCCTCGTCTACCGCGCCTTTAACCGCGTGTAGGACCTCTATAAGCACGTGCTCGTCGACGAGGGTCGTCGACGACTCTATAGCCGTATCTAAGTTGACCTCCTTCTCTTTTTAAAGCGACTAATATATATTAAGTTATTAGGTGCCTAATATTCCTTATTAGAAATTATATACTTAAAATATCATTAAGCTTATTTATATTATAGTAATTAATAAAGCTTATTAAGATATATTATAAGAGTATATACTTCTTAATATTATATAACTAAGCTTAAACTAAGTAGATAATTATATCTTTAATATTATAAAGCGATTACTTATTAACTTTAATACCTTTAAAAAGTACCTAGTGCTTTTTATATTATATAACGGATTTAGATCTTAATAGGTCTTAAAGAAGTTCTATAAGATAGTCCCTTTCTTTTAAGCCTTTCCCCCTCTTTTTCCTTATACTAAGATTATCAGTTATTACGAATATAACTAAATTTACCTTATATATTAGAATCGCTAAAATAGACTACTTATATCGCCTTAGACGAGAAGCTCCAATTTATTATATATATTTTCGATAGATATTATAATATTCTTTAAGAAGATTAAAATAAATAAACCTTAAGTTTTAAAAGTCTACTAGAAAGATAATAAACCTTAGGTTTTAAAAGTCCACTAGAAAGATAGGTGAGCTTAAGATTGGTGGGCACTTTCTACCTAGGGTGGGCCCGACCTTGACCAAAAGATGCCACTGGGCCCGACTCGTATCTTCGTGGGCGTTACGACGGCGGGCCGACTCACTGTGCATACCAGCGCGGTTGGAAGCTGACTGGCATCTCCAACGTATGTGAGAACGAGGTCAGCACGGGCAAGGTCGGGATGGGGCGGTCCTTTTGGCAACAGGTATACGAGAAAGACGGCGTCGTCCGGCCGGTTACGGAAGACGAACTGAGGGCAGTCGCTATCCTCGCGCGCCCACACGCGCCCCACTGGCGCGACGTCGGATGCCGCCGAATCGTTCGAATCAAAAACGGCCTCGGACGCGTCCGAGTCGGTGTCCGGCGCATCCTCACCCTCGATACCCTCGTCCTCGTCGCCCGTGCTCAGCCAGCGCCCATCGGGTGTCGTGCCGGAGCTTACGATACTAACGGATCGCAGCGCCGGTCCCAGTACGCTGGCCCCCCCCGAATCCAACGGCGGGAGCTAGAGTCCAGAAGCCGGTTAGGTAAAGCTCCTTGATAGCGGGCAGCTGGAGGATCCGCCGTAAGCCCAGGCTGAGGGAATCGTCCGTATGTCCGCCTACCGCCCCGGAGCTTCGTGCTCCCTTCTGCTTATAGATACGTACCGTTGCAGACCCCCCCGTCATGTGTACGGATAAGTGCCACAGGCTGGCGAATCAGCTATGGGAGGAGGCGATGGAGGAACTGGGTTTTGCCGGAATTTACAGAAGGATTCAAAACATGGGGCGTCCATGACGCGAAAACAACGGGCCTACGGGTCAATCGGCTACATTGTTTCTCTTTGCTGCCCCTGATATGCGCCGCCAGCTGTCTCTCGATATTAGGCCTTTGGGACCGACACTCCCCGAGAACGACGGTGCGAGACCGTTCCTGGCCACTCGGCGAGGTCCAAAAGAAGGCAACCATAGACAGCACTTTCATGAAGCTACCTGGATGGAGCATGGCATACAGAACCCGTCCACGCCCCTGACCCGTGGCCTGCCGACGATGTGGACTTCGGTGTAGACGTTGTCCATAGCGGGATGCGGTAGGATTTGGAAGTTGAGGAGCTGGACGGCAAGGCAGACCTTGAACTGCGCCACGGCCATCCGGTATCCAATGCAATTTCTCGGCCTGTCATGATGTCTCGTCAGTTTACTGTGGCTGTGGGGACCAACGGGGGCATGGTGTGGGAGGGTGCGTGGAAGCTCTTTTTTACCCAATCGAGAAGGTCATCAAACGACTCCAGCCCGAGTGCTTCATAGCCGCAATGGGCGCAGCCAGGCCTCCGTCGTAATGGGGGTGTTTGGGGTCCTGGATCCAGCGCTCGGGTTTGAAGGTGTTGGCATCGGCGCCCCAAAGCTTTGGGTTTATATTCATCCACTTCTGAGGTATCACGACGTCATCGCCCTTCTTGATAGCGACGCGGTCGGTCCAGGTTCCGTCGCGCAGCTGGATCAGTCCGCCGAGGGGGATGACATCGTCCACGCCGCAGGCGCGCGGGATCGAGTGCGCCGACGTGTACAGCCGCAGCGTTTCACGGCACACGGCATCGAGGTACGGGAGACGGTCCAAGTGCTTGGGGTCGCTTTGCCAGTCTGCACAGCCGGGGGGCGGGTGTACCAGTTCCTCGCGGAGGCGGAGCTGGGTCTGTGGATGTCGGGCGAGGCCGTACAGGGCGAAGGCGTTGGCCGAGGCGTTGTTGTCGTAGCCCCCCGAGAGCAGCGTCGGGATCACTGAGAGCACCTCTTCCTCGTCCATGGCCTCTTTCCCCGAGACCTCGAGATTTGAGCGCATAAGAAGCGACATGATGTCGGTGCGTCCCTGCTGACCCTTCTCGGCCCCCCCGTGGTCGGCGGCCTTGGTCGTCCGCATTCGGGCGTCATGAACCAGCCGCTGGCAGAGGGCGCGGATTTGTGCCTTGTGCATGTCAAGCTGGCGCTGCTCCTTGCTTAGATACTGGCCCATGACGCCCACGAAAGCAAACTGTGATCGCAGTTGGGCATACAGGGAGCCGGTAGCCGCGCTTTTGGTCACGTTGACAAAGGCTGCCTCCAGCTCCGAGCGCTGGCCCAGGAGGGACTTGAAGTCGTAGCCAAACCCCGCAAGGCCGATGATGTCGAGAAAGAGCTTCTCGGACTCGCCATAGGCATTAATGTGCAGAACTCCCGCTTCCGGGAGCTGTTGCCGCCAGCGCTCTACCAGTCTCTGGGCCATGTCGTAGAAGACGGGCATCATGCCGTCCACGGCTGCGGTGGTGAAGGCTGGACCAAGCACCTTCCTCTGCTTCCTGTGCTGCGCCCCGTCCACAGCAACGAGGCCGTCCCCGAACACGAGGCGCGTGACGCGCATCTGGGCCGGGGCCCGGACGTACTTGGTGGACTCGTTGAGCACGTAGTGGATGCCCGCCAGGTCGCCCAAGACGAGGGTCGGCCTGCGGTTGGTGAAGGTGGCGGACCAGACCCCGCCGTACCTCTGGCAGTGGTCCAGGAGCCTTGGCGACATTTGGAGCGACTGTGCCTCGCGGGGTGTCAGGAAGCCGAAAAACCAATGCACCGTCTCCGGACCGCGGAGCGAGGCAAGCGGCGTGTTGAAGGGCGCTCTCCACTTGGTCCAGACGAAACAAAGAAGGGCCGGGAGGGCCAAGAGCATCAGAAGCAGGGCGGGGACCCCGAACCAGACGCCACCATACGGGAACGTGTCATGCTGCTTCGGGAGCGCCATCGTGGGTGATGATGCCAGGGGACGGAGCGCTCACGGCGCCTTGGGCGGGGGACGACGGGTCGAGCGGCTCAACGAGACTCCAAGTACCCAAACAGGAGGGTGGCTCGGGCTATGGAACAGAGGCGCATGGAAAGAAAGACAAGTCGGCCGGGGAGGAGCTGGCTCGGCCCCGGGGCGGCCAGATACATGTAGGACGGCGTGGCTCCTCTTCCCGTGGAAGCCAGGCAAGGGCGAGCGAGGGCATGGGAGAGCGCAGAGTTCGAGGCGCAACCTGTTGGAAAGCTTTGCGGCGGCAAGCCGCCCGCTCCCCAACGGAAGGGGGAAAGGCTTCCGGGATGCCCGGGGCCCCCCGGGAAAGCCAAAATCGCCGCATCCCCGGCGTCGCAAACCACGACTGCGGGTCCCATTGGACACTGCGAGGAGGGCCGGGGTTGGGTTGTGCGTGATCCCAAGGTAGCGAGGCAGTGCCGGTGCCAGTCCAGACCTCAACCCCCCCACAACCGCCGCGGGTGGGCTTCGACGCAAACCCAAGGGGGACACAACACGCGCAGGCGACCAGGCCCACCCCCTTACAGGCTTGCTCTCCCGCATCCGGATTTGCCCTCCTGCAGGAAACGGCGTCGTCTGCCGCCGCCTCTCCGCAGGTCCGTCTGGCGCTCCCATCGCTCGCTGCCTTCTGGCGAGGCTTGCTTGTACATAAGGGATGGGCCACGCCGCCTCGACGGGGGTTGTTGCCGACCACCCACCATGACGGAGGTAGCGAACCGCGGTGAGCAAGGCGAGAAACAGCCCTCGGCCCAGGCAAGTCGGCCTCCCTCCCCCCACCGGCGATGCCTTCAACAAACGTGTCCCACGGCGATGCCTTCAACAAACGTGTCCCACGGCGCTGACGCACGGCCCGTGGACAGGCGGTCACCACAGAGCGGCCGGCGCCGATGACGAAGGCACGCTCCGTAGCCCTGGTTGCGACCTTGACGGGCGCCAATTTTCTGAATGTGCGTGGCCTGTCGCCGCCCCGCGTCCCGTCGCTGATCCGTCGTAGACCTTCGCCGTCCAGGGCGCCGTCATCCTCCTTCCCACCATCGCTAGGGACCTGTCCATCCCCCCCGGCCGCGAGCAGTGGGTTGTGTCGGCCTACATGCTCGCCTTTGGGTGCTGCCTTCTGCTGTGGGGTCGCCTCGCCGACCTCTATGGCCGGCGGAAGTTGTTCATCCTCGGCACGGCTTGGGTGACGGCCACGACGGCGGCCAACCCCTTCATGCCCAATGAGATAGCTTTTGACTTGCTGCGTGGCCTCCAGGGGCTAGTAAGCGACCCCTCCCGTTGCGACTCCGCCGCTGCCTGTGGGCTGACGATGCCACGCGCGCGCGCGTACATAGGGGGCCGCCGCCAACGTGCCGACGGCCATGGGCATCATTGGCGCGACCTTCCCTGCCGGTAAAGCTAGAACGTACGCCATTAGCTTTTACTGTGAGCGCGGCCGTCCCCCCCTCTTTCTGCTCTTCGCGCGGTGTGGCGAGTACAAGTGCTGACCGTGGCATCATGGCCTCGACAGCTGCCGGGACGCCGCTCGGCAGTGTTTGCGGGAACCTGGTTTCCGGCTTCCTCGCCAGCGGGGCCTCGTGGAAATGGATGTTTGCCGTCATCGCCATTCTTGCCGCCGCCGTCACGGTAGCGGGCATCGTGTCCATCCCGCGTGCGCCTCGCGCCGGCGGAAACGCGGCCTCGGTGGACTGGATAGGGGCTTTCCTCATCACGGCTGGGTTCCTATCTCTGCTCCTGGCGCTGACCGAGGGCAACGTCGTGGGTTGGTCCCGGCCCTGGGTCCCGCTTCTGTTGGCCGTCTCGGCATTGCTCATCGCCGTCTTCGTCATCTGGCAGCGCCGTCTCGAATGTGGAGCCAGTGTAGGCAAGGCGCCGCTGACCAAGATCTCCATCTTCCGCAACGCCCCATTCAGCATCTCCATTCTGGCACTCTGCCTCCTCTTCGCGTCGTTCAACAGCTACCTCGTGTTCGCCACCTACTTCTATCAAGAGTACCAGGGCCTTTCTGCCCTGCAGACCACACTGCACTTCATACCCACCGGCGTCACTGGGGTACTGGTGGCCTGCTCGACTCCGTTGTTGCTGAGTCGCTTCGCTCCCGACACCATCCTCCTCGGTGGCTCTGTAGCCATTGCGACGTCGTCGCTCCTATTCGCCCTGCCCATCCCCCCCGGCACGTCGTACTTCGCCTACGGCCTTGAGGCCATGGTACTCGTGACGGCCGGTGCGGACACGGCCATCCCGTGCGTGTCCCTGATCGTATCGCATGCCATGCCGCAAGAGGACCAGGCAATGGGCGGTGCGCTGCTCCAGACGGCAATGCAGCTAGGCCGGGTGGTAGGTCTGGCCATAGCTACGGCGACGCAGACGGCCGTGGTGGCGAGGGAAGGGGGACTTTCGGTGGCGGATGTGGGAAGAATACAGGAGGGGGACCACTCGTCCCTCCTTGGACTACGAGCGGCGAACTGGCTGAATTTTGCGCTGGCCATAGCTGCATCTGGCGTCGTCGCTGTATTCTTGCGCAGTGCCTTGGCCGGAAAACGGAAGAGCGAGATCCCATGACAGTAGGCGAGATAGTGGTAAGGTAAAGCAATGGTGCGAGTCACCCGTGCTGTCGGCGGCCACTCTTCAAGCCCGCCGCCCCTCTGAGCCCAGCCGGCAGGATTGGGAGCAGACGAAGTGGGCGACACTGATGAAGACGGAATGATGTCAAGATGGACAGGTACCCGGCCAACGCAGCCTCCGCATGTTCACGACATGCCATCCGGCGCGGAATAGGCCCAGATGGTTGCCTTCGCAGCGTTCGAAAGACGAAAGCCCCCGTCTGGACTATCCGAAGCAGCCCGGCGAGCCGACAAGCAAGCACCCTGACATGAGCTGCCCGGGCAATGCGCGCATCGCAACCCCTTCTGTCAGGGCCATCTGTATTCCGTCGGCTTATAGCTGTTTATATGCTCTTTTCTTTCAACTTCTTTTCGGTGCGCATGAATTCTCGGACCCCAACAGGCACGTTTTTATAGAGCTGGTCCCACGACTCCTTGGATGTCGTTTGCTGGTCTATACTTTCCACCGGCCAGTTCGCCTCGCTCCCACCTCCGTCGTCATCCATGCTGATGGCCCCGCTGCTGCGCTGCGGGGCGCCTTGCGCCTTCGCCCCGTCGGCCCCCCCGGCGAGGGGCATCGGATTCCTCAGGCGGGCCTCGGCTCGCTTCGAGGCAGCGACGTATTCTTCCATGTCCTCACGATACCGATCCCAGACACAGTTCACACAACCGCTCATGCAGCAGTTGTCAGGCTCCTCTGGCTGCGGAGGCACCCTGACACCGGCGATGAGGGTGCTGCGTTCCTTGATAGCCTGGAGCCTCTCGGCGCGCTCGACGGGGCCAGCCAGACTGGCGCCAAAGACGATGCGCGCTTTTTCCTGGGCTGTCGCGGGCTTGGCGGAGACCGAGGGCGTTGGCGCCGGCGTGGTGTCTACTGTTGCTTCTCCTGGCTCCCCTGTCCCCCGACATTAGCGATATGGTATGGGCTGGTGCGGGCAGTTCTTACGTGCCGAGGCTGTAGTGGGCTTCTCCGAGGTGCTACGAGACTTGGTCGAGGTCGCGGGCGGCTCCTCGGGCTTCTTGGCAGGGATGGGCTGGGGCTGCGTGATGATGGCCTCGTAGTAGGCGCCCAGGGGCATTGCCTGCTGGCCACCGCTGTGAGGGCCCTGGTTGGCGGCCGGGGGCGTCTTGTTGAACGAGGAAATCGAGCGGCGCGGCATGGTTGCGACGCGACCGAGCACCGACCGCACGAGTGTTGGGGCCATGGTGGGAGGATGGGCGAGGTAGCGCCGCCAGCTGTCGAGGCCTCAAGTGGTGGTATGGGGAGAAACTTGGCCTAGCGGGTGCGTGATTAGGAGTCGGCAACGTCGACGGCGATTTGCAATGAGAGGTTGTGTACCGACTGGCTGTGTGCGAAGAAAGTCCTGGAGGGGGGGCCAAATGCGCGAAAACTTGCTGGGCTCGGCGCCGGGCATTCTGGGAAACGTCATGTGCCCCAAAGGGCAAGCTCGAAAAGGCGAGAGCGAGCCGAAAGGGCCCAGGCGCCTATTGCGTTGACCTCGCCGGTTGGTACCTCGGCCTTGGAGACCTGAAAGTACCTTCTCCTCCCGAGCGGGCGGTCCCCGCTTCCGCTCCGCCAGCGGCTGGAACCGGCGGCGGAAGCGCTGACGCCAAGATCCAGGGCTCAACTCGGTTTGTAGCCCAAGCGTCTAGGCTGTCTGCTTTAGTATGAATGTGCCTATGTATGTGTACCGATACCTACCGAAACACCCTCCCCCGAATGGAAAAAGCGGGCGCATCTGCCCACGATTCGTACCTCTTGCGGAGCTACTTACC
Organism: Nigrospora oryzae; assembly: GCA_016758845.1. NCBI lineage: Eukaryota > Fungi > Ascomycota > Sordariomycetes > Amphisphaeriales > Apiosporaceae > Nigrospora > Nigrospora oryzae. The sequence goes on along the minus strand of JADKYO010000009.1, from coordinate 481,527 downwards.
CAGTCCGGGCACATTCGACGCGACCTGCGACGCGCTCAAGTCCCGTGCAAACAAATAAGACACTGCATGCATCACTACCACCGGCGCCTGAACACCACCAGCCCCGACAATACCTCGTGGAGCCCGTGGTCCTCGTCTGGTGTACGGGCTTTCTGACGAAGCCCTCATGCCCGCATTGTAGCCATTGAAGACCTGCCTTTCCCGGACCAGGTACACCCAGCCTTCGGCAGCATGGAAGCATCGGCCCCGAAGCGGCGCAAGACGTCGCCCTCTACCAGCGTCTCTGTGGGTGACCCTGGCGATGCCTCGACCCCTTCAAATGGCGGCGGAGCCGCCGCAGGACGAGGCCGGCCTTTGTTCGCGTCACCCACGAGAGCCAATTTGGTCCGCGCGCATCCTGACCTCGCCGAACAACGCCCTCGACGGCCGCCACAGCAACCCCCAGCCAGCGGTGGCAATGGCACGCCCGAGGCGGCATCCGAACGCGACGTGCTGGGCGCAGCGCATAGCCCCGTCCGGCGCGCTGAAGGGGCTGGCATGGACGCCCGCCCGCGCAGGAGCCCGACCAAGCCATCGCCGCGACCGCTCCCGCCGCCGTCCGACGCTGAAGAAGAACTCCTCGACCCCTTCAAGGGCCGTGTTCTGAGGCGGTCGCCGCCTCGAGGTGTTCTCCCCGCCCGCGAGCCCCAAGAACCCGAGCTTCCGCCTACGCCGACAGAGAAGGGTCTTGCCGGCCCTGCTCCCGCCATTGCCTCGCCGCTGGGAATTCACCGTACCCCTACCAAGCGCCCTAGGAGGAGTCGCTTTCTGGCGGAGCGCATGAAAAGCTCGCCGCTGAAAGAGCCGCCGGTGCGGCCGGCACAGCCTCCACTGCGACCTCCCGCCGCCGCAAGACTCAGTTTTGCCGAGACCACCCCTCCAGTGCCGCGCATCCCATCCGCGACGACACCTCCCAGACAGGCTGATGATACAAAAACGGCACCACGGCTCCAGCCAGCTCGGGGTGTATTGGCGCCCGATCCTCTTGCTGAGAAGGAGTGTCTACGCAGTGATTTGGCCGCCGAAGTGGCCCGGCTCGAGGCTGATCTAGATACAGCGGCAAAGGAAAATGACAGACTACATGCAGATACGTTCAGTGCCAAGGCTCTGTCCCCAGCGTCCAGCGATCAGGTTGGATTAATGAACTTGTTACTACGTCACCAGCCTTTAGCGCCGCATGACCCGGACTCGGACGATGGGGAGGACTGGTTGGAAGCGGCTGTGAACCCGATCGGGTTTCTTCGGTTCGGTTGCCCATCATTGGCTTTGCCTTTGCCTTCCTCTGAGCCTGGCGATACGGACGAGAAGGTGCTGGCGCTGACCAGGTCGCATCACCCCGCTGCCCTGACGGCTGCAGAAGAGATGCCCTTTCTCCAGCTCTTTTCTTCCCTGGTCTTCACCTCGACCGTCACCCTTCACTCGCGCACCCCGGGAAATGAAGACTCGCGTCGCCCTATGCAGAAGCATGTGATTGTTGCGACCTCGAAACCGGCCGGGCTCTTTACCGCCACGATAGAGATGACTGTGGACACGAAGGCCCTGGCCATCACGGAGCTTTCTGTTCCGCGTTTGGACCCGCCGGCCGCGGCGGAGCTGGGCGCCTTTATCCAAGGTATCACTGGAGGCGTGGCTAATAGTGCCCCGAAGTGCAATGTGAGCATCATTACGTGGGCCATGGCAGAATGGACCCGTCTGGCTACGCAGAGAGCCAGGCTTTGGTGCCATCTGCAGAAGGATCTTGGTACGGAAAAGGATTTGCTTCGATGCGCAAGCAAGCTGCGTCAAGAGGTGCGAAAGAAAGGCGCCATCGGCAGGCAGCGCGCCAACGACAGCGACGACGATGAAGACGCCGAAACTGGCGGAATGACAGTGGCCGACCCGCCCAAGACCGACCTAATTCCTCACATGGGACGTACGAATATGGACCTACGACTGAGCGCCGCTGGAGGTGTTTGCCTACGGATCGAGTGGCGCATCAGTTTCGACTGGACAGGCGAGGGACAAAGTCACATCTGCGCGCTGGTGGAAGCGCCAGCAAAATGTACAAGGCCCCTACCACCACATCCGTTGCGTTCTAACGGAAGCCTTGCTGACATCCGAGCTAACTGTACTTGGCAGGGCATCACCACGACACCAGACACAGCTTGACAAACATCCCAGAGGTATTCAATAAACTCACCCGGGCCGGCCATGATCCGCTGCTTGCCGTGAAGACCATCGTAGCCCTTGTGCTCGCGAACGGCAAGAACGGTGCAGCATCTATGTAACTGGCTGGCTTGCTGGAAGGAAGGTATACATCGAGACATGACACAAAGAGCATAAGTACCCAACACAGCGCCTTGGCTGGCACGAGTCGGAGCGCGTGGGAGGAACTGCGACAGAAACGCAACATTTTCAGACACTATCGTTGTTGGCTGTCGATGCCGGACGGGGGTTGTGCCCAGGGTAAATGGGTAGGCAGGGCCGCCCGCTCCTCTTGTTTCGCCCATGTTCATACATGCCTGCCACGGCCCGTCCGGCCTGGCCCGGCCGAATTGAATGGTGGCAAGCAGAGCATCAGTGCAGGTATTCAAAGACAGGCCCGTCGCAGCGAGAATAGATGGCGGCATCTAGTCGACATCGACGCCAAGCTGGCGCAGATCCGACTTGGCCAACTCAATCTCGGCCATGAGCTCCTTGTGAGCCTCGGGCACGTCGTGGAAAGTCATGACGTTCCAACCCAGACGAAGGAGCAGGTAGGCGCCGAAGGAAACGAGAGCCCAGAATGGGAGCTGTGCAGGGAGGGGGGGAGGGGGGAGCGAGGTCAGCATGCTTGATCTGATCCATCATGGCCTAGGGACGAGCCAGACAGGGGCTGGGACATACCACGGGGACGATCTCGGTCTGGACCAGCTCGGGCAGCGGGAGGAGTTGGAGGTAGAGGGCGAGGTAGAACTAGACAGACACGCGGTAGTCAGCATGGGTGTGTAGACGTATCGGCAGGTGGATGCTCTTCTGGTTGCGTACCGACGAGGCCAGAAGGGCCAGGGAGATGGTCTGCTGCGCGCGCGTCATCCTGCAGGCTGGGTTGCCACCGTTTGGCTCGGTTGCAAGCTTGTGCAGATGCAATTACAAGTGGTAGGAAGGACGGATCGGTCGCCTGGAGGATGAATGGGCGGGTTCGGCCAGAAGAGGAGACGAGCGGAGGTCAAATGAGTGACGTGAAGGGATGCAGACACGACGGGGGAAGGGAGTCGCGCAGGGCCAGCTGGTGGTTCTTTTCGGTCTGGACACTTTGGCGCGGGCGCGTGTCCGCGGCAGCGGTAGCGGCAGCGGCAGCGATTGGGACGGGACAGCAGCACAGCTGCGGTGTACCTTGTAGGTCAAGTACATATGCCGGCATCCACCTACGCTGCAGACGACATGGGCCTGGGGAGGCTCAAGGAGTACCTACATTCGTATCTACTTGCCCCCGCTGAAGAGCGAGCCTAACCACTCTGGGACGGGGTCCTCGCTCTCTTGAAGACCTCAGCAAATTGAAGCAGGCTCACGACAGCCTGCGAATGACCGACGGCGAAATTCTGTGCGAGGAACAGGCATCACATATAGAAAGACCAGCATATGGTTGCATAATGTGTAAGTGCCACAGTTTGCCATTTCCAGGAGTTCGACATGTGGCACGGTATCATGGCACCGCACGCGGCCTCTACGGGCCACCCTCATTCATCCGCAAGCAATGCTTCGGGAGATAGATCGAGGCATGGTATGTCTGTTTCCCGACCCGGGTTGGCGACTGTCTTATAGGTACTTGTCCAGTGCCCGCCCGCGACACTGGGGACGACGATCCATTACTATGGGATCCCATCACAGTACACCCACCACAGTCCGAGTGCAGGGGAGGGCACGGGGGGGGGGGGGAGGAGGAGGCGGGTGAGCGAGTCGAGTCCCCCGGTGGCCGATCCTATTGCATAAGCCCCTGCGCAAGTGCGTGGGTTTCAACATGGGAAACCGTCCGCGTCCGGAACTGGATGCAGGCTGATTGTTCAGTCCCAGCAGGTTGCTTGCTAGGTTCCCACTGCATGGCAGTATCAGCACGTAATGGCCCCCCCAGCATGGATCGTGGCTGCTTGGAACACTAGGTACTGTGTAGCTGGAGACCGGCAGGCCGCGGTCGCTCCCGCACAGCAGCAGATGGACGTGTGCACCCTGCAGAGGTGGGCGGTTTGCGATGCGTCTTGGGAACCCACCACAAGCTATTCATACTACCTACATCTTACCTAAAATGCTACCTACAGGGAGGTGTAACGGCCGCACTCGGTCGTAATGGAGACCCTGGGTGCCTGGGCAATCCACGGATATTCATCGGGGGCCATACTTAAAGTACGTGGCCCAGCCCGTCTGTTGGCTTCTGTCCATCGACCCGGCCTCGCTCTCGCCTGCGGTCCGTCTGCCTGTACCTGCCCGCCTTGTCTTGCTGCCCCGTCTGCGACGGTTTTCGGCATTCCCTCGTCCCTCTGACCACCGCTAACCCCCATCAGCCGACCGGGAGTTGCCTCCGACACCATTGGAACCAGTTCTTACTAGATTCCAGTTCAACACGCGCGCTGCCTTGGTTGCTTTCCTTCTCCCCTACAATACCTACCTCCCACCACCTACGTTGCCCCCCGCCCGCTCTGCCAGTCAGAGTCACCGCCGTTGCCGTCGCCGCCACCACCACCACGACGACTACGGTGCCTGTACAACAGACCCAAGCGCGAAAGACAGCGCGCCCTCCTTATCTTATCGCACCGCCCACCCTCTCCACTGCCACTCGGCGCCTGCACTTCTGAACCGAAAGCCCGCGCAACTCCTGCTGCGCCCCTCGCCTGCCCGTGCCTTTGTACTTGGCTCGTTCGGGGCTTGCCCGCCGCTGCCGCCGCTGACGCCGCCTCCGTTGCCGCACCCACCCCATTGCTGCAGCTCTCGCTCCGATGGCCTCCGCATCACACGCTTCGTCTTCGTCCTCCTCCCCCGAAACCACCGCCCACATCACTACCATGGAGCTGGACAACTACACGTTCCCGACAAGCCGCCTGCAGCGGAACGTGGAGCCCGGCAAGACGCCGCTGGTGCTTGTCGCCTGTGGCAGCTTCTCCCCCATCACCTTCCTGCATCTACGCATGTTCTCGCTTGCCCACGATTACGTCAAGGCCAACACCAACTACTCGGTCGTCGGCGCCTACCTCTCGCCCGTCGGCGATGCATACAAGAAGGTGGGCCTCGCCCCCGCCCACCACCGAATCCGCATGGCCGAGTTGGCCATCGCCACCCGCACCCAGACGGCCGACTATTTGATGGTCGATCCGTGGGAGGCCATGCATTCCGAGTACATGTGAGTCACCCGTGCACCTTTGCGCGCCCTCGCCCGCCGGTTCCGTGGCCGACTGACCGATCCCTCCCCCCCCTCCCCCCGCCCAGGCCGACGGCCAAAGTCTTGGATCACTTCGAACACGAGATCAATGATGTCATGGGCGGCATCGAGGATAGCAACGGCGAGAAACACCCCGCTCGGATCGCACTGCTGGCCGGCGCCGATCTGATCCAGACCATGAGCACGCCTGGCGTGTGGAGCCAGGACGACCTGGCGCATATCCTGGGCAAATACGGAGCGTTTGTCGTCGAAAGAGCCGGTACCGACATGCAAGAGGCCATGGGGACGCTGAAGGAGTGGGAAGAGCAGATCTACTACATCCCTCAGCACATCCCCAACGAGGTCTCGTCGACTAAGATCCGGCTACTTTCGAAGCGCCGCATGAACATCGACTATCTCGTGCCCGATACGGTCGTGAACTACATCAAGGAGCACGCGCTGTACCAAGATGACGATGCCAGCGTCGTTGGGAATCTTGGGACCAAGGCTTGAGGAAGGCGCCTCCGAGATGCTAAATGCAGACAGCGACTACTTGTAGCGTTATTGTTACATATAATGCTTTGATTTACCCTCTCCGCAGAACAGGGACAGCGAACAGCTTAGATGAATATACCAGACCAATGCCAGCGGCCGTTACTTGGACTTGAGAGCACGGGACGGTAGGTGAGTCGCTTTCCTTGGTCTTTCTCACCGCGGTATATGGCTAGTCGGGCGCCCAACGGTCATGGTCCTTGCTTACTTGGTGGATAGGGTGCCGAGGAAAACGGCGGGTTGTGTGCCGGTTACGTACGTGAGTATCTATGCATGCCGGCTTCGTGTACCTCGCCTGCCACGGTCAGCCCCGACCCGGTGTTGTGGTGTGGCGTTGGCAAGGGCCAGCGGCTACCGGCTCGCCAACCCCCCTCCACGGCATACGGGCGTGCTACGGCGAAACCTATGTACTCCCCGACCGAGGTTGCTTTGTCCTCAATGGGAAACCGACCGACCTCTGATGCCGGGTTGCGGTTGTGGTACGTATGCACTGGCACGCCCGTACTTCACGAACGATACCGAATCAGAATGGCTCATTGCCGGCAACGTCGCGGCCCGAGTCTGAAACCCACTGCTGGCTTCTGGGGCATCTCCATGGGTAGCTTATGTTAGTATGGGTGCGAGTACATTGGCGCATAGGAAGGTAGTAGGTAATTGGCCATGCTGGGCCCGCGTTGCGCGGTAGACAGCCCAGATTCAACGAGCACCAGCGTCCATGTGCTTCCCTGAAACACCACCAAGGTGCCTGTCGTATGCACAGTGGTGCTTTGGTTGGCGGCAGCGGCTCCACGACATATTCGCCGGCCCTCTAGGGACAGCCACTGCCGTGTCCGATGAATGCCGTTTCCATTGTGGCTCTGGATGCCAGCCCGTCCGTCATCCTGGGCTTGAGTTGATCGGCATCCCGGAACGCGTCCCTAGCGCCGTCATATCCCCTTCAGAATCCCGTGGGAACCCGCACACACCCCGAACGTCACGTTTGTTCATTGTTCAGGGATATACTCGGGGGGAGGGGTTTATGTACTTTGGGCATACAAACCCGAGATGTCCTGTCGGGTAGATCAAGCCTCACTTGCTTGGGACGGTAGGCCCCCCACGTGCCGCGGAAGCAGATTGCGTGATGCACCCATAGCCACCAGCTCATGGGCAACATGTCGTTGCACAATGAAGCAGCGGTGCTCAAACCTCACGCTTGCACCGCCCGCCAAATGGGGATGGCAACTGGCATGGGTACTAAGGAAGCACATATGGACTTTAGCACGTTTTGGTACACGGCCGGGCGCGAACCGCCTACTAGTATATGGGAATGGGTCGCTGGTGACATCGTCAGCCACAGTCAGAGGAAGAAAGTGGGACAAGAAAGCGCCACACCAGCCCCGCTTGGGCCAAGTCGAGGCGTAGGGTTTTCAGCCCTCCAGCCCAAAATTTGCTGAGCTGCCCGTGTGGAAGCGACAGGGTCGTGAATTTCCAGTCGCTGCAGCCAATTGGAGGGTGCACGCTCTGGAGACGACGTCTAAGATTTGTGAGAGACTGCCAATCGAGTCTCCCAGTCCCAGTCCCTTCAACTTCGACCGATCAACCACCCAACTAACCTCCTCCCGACGGACCAGTTGATCGCAAGCAGTCACAATGGTATGTTCGCTGCCTTTCGATTTCGACGCCCGCCATGTCGCCGCCGCTGAGCCCCGTTGTTGCTCTGCGGGCCGCCCGTCTGGCCCGTTCAGCTATATTCTGTTCGAACGACTATGGGCGGCGTTTGCGACATGGCGGTGCCGTATGTGTAGCTTCAAGCCCTGGACCGCTCACTGACCCGTTCCCCCCCGACGTCTAGGCGATCAAGCACAACAACCAGATCCAGAAGAACCGTACGTCGAACCTCTGCCACCACGTCCGCCCCGATGTTTCGAAACGCGATGATGGCCGTCATGAAGGCCAAGATTCCCCTCACCAAGGGTACGGACGGCTAACGTTGCGTCACGATAGACTTCCGCAAGGATTGGCAGCGTCGGGTCCGATGCCACTTTGACCAGGTACGAGCCCCGGGACGACGGCAAGAGGGCGACGGAGGAACCGCGCCCCCCAGGCCCAACGGAATTCGGGAAGGACTTGTCTGACCAGTGGAATTTGCGCACTACAGGCTACCCAGAAGATCCGCCGCAGAGATGCCCGCCGCACCAAGGCTGCCGCTCTGGCCCCCCGCCCCGTCGACAAGCTGAGGCCTGTCGTCCGCTGCCCTACCATCAAGTACAACCGCCGTGTCCGCGCCGGCCGTGGTTTCACCCTGGCTGAGCTCAAGGTATGTTCTGACGCGAGCTCTGCGATTGCTCTGCCACGCGATCCCACCTCCCTTGCCGTTGTCTGACGAGTGGTTCCGCAGGCTGCCGGTATTCCCAAGCTGTACGCCCCCACCGTCGGTATCGCCGTCGATTCCCGCCGCCAGAACCTCAGCGAGGAGTCGTTGGCCGCCAACGTCGCCCGCCTCAAGGCCTACAAGGAGCGCCTCGTCGTCTTCCCCCGCAAGGCCGGCAAGCCCAAGGCCGGTGACAGCAAGGAGACCGACGTCAGCAACGCCGTGTCCCACGTCGGTGCTGCCGTGCCTTTCGCCCCCGTTGCCGAGGGTGTCACCGAGATCAAGAAGAGCGACGCCCCCAAGAACATTGAGGGCGGTGCCTACCGCAAGCTGCGCGTCGCCCGCAGCGAGAAGCGCAACCAGGGTGCCCGCGAGAAGCGCGCCCGGGATGCTGCCGAGGCCGAGGCCAACAAGAAATAAGCTACCACCTTCTAGACAGGACGAGGTGATGCAACCTCCTCCCTCCGTAGGCTGGAGGGGGGGAAACCATGAATGTCACGGGAGTCTGGTCACGGCATTTGATCGCGAATCACTTTGGGCTTTTGCTGCTTTGTTCTTTGTTTTCTTCTCGCGAGTGTGTCGCTGGAAAAAGGGTCGGTCGGTCGGTTCAAGACCCGAGTCCAGCTGGTAGGGGAACCACTGGTCTCACACGCTATGCGGCACTTGGTCGCTAGTAGACGAGAAAACAAGAAAAGTAATCCAACTCCTGGTCCGGGGACGTCGAGGCACATACACAACGGCATCCTACATGGGCATCCCATCCCGCCCGGGCGTCTGTGGATTCCCGCGCCTCCCCACAAACCGGGCGGCGGGGCATTCCCTCGCCATCGTGATCTCTCCCGCCCGTCCCCGGAGACGGGACTGTGTAAGGCTTTGCTGGATTCTACCAAAATAGTAACGAGACGTACATGGGCGCCACGCGAGCTGAGGGTCAGCACGGTCGTCTCGGGGCCGGCTCTTCCGGAGCACGGCTCCATCTGATGTGTGTACATGTATATCCATCCATCCCCTTGCCGGCCGGGACGCCGGGAGCCTGCCGGCCCTCCACGCAGGTCTGCATTCCAGCCGGTCCTTGGCGGTTTAGTGGCCAGCCGGCGGCGCCGCGCGTTGGTCGATGACCATTTGCCCCCCTGCCCGTAACAGCGCCTTCAACGCGTCCAAGTCGGACAGCTTCTCGGGATGCCGCTGCAGCAGCTCGGCTACGAGCACCAGGGCGTTCTCCCGGTCCTTGAGTGCCATGTCGGCCTTGCGGCTCGGGTCTACCGGCTGGGGCTGGAGGCCCAGCCCCGCGTCACCACCGACGGCGGGCCCCAACTGCTGAACGGCGGCTTCACCGGCCGGTGCCGTCGCTGCCATGTCGCCCACGGTGAGAGACGGGTCGGCTTCCTGCTCGCGCGGGCCGTCGCGCCCGAGCACCGTTTCCCGCAGCGCGCCGGCCAGCGCGGGTTGCTGCAGACACCGGGCGGCGCACTCGGCCCCCTCGGGCGAGCGCGAAATGAGCGCGAGGACGAACCAGAGCTCCGAACGCAGCACCGGGAACTTGTCCTGTGCCGCCAGGAAAGCCAGCGCTTCCGGGATGCCCCCGTGGGTCGCGTAGAAGTGTTGCAGCGGCGAGGCGCTGCCGTCCTCAGGGGGCGCCAGCGATGCGGCGGCAGCGGCGTCCGAGTGCAGGACGCGCAGGACGGCGCCGACGGCGCGCGCCGCTTCTATCCGCGTGGGGTCCTGGTCCGACCGCTTGACCAGGCCGACGAGTTGCTGGAGGGGGGTGCGCGCCTGGTCCGCCGCGGACGCAGCGGCGCCGTCAGGCAGGAGAGCGCATAGCCTCTGCACGTTGGGCGGGCACGACGTCGCCAGGAGACGGCTGAGCGAGACGGCGCCAAACTGAACCTGCACCTGCGTGTCCAGGGCCCAGATGCGCGAGAGCGCACCGGGGTCGAGCAGCCCCGCCGCGCCTAGTAGCGGCTTGTTGGCGGCTGGGATGGCCAGGTTCTTGAGGAAGCCGAGCACCGAGTGCAGGAGCTGCGCGTCCGTGACGGCGGGGTTCGCCACGATGGCGGCCAGCGGCTCGTGGATGCCGGGGCCCTGCACGAGGGCGGTGCAGGCCGCGTCGGACCGGGCGATGTTGCCCAAGGCGAGACAGGCGCCGCTCTGGAGGTGCACCGAGTCGGACGACAGCCAGGCCCGGAGTTGCCTGACGTCGCGGCCGTCAATGGGACACGAGACGGCGAAGAGCGGGTGAGCCGAGAGGTCGGCCAGCGACTGCATGAAGACGGTCCGCACCTTCTTGATCTGCGCCGCAAGGTCCGCGTTCGCGTCCATGGCGTCCAGCTGCAGGCAGGCATTGGAGAAGGAAGCCATGAACAGGCCCGGGGCCCGCGGCGTCTCGAGGAAGGACTGCTGGGAGCGCTCGTGGGACAGATAGGCCAGGGCCACCGACGTCAGGCTCAGGAAATCCTCGCCGTCTTCGAGTGCCTCGGGGGCCGTGGCCAGGGTGAGAAGAGTGAAGGGCGTGGCGGGGTGCACCAGGTTCGCTTCAGGTTCTGCAACGGCGGGCGGGTAGGTGAGTGCCAGGGTCGGGCAGGGCACGGCGGGGAGGGTTCACTCTACCTTGCGTGGCGATCAACTCGAGCAGCTTGCAGATGAGTTCCAGGACCGGCCCGACGGTTTCGCGCCGAGGGCCCGACAGGAGGCTGACCAGCTCGGGATTCAGGCCGGCTTTGTAGGCGGCCGTCTGCGCGGGCTCTGGGGCCGCCGTTAGCGAGCCGGCACACAGGCGGAGCAGGCGACGATGCTTACCGTAGTCGACACACGTGTTGTACAGGACCGGGATGGCCAGGCCGACGAGGGCGTCGTCGCGCAGCAGGCGGACCATCCGGGGCAAGCAGCCGGCTGCCACGACGCGGGCGCGGTTCTCATCTGTCCGGCGTCAGCCACCCACCACGGCCCGGAGGGGCAAGAGCGCCGGGCGCAACAGTACCGGTGTCGGCGCACGAGTTGCCAATGGTGCGGAGAGCGTGGACGGCGAGAGTCGGCCTCAGGCGCTCCGTGGCCAGGAGGCCGACGAAGAAGGCGAGCAGGCCCGAGCGGCCGAGGGGAAGCCTCCACGCGGCTGCGGGCGTAGAGGGGTTAGCAGGCCGGGGCCGTCGGCAGCAGGGGGACGGGGAGCGAGCGACTCACCGTCACGGCTGCCGTCCCCGATCCTCTGGGCCACCAGGTCGAGGGTCTCGGAGCCGCTCTCGTGGAGGCCGCCGACGTAGCGCAAGACGTGTTCAAGCGCCTCGGTCGGGGCGTCGGCGCCAGGGCCGGAGCCGGCGGCGGGCGGCGGCGAGGCGAAGAGCGCGGCAACGTCGTCGGGCGTCATTTTTCCCACACGAGAGTTTCCCGGGGCGGGTGGTCTGTCCAACGGCGGGTTGGAGGGAGTGGTGCGTGGAGGGCGGGTTGCCCGTCCCCCTGGCCCCTAAGGATAGGTTGCCCTAGGTCCTTCCTAGCGACGCGTGGTGGGGGACACGCGAGGGGGCGCGGGCGATTGGAGGTGCCGCCGGGCGGGGCTGGGGGCCGGTGAGGATCCTGGGCCGCCCGAGACGCGCGTGCGGCCCTTCCGTGCCCAACCTCGCCTGGGCAGCGGCCGGTCGGCCGGGACGAGGCGGCACCTGGGCTTTTTCCCACTGTCTGCTTGCTCCTGCGCCGGCCGGGCCCAAGGCGACGCTCGCCGCCAGCACCAAGTCGCCACGCGGGGTCGTGTCCGGGTACGGGTGGGTATCCGTCGGCTGTGGCCACACATCCTATAGGTACATACCTGCCTACATACAGGGCTACCGGCCTGCCGCAGGGGCCTTGGCGTAGGTATCTCAGTACGCCGCACCTGCCTATCTTATCTTCTGCGTCCGCCGCCGCTGCTGGCGCTCGCCCCTGCCCATCCTATCTTCTGCGTCCGTCGCCGCTGCTGGAGCTCGCCCCCCGACCGGCGCGCGCGCACTTGCTACTTTTGGGAGGCGACGGGCGGGCCGCCGTGGAGGCCGCCGGCGCCCACGCAAGCCCGGCTACGGTAGAGACGCAACACCCGTGCTTTCCTTCTCGCCCTGCAGGGCCCTGGGGGCCGGCCAAGGCGTCGCCTCCGGCGGCGTCTCCAACACAAGGCCCCCCTCCCGCTGTCCCGCGCCCGGCGCCCCGCCGTCCGGCGTGCTGCTATGGCGGGCCAGCGTGCGCCGGTCGAGCCGGTGCACGACCCCGACCATGCCCAGCATGGCAAACGCCACGGCAACCATGGCAATCATGCCGTCTCGCCAGTACGGCGCGTCCGACGCGGGGTAGAGCGCAATGCCCCAGAACGTGTAGAGACAGGTCGACGCCGCGTTCATGGCGTAGACGATGACGGACCGCGCCGCGTCGTCGCCCCCGCGCTGGCAGATGATGCTGGCCCACCCGAACGTGAGGGGGTTGACCATGTACGAGGTCCCCGACAGGTAGTGGGCGAAGAAGACGCCGGGAAAGGCCAGCCCGGGCACCAGCAGCATGGCCGCCGCGACGAGCTGCAAGGCACAGACGAGGACGCCCATGGGCACCCTCTGGCCCGTGGCGTCGATGTGGACGGCCGCCAGGAAGTTGGAGACGATGCCCACGGCCTGGACGCCCAGCGGGTACGTGTTGATCTGGGCCTGGCGGAAGTGCTGGCTCTGGGACTTGAGCCACAGGAGAAACAGGTTCTGCACGACGAGCGCCTCGAGCGCCCCGGCCACCACGGCAAACACGCACAGGACGTACAGGGCCGGGTTGGCCAGCGTGCGCCGCATCAGCGACCGGGGGCTGATGTCGTGGCCGTCGGCTCTTTTGGGCGGCAGGCGGGCCAGCGCCAGCCGCCGCTCGTCCTCGCTCAGCCACCGGGCCTGGGTCTGCTCGGGCGTGTCGGGGAAGGAGAGGAAGCCCATGACGGCGACGGGACACGTGATGAGCCCGTTGATGAGGAAGAGCCACTGCCAGCCGGCCAGGCCGCCGCGGTTGTCAAGCCCCTGGTGGATGGCCGTCATCATCAGGCCGGCGAACATGGACCCGGCCTGGCCCGAGGCCGTGAAGACGGCCGTGCGTTTGGCTATCTCGTGCGGTTTGTACCAGCACCCGATGATGTAGATGGTGCCGCAGTACGTGCTCGCCTCGGCGAGCCCCTGGAGGAAGCGCACCGCACACAGCTGCGCATACGTCGCGCACGCCGCCGTGCACATGGTCAGCCCCGCCCACACCAGCACCATGGACGGCAGCCAGAGCCGCGGCGCCACCCGCTGCAGGACGATGGCGTGCGGGATCTGCCCGACGACCGAGCCGGCCGTGAACATGGACAGAACCACGTTGTAATCGCGCCCCGCGAGGTTCAGGTCCTCGCGCAGCCCGGCCACGTATGCGTTGGCAAAGGCCGCCCGGTCCAGGTAGTTGAAGAAGGAGCTGACGCAGCAGTAGGTGAGGATGACGAAGTCTAGGGTTCGCGTGTTAGCACGGCCGCTTCCCCCTCCGCCGCCGCCAACATACCGAGCTTCCGGACGAGCCACCGCTCCTCCGGCGAGTCAGCACGGCTGCCCTGCATCACGGCCGTCGTTGCTTGATGGGCGTACGACGACTTGGCCGCGCGGAGCTTGGCGTCCGCCATTGCTTCTTGTTCCGGCGCCCGGGACGCGTGGGGGGGCGCTCGTCTAGCGTGGCGAGGTGGTGGTCCGAGGCGTGACGTTCGTGCGGACGGGACGCTCCTCCAGAAACCTCTCCCTCGAGCACCCTACACGAAAGTATACCCATACACGGACAGTTCTCAAGGCGGACGGTGGAAATGGGGTCGCAATGTGCTCCAGGTACCTGGAGACGGAGCCCTGCTGGCCATTTATGCCATGCCTACTTCCGAGCTGGGGCTGTGCACGGCATGTACTGATGTGTAGGGAAGTACATCCTCTCTGAGCATGCGGTGGTGCAGCAAGGGCAAGCCTGGGCGGGCCATCTGCCTACCTATACAGAGGCCCTCAATGGTCAGCCCCCGCACGCATCGCTTTTATCCAACACTACTAATAGCATTGGTCTATGGATGGATATGCCTCTGCCTGGCTGGTCGCTTGTATCAAGCTAGGCCTTTTGGATGTAGGCTGACGGGGGACCCATCAAAGCAAGAACCCTGACGGCTTTTTAATATGTATTTTTTTTTTAAAAAAAAAACTTTATCTCGGGCCAATCATCGTTGGTCTTGGCAGCTGGAACAAGAGCACTGAACGAACAGGAGTACAGAAGACGCCACACCCCAAAGCAGAGAAGGGGAGAGGGAGAGAGAGAGAGAGAGAGAGAGAGAGAGAGAGAGAGAGAGAGAGAGAGAGAGAGAGAGAGAGAGTAAGTGTGTGTGCGTGGCAAGAAGAAAAGAATACGCCGTGACTTTGTGCGTCGTCGCGGCGTTGAAATTAATTATTACTACTCGGCAGATTTGCGCGTTTCCTCGGTCCGGGTTGCATCTTGCTGTCACAGCCCCCCCCCCCCCCCAAGCTTTCGGCAGGCCGGCCTCAACATGCGGGTATCGTATACATCACAACACTCCCGCTCCGGAGTTTCACCCCTTTTCGCAGTTGTACAAAGAAAACCACACCATTACGCGTCTGGGTGCCATTCTGCTGGAATGCCCTTGACCGAGGACCTGTCGAGGGGGTAGCCGGCGTTGTGCGCCAGCGACATCTCGTCCTCGGTGCCTTTGTACCCCGTGGCGGCGTGCGGATGCCTCGAGCTGCTGGGCGACACCGTCACCTCCACGTCGAATCTCTTCTGGATGCCCGCGGCGGCGTCGCTGTCGTCGCTGTCGCCGTCCTGGCGCTCTGCGTGGGCTCGGGACTGCGTGAAGGATTTAAGAGCCACCTCGTGGTCGGCCGGGGCCGAGTGCTGGTTCGCGCGCCCTTGCGGCCAGTGGGTGCCGCCCGTGTAGGACAGTGAGTTGAAGTGAACGTCGTTGTTGCCGTTTTGCGCGAGCCGGGCAATCAGGCTGGCCAGGCTCATCTCGATATTGAGCTTGGTCAGGTAGGTCACCGGGTGGAACCTGTAGGCGCGCCGCCCGTCAGCCGGGCCAATGGAATGGGCCGGACGCCGAGGAACGCAGGGCGAGAGCGCCGAACGCTCAAGGGGCAACTCACTGGATGAAGACAATGGGGTTGGGCAAGAACATCAGGCCGATAAGCATGCCATCCATCAGAATCGACAGGAGGAGCAGCTTCGTGTTGAAGCTCACGAGCGGGGTGTACTTGACGAGTCCGTGCTGGTTGAGAAGCCTCTCCTGCACAATGCGCAGGAAGTACCAGTTCAGACCAGCGTCGACAAGGAGAATCAACACCTTGGACACGGGGTCCCAGTACTTGTTGATGAGGACAAAGCTGCCCGCCGATGTCAGTTCGCTCGGTTCCCACCAGGCAGCTCGACGGAGAACCTACGTGTCATTGACAGGCGGGTTCATATGGGACGGGATCCAGATGCAGAAGACGGCCACGTTGATGGCCGTGATGGTAACCACGGTGCCGTACTTGACCCTACGCACCGTCTTCTGGCTCTCGGCAATGACAGCTATGCGGTTGATGATAATCTGCATGAGCAGCTGGATCTCCCAGACCCAGCAGAAGAGGATAAAGAAGAGTACGGGAACACTGGCGAGATCGCTGGTTAGCCATCCGTGGGGAGGAGAGGGGGGTCCCTCCAACACACGGGGCTCCACCGCCAACCCGAGAGGTCGGACTTACGTGGGCTTGAGGATGCCGTCGAGAAAGAGCCAGCCGAGGATGGCAATGACGATGTTGACAGCGATCTCACCCCACTGTGCTTGGTGTGGTCAGCAGAGCAGCGCAGTGGTACGGGGGGCCAAGACAGGGCCGGGGGGGGGGGGGGGGGTTCGGCCTTACGATCATGTAAATGTAACTGCTCCGAAGCGGGCTCTTGTTGCGGCGCGTCTGCTTGATGGCCTCCCATGCCGTCAGAAAACCGAAACCCAGACTGAAGCCTGCAGCCAGGGAGGCGACCTGGTAGTCGGTCTTGGTCGCCGTCATGGTGCTCTCGGGGGAGGGTGACATGCTGGGCCGGTGGGAGGGCGGTGAACGACGAGGCGTAGTCGGGATTTGTTGGGAGCGGGCGGGTCGTGGGCACTCCTCCCTCTGTGTGCCGACTGCGTACAGAGCCGAGCATCCAGGCCACAGGCGCGGAGGGGAGCGAATGGCTCATAAGTAGCCATGAGCGGATCGCGATCCTCGGCGGGCCGGGACCTGGGAGAAAGTGCTGAGGCGGTGGGGATCCGAGGTGAGGAGCCATGCTTCCAGAGGCCGTAGGACGTCTCCAAAGGTCCCTACCCGTAGCCAGCCATCTCTGCCGAACAGGCCGCGGGCCCTAACGAGCCTGGCAGCCGTCGAGGCGTGTAGGGTAGATTGGTATGAAGATGAAGGCCGCCCGCGCGCCCACACGCCTGAACCATTGACCAGGCGTGGTGTCGAATTGGGTGCCCCAGCTTCAGCCCACTGATGCCCACGTGCGGCCCACTCCGAGGTGGAATGCCGAGCTCGTGACTCCTGAGCACCTAAGTGGCCGCTAGGTGTTTTCCTCTCCTTGCTAGAACCACCTAGCGTCTGTTGATCTCAGCTCTCACCAGGACCGGAGGCGCGGAAATACCACCGAGTCAGATCTAGCTGCCTGCGCGCCTACCGGGCCTGCCCAAGGAGGCCCCGGGGGAGCGGGGACGGCATGCTGGACGTACGCCTCCAGAGGCTGGCGCGGGCGGCCGTCGAGCTGTATAGCCGGAGGGACGCAGAACTGGATGGGCCGCACCGGGAGGGCAGGGAGGGGAGGCCCTTCTGTCGTCCGATGCCAAGCCAGCCGGCCACCAGCCGCCAGTCCTGCGCGTTTCAGTTGCTGTCGCCACCCGCTCGCCGGACCGGGGCCACCGGTTCGGGGCCACGGGGGCCATGTCGAGCGCGGGGGAAGGGCACGTTTTGGGCTGTGTGTGTGTGTGTGTGTGTGTGTGTGCGTGTGTGTGCACAGGCACCCCAGCCGAGCGGCAAGCAGCCCCCCCGGCTGGCTCGACGGGGCCAAGAGGAAGGAGATGGGAGAGGGCCAGCTGGCACGCGTCTCCAAGAGGGCGAGAATACTAACAACGGCCCCGTAGATCTACACCACCCAGAGGGGCCAGCCGGCTTGGGTGGGCCATGGCGGCTCGCTTGCGGCCGGCGGGAACGCCGAGATCGCCTGCGGCCGCGTGTGTCCGCCAGGCCCGGTCGTGGGCGTAGCAAGCCGGCTTCCGTGCGGCTGAGTCAGTTAGCCGATGCAGCAGGAGACCACCGGGGCCGTCCTGGGCGAGTGCTATCGTGTGGCGGGCTGCCGTCCAGCGGCCGTACCCCCCGCTCGTCGAGGGTGCGGCTTGCTTCCGACCCCACTGGGAGGGGCGTGGGCCATCCATGTCCGCGTAATATCCGCTGTTGACGAAATGCCCGCCGGGTTCGCCTGCAGCGCCGAGGGCACGACACGGGAAGCCAACCCCAGTTGGCCTGCGCACCTCGCACTTACTAACATCAATATGGCCACCGCTCCGTGCCACGGAGAGCGGAAGGGTTCCGGTCTTTTTCCTCCTTGGCCAGAGTAGCTACTGCGGGGGCTCGACGTCCAGCTGGCCCTTTTCTCGAACAATGCCATTTCCACGCTGCCAAGCGGCCCCCCATCCGGTAGTACAAATAGCAAGGGGGAGGGGGCAGCAGAGCTTACCCTACCATAGCCGTTCCGTACAATGTACGGCGTACCTGTTGATCCATTTGCAGAGCCCGAGAGCCCCGCGGCCTGCAGCGCCCATCTCCCTAGGTGCCCGATCCATGGATACCTACTTTCCGCTCTTGCGCAGCCGCACTGGATGGCCGCCCCTCAGAATTGGTCCCCGCTGTCGCAATGCCACGTGGACCCCAGGCGCGTTGCTCCGCTGCTCCGGTCGCCCATTCGCCGCAAGGACGGCCTGCTGAGAACAGCCCGATCCAAAAAAAGAAAAAAAAGGAAAAAAGGAAAAAAAAAACCAAATGGGGCGAGAGGGTGGCAGACGACAAGGCACGCAACCCGGCCCCCCGGGCCTGGTGCTTCGGCCAAGCCTGCCGGGGCACCAAGCGGGAAAGCAGACGACGTCAAGTCTCGCATTCCTTGGGCCCCGTACGCCCGCCTAGCAACATCCGAGCCCCCCCCAACATGCCCGTCGTCGTCTTCATCCAGGGAGTGTGGGTGCGGCTCCTGTCGCCCATCCCTGCGGCTGGGTAGAGCGCCGTCAACTCTCATTTCAGTCCTGCGGGAACCCGCCCTCGCCCGGCGAGCACAAAGTGGGCCGTGCAAAAACCCAGGGCTCGCCTCCAGGGCAGGGTCCTCACGCAGACGATCACTTGGTACACGCCCTAACGTTCCGATGTGGAGCATAAGCCGTAGGGTTGACTATCCATCGGCTTATATACTACGGGCACACTTCCGGCCTTTCTGGGATCTCGCTGTGGCGCGAGGCAGGGGGCGAAGGAACGCCGAAACCACTCGCCCACCTTTCCCCTGAACCGGGCCCCAGCCGGCCACGAACTGCAACCCAAGTATGCTCAAGCGTCGCCTCCTAGGACGAATGCCCTCCGTCCTCAACAACCCTTCCCCGGTTGCCCGGATCCTCCGCTCTCCTGACCTCGGGCCTACGTCTCGACCAGCCCAGAAGC
Source organism: Nigrospora oryzae (assembly GCA_016758845.1). Taxonomy (NCBI): domain Eukaryota; kingdom Fungi; phylum Ascomycota; class Sordariomycetes; order Amphisphaeriales; family Apiosporaceae; genus Nigrospora; species Nigrospora oryzae. Next base: position 462,515 of record JADKYO010000009.1, on the reverse strand, counting down.
AGGCTTGGGCCGTCGGGGCCGTGGCCCATAGGCCGGAGGTGGTGAGCAGTACGGGAGACGCCCGATGCCACAACCGCTACGGCGGGCCCAGATGAGCCCACGCAGTACGCACCATATCGACAGCAGGGGGCAACATTCGAGCCGATCTGTAGCCGGTGCAGGCCCTTGGTGCGCGGGCCCATTCCATCTTACCCTCCCGGCGGCGCTCCAAGGTTGTCCATTCATGCAGGCGGGCATAGCGAGCGTCGTTGCCGGCATGGGAGGGTGCGTCTGACCATTTGTGGCCTTCACGACACGGGGAAAGCGGGCCAAGGCAACCCCCCAAATACGAAAGTAGCGCTGCGCAGCCTGGCCTCGTGAGCTTTTGCTTCCTCGGGTCCTCCGCCCGAGGACTTCCGGGTCCGCCACGGCTCCCAGATGATCCCCCCGCTGCTGGTCGCCGCCAACGACAGCGGCGAGCCCGTGTACGCCGTCCAGGGCACGAAGCCGCCGGAAGAACCGCCGAAGACCTCGCAACCATCGGGAACCACACTCGGGCGACGGCGGAGGCGCGGCGACGGCATGCGAGGCCCGGGCGGATGGGAGGGTTGCCGCGTAGCTACCCCCCCCCCCCCCGGCCGGACACCCAGCCAGCGCTTGCGTGCTGCGCCCAAGGCAACGACGTGGGCGGGGGGGCAGCGGGTGCCTGCCGGAGACGTGGGCGAGCGCCGGGAATATGGACGAGTGCCGGGAATATGGACGAGTGCCGGGAATATGGGCGAGCGCCGGGAATATGGACGAGTGCCGGGAATATGGACGAGTGCCGCAGCGTGGCGGTCAGTTTGTTGTCCTTGGGTGGTGATGCAATCCAGCCTCCCCGAGCCGGTGGGTTCCAAACGGCCCCACCATGGGCGGGTACGTACCGCGCCCGCCCGTCGGCCAATGACCCAGCTCCCAATCGGGCCAAGGAAAAAAATTGGGAAGAAGGGCGGGCGAGCGTCCCGACCAGCAATCGCCCGTCGTCGCTCGAGCTTTGTGATTCTCTCCGCCCGCGTCGTCGTCCTGGCCTGCTACCCCGCGTGCGTGTGTATGTGTGAGCGAGAGCGTTGCGTGAAGCCGACCGTCGACCCATTGGACCCGTGTGCCGCGCGTGTCTCCTCCATACCATCCCCTCCACCCGTCCGCCATTCCCCGGCCTGGGGGAAGCAGCATCCCTCGCCTCCTGCGTGCCCATCGCCCTCCCCGAGCCCGATACGCAGCCGACGGCCGGCCGACGACGACGACGACGACGACGGCCCTGTCTCTTCGCCCGCCCGTCCTCCCCGACCCGACCCAATCAATGGCTCCCCGAGACGGCCGTGGCAGCACCGGCACCAGCACCGCCCGTAGCGTCGCCGAGGCCACCCGCTTCACCTCCAACACCCCGCACGCCAGCACCAAGCCCGCGACGGCCTCATCTCCCGCCGCCTCCGCCATGCCGTCCGCCCGAGCCGCCGGCAGCCCCGCGAATGCGTCGCGGCCCGCCCCGCCCGCCCCCCGGCCTCTGCCCTCCCCGGGCCCCGCCGCCACCCACCGCCCCGAGACCCTGGACGAGAAGGTGCGCCGCCTGCGGGCCGCCCACCTCGCCGCCAAGAACCACGACGTATCCCGCCTCGACCGCGTCCTCGGCGCCTCGCGCCGCTACCTGGACGCCGCCCATCGCTTCACCGTCATGGGCCTGATCGGCTTCAGCGGTACGTCTGGCTCGCGCCGCTCCCCCCCTTCCCTCCGGCCCCCGCTGACTGTCCCGCAGGCCTCGCTCTGGTCGTCAGCGCCTACGCCACCATCGACATGATGATGTACAACCGCAAGCGCCGGAACGAGTTCTTCTCCATGCAGAAGGATCTGCAGTCGGACAGTCTCGAGGCCGCCCGCCTGGCCTACATGTCGGGCATGGCCAGCGAGGACCAGATCCGCATGGTCGAAGACGCCACCGAGCGTGCCAAGCAGGCCGGCATGTCCCTCCCGGCCCTGCTGCCGCCTGGCAGCGCCGGCGGTGCCAGCAGCAGCGCGGCCGCGGCCGGAAGCACTCCGACGTCGCTGTGGCCCGGCGAAGCCATGCAGGCGACTTCGCTGAGCGGCGCCGGCGAGTCGGCGGCCCCGCCCCAGAAGAAGAAAGGCTTCCGGGAGTGGCTGTTCGGCGGCCTGAACAAGGAGGACACGGCTGCCGGTGCCGTGCGCAACGACACGGCCGCCGCCTCGGGCCGGGGCGCGACCCAGCAAGGCTCCGCCGTCGTGCGCGCCGTCGAGGGCCAGGCCGAGGCGCTCAAGGACAAGGCCAAGGCCGCCCTCGACGCCGAAAAGGACAACCAGCGCCAAGGGGGCCCGCTGGACCAGCTCGGTCTCGACCGCCCGGACAAGAAACAGAAAGGTTGGCTCTGGTAGACAGCATCACGCCGTGACGAAGAAGAGAAGGAGGGCCTCAAGGGCAGGAAACAAACGGGGGGGGGGTGGGGGCTTGTTCGTCCTGTCCCCCCTCGGGGGCTCTCCACGGAGTGGCCCCTCAACGAGGTACAGGCCGTGTATCACTCACTCTCAGGTGGCAGGGACGGTGCATACAATCAGGAGTTTAGGGTTTTGTGTCCAAATCTGTACTTTTAACCGCGTTGGTCATCTGTTTGCATACCCTATCCTCAGTCTACTCTCGTCTCTTTCCCATCACTAGCAGTGTACCTCGGGTTCTCGGACCTGGGCCGAGACTGCTTCCACAGTCGTGGTTACACGCCCCGAGACGCACCAGCACATCTATAGATTGCGAGACCAACCGCAATGGAAAAGACGCTGATGAATTGACGCCCCCCTCCCCTTTGGCGAGGGGGCTTCCTATTATATAAATGCAATCATGTGCGCTGCTCTCGCGTCAGGCTTTTGGTAGGGCATCTTGTCTCGGCCCTAACGTCTACGACCTTTGCAAAATATCCGCCGCCCCCAGACTCCAGTGCCGCCTTCGTAGACGCAGTAACGAACGTGGGGTATCGAAACCGATGGTATACTCAAATCAAATCCAGTATGCATGCCGCCCCAATGATGTAAAACCCAGAGAAACGAAGGAATGAGCAGGAAACGAAAAAAAAAAATAGTGCTGTGTGCTAAAGCAGTCGCTGCCTTTCGCCACGCCCATCAACGCCACCCGGGGGTTGGGAGCGTTCCGGTGAATTCCTGGATCCCGTGCGTTGGACATCTTCGCAGTGTTCGTCGTTGGTCCAGCCCAGGTCCTCGTTGTGCCCATCCTCAATCGACAGGGCGGGGGCAAGCAAACCGGGTCGGAGAAATGAATGGGCTGTTTTGGTGTTGTGAATCTGTGACTTGCGTCCCGAATCATGTGCATCCGGCGACCAGATAATACGGACCTCGAGGTCCGCGGAGAGGGTTTGGTGCCAATACCGTCGCGCCCCATCGTGGTCCGTCTAGGAGACAATGATATGGTTGAAGTGGCCGGGCACCTTCAGACGGCATTTCTCACAGTCGGCACGGTATCCTATACTGAACGACTTCTTCATGCCGGGCTGCAGGGTCCATGAGTTTACCGTGTGCTTGTTGCGGGAATGGCCGAACTTGCTGCGGGGCGAGGGGGTGGCCGGAGCCGATGACGGCGAATGGCCTTCTTGATCCTCCATGATGGTTTCGCAGTCAGTGTCCATCATGCCTGCTTCGCCATGGGGGGGCAGCTGGTGGCATATCTCGATGTTGGGGTGCAAGGCGGCCATGGCGGCAGGGTTGGTCGAGTGCGGCAGATGGGGCAGGTGGGGGCGCTTCATAGTGGGCGAGGAGGCATCCAGCACCATCCCCGGGCTCGGCGGCGTCTCCTCGCCGCCGCTTTCGCTAATGGGAGACGGGAGGCGACGGTTCTGGATCATGGACCAACCGGCCGAGCCATCCAGCGAGCGAGGAACCGAGGGATCGGCAGCGTCCGGGAAGGCGTGGTGCGGCATTGCGCCCGTGTCCACAGCATTGGAGCCGAAGCCGAGGTGGCTGGCATCGGTGAGCGAGCCGGGGCTCTGGCCCGTCGCAGACCAATGGTTCCCCCGCAACTGCGAAGTGAATGTGGCGTGAATGGGCGTCGGCAGGCGGCTGGCATTCGAAGCCAAAGCGTCCGAGTCGTCGAGCATCATGTCGGTGTCCCGGTCGAGCTCCATCAGGTGGTGCGGCTGACGTTGGTGCATATGTTCGGGCTCCGGCTCCGCCAGCGCGCGCGCCGCCGAGGCCAGTTGCGTGGCGGGAAAGCTCAAGGGATCGTGTGCCCATCGCCTGTGCGACCCGGGGGGCGAAGAGCGCAGGGGTAGGGAATGAATGCGCTTGTTTCGGTGCTCGGGAAGGCCGAAAAGACCGGCGGCGTCGACCACCTCGTCATCCTCGTGAGCCCTCTTCCGAGTGGGCTCGGGCCGGCAGTGGAGGTTCTCGAACATGGCGAGGGCGGAGATCCGGGCGGGAATAGTGGGCGGCGTGCCCTAGGAGAGATACAGAAAAGCCCCGGACCAAGTCCTGGGGTGGGAGGAAACCGAGGATGGAAAACGGAGGCCGGGAAAGGCCAGGCGGCAGGCGCAAAACGGGGATGATGGCGCGATTGGCCGATGCCCCAGTTCCTCGTGCTGGATATCGTGCCAGACGGTCCAATTACGAATTAATGCAGCTGAGTTGGTACCTAGCTTCTGTCGAGGTTGGTGGTGTAGTGGGAGGACCGAAACCGGGCGCCGCAAAAGCACACGACGGCACCGTCTCACAAGAACCTTGAGCAGGCAGGCCGAGAGGCAAGGGAGCGAGGTGGTGACCGGTTCGGGCAGTGCCGACGGGCGGAATGCAAGAGACAATAGAGAGGGCGGGGGGGAGAAACAGCAGGATGCCCGTATATAGAAAAGGCGGGCAGACGGGTAGGTCAAGGAAGTGGGAGTAGAGCCAGTACGTAGTAAATGTATGTAGCCCAAAAAGGTAGACAGGCAGACAGGCCCAGGTAAGGTCAAAGTAAGTTGGTAAGGCAGTCAAGCAGGGCAGGTATAAAAGAGGGGGCGCAGGAAGGAATGACGATTGGTCCACTATGCAAGTCGACAAGGCAAGCCCAGAGGCGGGTATGATGTAAATGGAACAAGCAGCTTGTGGTCGGGGAGGGATTGGCAATGACGAGACCTCTTTGCAGTAGCAGCAGCTGTCGGCTAGCACAACCGGGCGTGAAGGAAGATTGGATTAGAAAAGAAGGAGGCGGAGGAGGAGGAGGAGGAGGGATTCAAGGAAGAGGCAGCAGCTACTGAATCGAGCAAGAAGAGAGAGGGAAGGGGGGAAGGGAAGAAGGCGAACGACGACGTTATGGACTGGATGGATAGCCCGCGCAGATGGAACCCTGGACTCTCTTTCCGGCACCCCGGTCTCTCTGAACGGATGAGCGAATGAAGGAAGTAATAACGAATGAAGACGGGAAAGGGAAGGATGGGACGAATGGGCAAATGTGGGTATGGAGGTGGGAGGGAGAAGATGGGGGGGGGGGGGGGGGGGGCATCCAGGAAATAGGACTGGCTCCAGAATGAATGATTGAAGGGCTGGCCACGATCCGGTCGACTCACTAAGTAGTCGCTAACTTTGGCCAGGCAAAAGAGCCGCGATCCTTGCAAGTAAGGCTGCCTGTCTGGAGCGTGCCGACGGCGGCAGAGAGAGAGAGAGGGAGGGAGAGAATGCGCTCCATAGGCGGTATGGATCCATTCGATCCATGGGTGGTGGTGTATGGGTGATGTGGGTAGCCCCCAGCTGGCGGTACCCGGCCGTAATAAGATGCATGTCATAGGTAATACTTAATCTTGCATCTCCCACTCTTCGCGGCAGGGCCTGATGGGTTCCTCCTCAGCTGAGCTCTTCTTCGTGTTCTTTTTTTGTCTCTCGCCCGGCTGTCATGGTGGGGACGCTGAGCCGACCGGATCGGCAGCACCGCAACTTAACCACCATCACCGGGCCTCGAGGTCCAGGCCCGACTGACCTCTGGGCCTGCGTCGTTGCCTCCCCCGTTGCATTGGTATTCCATCATGGGCACTTGGGTCGCGATAGCTGCAGCTGCAGGTCGTCGCTGGTCCTAGGCACCGCAGCGTAGACGGCGTGACAAGACACGCACGGTACCTACGACACGGCACGACACGACCACCGCATGCTCCCGCAGACGGTCCGTCAGGCCATGGGTCGGTTGACGAATCCCTGATGCCCGTCATCGGCTGCCCTCTCCTCCCAAGACACCACCAGAGACGTGCGGGCATGGGGATGTGCACCTTTTTTGCTTTCTAGTCCGTGTCTTTCTTATTTCGCGCCAAGCCCTGCCACTCACGGCGCCCCCCCCCCCCCCCCCCCTGACGCTCCCATGTGCTGTTATTTTGTGACCTTTAATTGCCAATTGAACGTAGCCCTCGGCTCGTCCGGGGCCAGAATCCCCGTCCCTCTCGCTCTCCACCGCCCCCCCCCCCCCCCCCCCCCCTCTCTCTTTCTCCCTCCCTCGCTGCAGACACGCGAGCACCGAGGCCTTCCGCTATGGACCCCGGCCCAACGGGTCCGAAACAACCACGACTCGGGCAGCCTGGGGGATGAGATGCAATGAGGAGGCCCTCGATGCGTCTCGTGGCTGCGGCCCCTCGCGCGTGGTCACCTTGTGGCGGGGCCGTCTGGAGACGCGACGAGTTCTCCGACCGAAGGACCCTTGTGCAGCGCCTGTGCAACGCCTGTGCAGTGCCTGTGCAGCACTGATGATGCGACCTCGCCGCTGGAGCCCAGATGTAAATTTCCAATGCGACTGATTCGTGCTGCGCACCGGCGGGTACAAGGTACCTGCGGTGCACGTGTAGATGCAGCCGGGATCGCAATCTGGCAGGGCTGCTCCCGTGTTGCTCCCACGCTAGACGGGCCTCCCTCACTAGGTAAGAGACACGAGCAGCAGCACCACGCCGGTCCCAATGGACCGGGCCCAAGTATCGACTGGCCGCCTGGGTTCCATGGACGGTACGCAAGGTATGGCCTTACGGTGTATGTGACCAACCCACCGCCAAGCGGGTGAGCAGGCATATGGAGAGCGCCAGTGATGAAGAAGTACGTACCCACGATGCCAAAGTACCTACTTGCTTCGCTGCCTACCTCTTGCCCACGCGTAAACAACAACCGCACCATGCAGTCATTCTCCCCCGTCCTCGCCGACGCGCACTCCACAGCGCGCGTCATGGTGATCGCCCGAGCCTTGGCTCCTCCCAATCCCGCCAAGACCGAGGCTGGGCCTCGGGCGGGCTTGCGGGACCGTCCCAGCTGTGCGGTTCAGGTGCCCCGACTGGGCAGGTCGCGGGGAGGAGGCCGATGGGACGGGGGCAGATAGCCACGCCCGGTCCCAGCCACACGGCCATGAACGTCGGCCGTGCAGTCACGACGCCGTCTGTTCGCGAATGCGACGCGAGGCGGGAGGGACCTGTTTTCAGCGGATGGAGCTGGTCGCCTGTATGCATGTCCGGGCCGGCAGGCTGGCCCAGCGGATACCTAGCTATGTGTGTGGCCAACGTAGCATCACGCCGCCCGTGGGTGCACCGGCCGAACGGGTTTCAAGACTGCTTCATCGCGGACAGGGGCCGGCTCGCCGTCCATCCCCCGCCCCGCCCGGCAGCCAAGGTAGCCTGTTCCAACCTAGTTTCCTGCCGGTCCAGACCCCTTTCCTTCTTTCTGCCACGCCCCAGACCGTCGGACCCAGGCGTGACAGCGTCGCCCGCCGCACCACCACACTGTGACGCTGCCACGTTCCGACCGTGGGCCGTCGGTCATCCAGCAGGCCGGGTCGACCTGGTGCTACGTACGCAGATACGCCATGCCCTGCCAGGGCCTGACCCCGTCGCCCCGCGCACGCGCGTCCGTGGCAGCGCCGACCGGCCGGTTGTCCGTGAACTGAAACCCAGCGCATGCGGCGTCCTGTTTGTGGTCCGTCGCCGGGCCCCATCCGGCCCTCGCCTTGTCCACTTGGAAAGAACAAATTCTGTGCCAGGGGAGAAACGCGGTGGTGGAGAGGGTGGCGCCGCCCGTCTTGGAGGGGGCCGCAGTTTAGGGTTTGCGTCCCAGGCAGACCAGAAAGGGGAATGCCATGTCTCGGCCCCGTGGCGGGCCCGGCTGGCCGAACTCGCCGGGAAAGGTTTCGACGGCTTTGAGGGCCTCCCAAGCCACCTCGACGCGGACGTCCTCGAAGCCCACGGCCCGCATCAGGCCCGCCATCCAGGCCCTGGGGATGCCATGGCGCTCGACGCCCTCCAGTTTCGCCTCGGGATGGAAGAGCCGCGCGTCAGGCCCAAAGTCCTCAAAGTCGGTCAGGGCCACCATGCCGCCCCTCTTCAGGCAGGCCAGCATGGTCCGGAGAAGGGGCTCGAGGGACGGGATGTGGTGCAACACGAGGTGCGAGGTGACGAGGTCGAACTTGATCCGTGGGCCCTCGGGTTGGGAGGGCGCTGCCGGGGGCAGTCGGGCGTCTTCGGCGTCTTCCAGCAGCGCGCAGATGGGCACAATGTTGTCAGGAGCCCCGGGCCCGTCCAGCTTCGATCGTAACACGTCGACCATGCCTTCAGCCGCATCGACCGCGACCACCAACGCCGCTGCCGTTGCGCTATGCAGGCTCAGGGTGCCCGTGCCGCACCCGATCTCTAGCACCGTCGGCTTGTCCGCCTTTTCGGCGGCAGCGGCGCCCATGAGCGGTACATGCTTCCGTATGGCCTTCCAGGCCTCGGCGCTCATCTCGTTGATGAACGGATCGCTGTCCCACGCCGCTGCTTCGGCATTGAAGCGCTTGTTGTTCGGATTTCCAGTACCGGCCGCCGTTGCCGTTGCTGCTGCTGTGCTTGCCATGTTGCGATAATGGGACGCGTGCGTGGCGCAGGACTGTGACTCGCGCCGGATGGGGTCGAGATGGCACCCGGCTCGATTATGATTTATCGCCGTGCTCTGCAAGCGGGTACAGCGCACACGGCCCGGACTAGGGCCACGCCAGGGAGGAATCTACGAAGGTGCTTATGAAAGAGGCCTGTAGATGCTAGATACCGGGTGGTCTTCACCTCTCTGCCTGGATTCCAATTGAGAGAGAGCTGGCTTGTCCTCCCCCCACCCATTTCGGCCCCGCCGCCGTCGTACCCCGCAGTCTCGGCAGTCCGTCGGCTACAGACTCTCTCTTCTGGCGCATTGGGCAATCAAGCCACCCGTCTGAACCCGGGAATGCATACACCTCCATTCTATGCGCATGCTTGCACGCGGTGGCCAGAGCTGAGCCGCGCCAGGTGCAGATGGAACTCCTTCACCTGCCCTCCTGCCCCACTCACGGGCCCAGACAGAGACAACCCTCGTCCGAACGCCCGGACCGGCCACTTCGGGATGCTCACAGTGGACAGGCGATGCAGGAGAGGCGGTTGTTGATGTCAACGGCAAAGCACTTTTGGTGAGAACGCGGCGATGAGGCTGGTGGAGCGCCGGGGACTGGCTTGCTCCTCGGCCCCTGCCTCGTTCTCAAGACCTGGCACCTGGGCGCCACCCTCGTTCACGCCGTCGCCATCGCACGAATCTGGCCACGAGACAAACGGCCCGACGCTGTTGATATCCCCGACCTAGATGAGCCCCGTGAAGTGGGGGGGGGGGGGGGGTCTTTCCGAAAGAAAGCCGCTATCGTCGACCGTGCCGTATCTGACGGCCACACCCACAGCCCTCATGCCTCGGCAGGCTTGCACGCCTTACGCCCGGGGTTGTCTCATGAAATCTAGAAAGCCCCCGCCAAAGAAGTCTTCCATGCTTGGAATGGCCGAGTGCGCAACCTCAAATCCGTGGTGTATGGTGTTGTGTGGCATCGGATATGCCTCGGCAGCGCCAGCGGCGTAGTCGCCGGCACCAAATCGAGCCTGAAACGAGGCTGAGGGGGCGCTGTCGTGTTCTGCCGTCAATGGAAACGAAGGTACTGTCATGCCCGCATCAGCCCAGGCGGGAACCGGTCGTCGCCCCTGCTTCTGCTCATCATCGTAGGAGCATACAGAACCAGTCCTGGACTGCACTCGTTGGCGCGCTAATTTTGCGAACTTGACAGCCCACGTTTTGCTTGGGGTCCGCGTGCACCAGTCTTCGAGCCGTGATATGAGGCTTATGCTGGCGGCCGCCGGGATTTTGGACTGGTTCTCGTCATAATGCGCCAGCATGAGGGCGGAATACCCGATGCAGAGACACAGGTAGGTGGGGATCGTGTCCATGAGGAAGGCGGGCATGTCTACAAAGGTCTCGAGCACCGAATGCGCGTATTTGGCCGTATGCACTTGCAGCGTTGGCGCGTCCTTCTTGCTTGGTCTCGGCTCCGGCGGCTCGTGGCCACTGGCGGGGGAGTCGAAAGCTAGGTTGGACAGGAATGACTTGGGGTCCATGGCCTCGCCGCTTTCTTCAAGCGCTCGAAGGGCCAGGATCAAGCACGCGGCGTAGTACCCGATCCGGAGCATCGACGCTGTCGGGAGGGCTGTTGTTGTGTCTTTGTCAGCTATATCCAGCCCCGCATCCCGATGTGACGTGTCGGCTTACACATGAGGTGGTTCCATTTCTGCTTCCATGCCTTGAACTCCTCGCATTCACCGTTCTTGTCGAGATATGACCGACGCGCCAATTTTTGGTGCAGCGTCGAGTAAAGGAGAATTTCGGCAACAAGCATACCGTCCTGCATGCTCGCTTGGTAGAAGCTCAGGAGAATATTACACTGGTTGATGTAGGGCACCTGTAAAACCGACGGCCGGCCCGTGGTGGCAGCCCAGCTTGGGCGGGGATGCCAGGTCAGCCATCAGGACAACAGGGGGCTGGAGAAGGCATGACGTACTGCAAATGATGCAAGCAGATTGTCGACCACAGATGGATAGCCTGACGGTCCGGAACCGTCGCCACCCCCCGCTTGATATTGGCAACTATCTTGGAAAAGGAGATGCTGAGCATGGCCTGCTTCACGCAGTAGCCCGTTAGAAGCCAGCTGTCAATGTACTCGGACCCGTCCTGACGTCGTCAGCACTATTTTCCTCCCAGCTTCCAAGCGGGTGAGGGTGCAGGCACTCACGACGTGGTCGCTCATGATGAGCACGCCGTTGATTTCCTCCAGGCTGAGTGGGTTCGACAACAGCGTCTGACCTAATGTAATCCGGACTTGCTCGTAGACCTGGCGGTGCACGGGCGTGTTGCACAGATCCTCGCGATAGAGCATGGCGCAGAGACAGCAGACACTGTGGAGAAACGGCGAGAGCTCGCGTATGTCGGAAGGAGATGTTTCGGCAGGGTCGTAAACGGCGAGCAGGTGGCCGTGTCGTCGTAGGAAACTGGGGCGGAGGGTGAGCCGGGGCCATTCGTTTCGGACTGCACGTGCAGCCCGTTCCCTTGGAAACTCACAGTCTCGCCAGTTCGTTGGCGGTCTGCTCCTCCAGCAACTGTAGTTGGACGAGGTCGAGTTTCACGTGCTCCAGGCGGCGGAAGCCCTGGTTGACCTGTTCGCCAATCTCCCTGAGGACGGCAGTCGGGGCGGACTTGATGCCCATATCGACTGGGTCGGCCAGACTCTCTGGGCCGCCGTCTTCGTCTTTCGGTGAGTTGGGCGCCTCGGTGTTGGTCCGACTGCCGGTGATACCCCTGGGCGGCCTGCGCGAGTCGCCGAGCACGACAAATTGGCGGGTCACGAGCTCAAGCATTCCCTTCATGTCGGCCAGGGACTTTTCATACCGAGCGAACCTGCATGGCATTGGTATTTGCGTCTGCTGCACGTGGCATCCGGGGCCCCCCGTCCACGCCCGCGTCCGTTTGCCTGTGGCGGGCTCGGACGGGGCGGGACGGGGCCGGGGAGAGCCGAAGACGTACCTTTCTTCGAGACTGGACCCATTCTCGGCCGGCTTGGGGTGGGACGGGACGTCGAGTATCTCCCCCTTGAGAGAGCACTCAATCCTATGGACGGCGTGTCAACGAGGTACGGCGGGCCAGCGGCGGGGGAGGGGGGGGGGGGGGCAGGAAGGCGTGGCATGTACCGGAGGGTGACGCATCGATGGCAGGCCTGGGCGCCGGGGTCGTATTCGCAGCGGCATTTCAGCCTCTGGCACGACTGGCACGAGAAGACGCGACGGCGGCGTTTCTGGTGGTTGCCGCTGGTACCGGCCTTTTCGGCCTCGTCGGACTTGGGCGGCGGGGGTGGAGGGGGCGCCTTGCGCTTGCTGCTGGGCGTGGCAGAGGCGTGGCCCCCATCCGGGCCTTCGAGCAGGCCGTATCCATCTGCCGAGCCGCTGCCGGCTCCAGTTCCCGCTCCCGTGCCGCTCCGGTTCCCACGAGCACCGGCAACTGCACCCGCGCTCCCACCCGCGCTCCCTTGACCCCCGGGGTCGCGAGGTGGAGCCTCGGGCGGCTGCATCTGATCCGACGGGCGCGAAGATCGGACGGCACCGGCGGCTGTGGCGGCGGCTGCTGCTGCTGCTGCTGTGCCCACGGCTACCACTGCTACTGCGGTACAACCACGCCTGGTCGTTCAACAGGCTATATGTCGAGACGGGGTGGATGGAGTCTAGAAGGTCTGGAAGAGGGAAGACGGGGTCGTCGACGCCGCCGGAAAACGCAGGTCACATGCAGGCAGCCGGTTTACGTGACAGGGCGGGGCTCCACTACGCCAAGACCCCCTTGTCGGACTGGATGGACACGGTGGTGACGACGGGGCATTGGCCGTTGGGAAGGTTGCCCGCCGACCCGAGGGAGCAGAAGGGATGGATGGTGGAGCGGATACCCGGGCCTTCAGCACTTGGGCATACCGGCATGCAGGTACCGTGGCAACGCATTCGTTCTGGAAAACTTGCCTCGCACCACCAGGTGTGTGTGCCTGGGGCAGCAGCTTCTGCTTCCGGCAAATCAAACAGCGCATACATGCAGTAGCGGCCCAGAGCAAACCTCATCCCTCATTTCTATCCATCCATCCCAGAGCCCAGCAAGGCTCGAGCCAGCACTGGATACCGGCTGCTCATGGGCAACCCTCATCCGCCGGGGGGAGGGACCCCTTCGACCCAACAGACACACTGCCTCCCCTCCGAGCATCATCACATACGAACGACCCCGCCCGGTGCACGTCGCTGCAACTGCCTTCCTCGCGGCGCCATCTGGTGGGCCGCCCCGCTGTCGCCCAAGTAATGGCGCTGCCGGGCGGTCTCCCGGGCGGTGTTTCTCTGGACGGCCGGAAAGCCCACGTCCGTGTCCACGTCCGTGTCCACGTCTGTGTCCGAGTCCGATTCCGAGTCCACGACGATGTAGTCCTTGTCTCCGCGAACTGTTACGGAGGAACGATCCGAGCCATCATCGGCCTCGGAGTCGTCGTCAATGACGATGGTGGGCGGGCGGCCGCGCTTGTCGGTATCCTCCAGCCACTTCCGGATGTGGCTGAACAAAACCTTGGCCGCACGCGGTGGAAACGCATTCCCGATTTGACGTTTTGCGTCGGTCAGGTTGATATTAGGATTGAACTTGTACTCTTTCGGGAACGTTTGCAGTGTCGCCAGTTCCCTTGCGGTGAAAGCCCTCCTGCCGCTGGGGTGGTAGCAGCCTTGCGCGCCGCCGCAGGTCAGTGTTCTCGAGAGAGGTTGTTGATCATTCCACGGAGGCCTTGGAACGTCGAACAGGAACCGACACGGCTGGTGGAGGGGGTCGTAGACACGCCCGGTCTGGACCCGATTCAGGGCTTGCGCCACGGTCACGAAGCCACTGGCCTCAGAATGCGTATGAGCCGGGAATGTGGGCAACCGCTCCCCCGGGCAAGATCCGATCATAATCAAACGGCGCCGCCTGCAAGGGGTCCCCCAGAGCCGCAGATCCTCGAGTTTCCAGCCCACGGAATACCCGAGCTCCGTGAAGCCATGGACAAGGCCGGAGAGATAGTGAGCATGCTGTCGGTGCAGGATACCGAATGTTTCCTCGACTGTGAAGATACGCGGCCGTATGCTTTTGATCACATCGCGGCACACAAAGAGAGAGGCCGTGTTTTGGTCGTCGTTCTTGCCTACTTGTGTGTGCGCCGGCGAGTAGGGTTGACAAGGCGGGGAAAGATGGAGGACGTCAATCCGTGATCGCAGCGAGTCGGCGTAGTCGGGCTGCGTGACGAAATCGGAAATGTTCATCTTGAATAGGTTAGTGGTTGGAAAGTTCATGTCATAGGTGCTGCATGCTTTCGCGTCAGCGTCGCATGCGACGTGGACCTGCAATCCGGCTTGTTGCGCGCCGCACGAGGTGCCGCCGCCACCGCAGAACATGTCACCAAAGGTGTAAGGGTCACGACCACGGCGCTCCTCGGCGCCTCGCCATTCCCGCCGTCGGTCGTCGTCTAGGACCCGATACCGGGTCTTGGAGGCATCCTTGGCCATGAGCGCCGCCGCCACATGCTCTACCGGCGGTTCACCTGTACCAACGCTTGGTTAGGCGTCGGCCAAATAACGATCGACTCGGCCGACAGCATACCTTGCTTTCGGGACTGGGAGTCGGTCCAGACTAGTTTGTACTCCCATCGGCATACTAAAAGGCCGTTTGCCTCGGCCGTCGCCTTATCGCGATAGACTGTTTTGTCGTATCGGTGGCGAGGAAAGGCTGCGTTGGTGCAGGCAAGGTACCGGGGGCCCACGACACGTTTCTCGGAGATCTCGATAGTGCTCTGCTCCTCTTTGTCACGTTTGTCGTCTTGGGCGATGTTGAGAATCTTGCAGACCTCGTTCCTCTTCTTGAGGAAATATCCGCCAAGTTCACGGGCGCGCACAAATAGTACGCCTCGCACCGTGACTCGGTCATGCTCCCTGTAGAGTCCCGAGACCCGGAGGTATTGAAGCAGGTAGCTGTCGCTGGCCATGCTCCTGATTTCGACGCACATCCCATCTCGAACGACAAATCCGGGACGGATTTGGTGCTCTCTGATGCGCATTCGAGGATCATGGAGCTGGCGGGGAATGCCTCGGAGGAACACGATCTCATCCGCGCTGTCATCTCCTAGTAGGTTGCTGACCTCTTCTTCACTGTCGTCACCTAACAAATCGATGACAGTATCATCGTGCTTGCCACTTAAGAGAGAGCCGGGAGTCGGAAAGCGTGTGGCTGAGGCTGGTTTGGATTCCATGGTGACAGTGATGCGAAAGGTGATGCTGGGAGGCGCGAAAGTCAGTTGCGAGCAGCAGTATATCAGGAAGTTCCAGCGTACGAAGAAGGGATAGCAGGGTTAAAGCAAACCCTAGGCGCATGAAGTGAGAAGAGATGAAATAACGCCCAGGAAAGACGTCCAGTCTGTTGGCCAAGGATGAGCATCAACAGCACGACGAGGGTTGCATGCACTGTCAGGAAGCCGGCGAAGCGGATGGCAGTCGAGACCATGGAATTTATATAGGAGAAAAATCCAGCTGGGCTTTGCGGACACAGTTGCTGGGTAGACGGGTCCTGGTCAAAGCAACCTCTTTTTGGCGAGAATGAAAAGACTGCTGCCTGGGGTACGTGCCGCAGGAACTTGCCTTCCTGGTGGCCCAGGCAAGAAATATGGCAGCTCACGAATTTCCATTTATTTACTCGAGTAAGCAATGTATGCCTCGAGATTGCCAACCCATCCTCCGGCCTGAGGCCGAACCTCCCCACACTCACTACTCACTGGAGATGCAGGTTCTTGCCGACGCTGAACAGACGCACGGCTGTAACGTGTTTTTTACTCGAACGGGTCGGCCTCTAATACTGGGACACACCCCTACTGTTTCGCGGCGGTTCTTTTGCTGTTGGACGTACTTCCATCAACGCCTTCGGGAACACCTTGCTTCTTGGTACAGGCGGTTGCTTTTTCGGGCATCTTGGTCTTCGGCGCTTTGCACACGTTGCCACTAAACCGGGAATCGAAGGATCTCTGGGGGCCAGCCAAAGAGGTAGTCGCCGTGTCATCTACCATCTCCAGGGTCAGCGGGCTTCTAACGCGGGCTTACGTGCTGAAACGGAAAACAAGAAAAGAAACCGAAAGGTGATGCTCACCCATACCCCTGCTCGTCGTTCACGCTGGAGACAAACGGCTGTGAGCCGTCGTCGGGCTATTCGGAGGGATCGTTGAACTCCAGGGTGTCCCGCACGACTTCGTACATGGCCTGGGGAAGCTGGACTGGGTGTGTCGATGGGCACGGCCCTGTTGGTTTGAAACTGCCACTCGCTGGATACGCTACGTGGTTCTCGGGCTCGGGACTATCGGCCTTTTTGCCGTCCCAGCCGCTGAGAAGAAAGGGTTTTGGTCAGTATCGGATCCCACCACAGCTGCATGAACAAGGGGCAATCGAGAGACGGAGAGCAACGGAGAAGGACGAGTGGCCCTGTTCACGTGGCAAAGGCAATAGGCCATCGGGAGGTGCACTGAGTGTGGCCGGCGAACATCAAGATAACTCACCGGTGGAAGGGCCGTGATGACCGTTTTGCAATCGTACGGCGGGATGCAGTAAACCGCCATCTCTTCCTCGCCCTACAGGAACTGTCGCGGGGATGCGGACCGGTACGTTCGGAATGCATACATAAGTGGGCAGTGAAATGTCTCCCGGGCAGCTCTTCAACGGCCGAATTGACGGGGGAGATATATACAAGATTAGCCATTTGCCCCATCCTCTTGTAGGTGCCGTTGCGCGCCCGGAAGTAAAGATTGGTCGTCCAATAGTTGGAGAATTCCTCACTGTGGTTGCACGTCGTGCACGTCGATTCTCGCGAGGGGTCGTAGTCCACCAGCAAGCTGGTGGATATGTGTCGACCGAAGGAGGCCCGGGTTGACCAGGAGGTCGACTCGCTCGACGACTAAACGCGAACCCTGGAAGCGCATGATATCCGCCGATGTATACTGCCCGAGGGCGCCTCGCGGTGTCGCCGCAGGAACAAGGACCGGCGGAATAATGAACCACATTGTATCCGTTTGGATATGGGAGGCAGGGCGCACGAGGGAATCTGGCTACACCTTGTTGTAGCTGCTTTATATAGACGGGATGCCAAGAGGGCCGTGGGGTCCCAGGTATCATTGCATCTACATGTAATGCTCGGGTAAAGGGGCCGACCGCATCTGGCGGCCGAGGCAGCGAGGCCGGATAAGCATGCCAGATATTACAGTTGATACCAGAAAGGGAAGTCAAGGTACCATCGGAGAGTGGCCACCAATAACGGACACATGGTGGCATGCGGAAACAACTTCGTTAGACGTACGCAAGAGCCGAACGGCGAGTCTATATTGGCCACTCGAGGGGCCGCGCTTAGACGAACCCGGCGACGGCAGACGACTTCAGATGGCTGGCCAACAAGACGTCAACTCAAAAAGGAGGGAACCCGAGCCCACGGGTCTGCCCGCGTCCACAGAGGCGCGGCGAGGACGGCGAGGAAGCGGACAAGATATGGCCAGGCACATGGTACAGCTAGCAGCGCCGGCCATGTCCAATCCATTTGTTTCGTTGAATACATACTTGCATGCACAGTTGACCGGGCTCGACCGCGCCGCCGCCATCGAAATAAGAAGCAACGCAACCTTCCTAAGGATGAAGCAGGTCATATCCCCGGAAAAGGGGGCAGGAATTCCCCAGTCCCTGACACCACAACTTGCAGCCACCGCCCCAACGTAAAGGCTCAGTCTGTCGCCCACACCAGTATAGCCGAGGGTCCGCGTCAGGAGACCCTTTCCGCCTAGTCCCCTTCCCTCCAGTCCTCCCGAGACAAAGAAAAGAATGGACCGTCTAGATGAGGAGGTCTACAGCACCGAGGTACTGCGATAGCACGATGGCCAGGATCCCGGCAGCGTTCCAAAAGACGGGCTGCTTGTAGAAAGCCGAAGCGGCCCGCATCTGACCCCGGAAGGTCCGGGGCCACGTCGACACACTCCAGCCCTCGGGACACTCGAGGTAGTTGGTGGCGATGTAGCAGGCCCAGAGGCTGAAGCTGACGAACGCCAGGGTACCGCACCACCACCGCCCGCTCATGTATTCCCAGCAGCATCGGGCCCCGAGGACCAGCGAACCGTAGACGACGAAGGCACGGGCGGGCAGTAGGCAGAAGAGTAGGTAAAGCTTGAAGAGGACCAGGTCCACGAACTTGAGGCCAAGAATCAGGGTCCAGTCAACGAGTCCCAATGTTCGGAGCAGAATATAGTTGCGCCACGAAGCGCCGTAGCGGTAGAGCCTGACGAGAAGCTGGCCGAGATAAGCGGGCCGGGAATTCAGTTGCTGGTCAAGCAGGAGCGCAGAATCGCTGCACTCCAGGGCGACGGCGTTGCCGATGCGCGAGTAGCGGGTCCTGAGGTGCACTGTTTGCTTCCACTGTCGAAACTTGTGAGCCGTGCTGATCCTAGGAGGCTGAGGAGCTGGCAGAAGGGCCGCGGGGGCTCCGGCAGAGCTCATGGTGCAATGAGGGCTTTCAAAAGATCTGAAATAGCACGACGGGGAGGCGGGAGGAAGTGGAGTAGATGGGAAACCAGGATACCATCCGGGAACCGGACGTCTGGCCGGTATGTGTGTACGGGTAGATATACAGAGTACGCCAAGGAGCGCCAGATGCGAGGCAGGGAGGGCAGGCTTGGCGGCTCGGGGGGGGGGGGGGGGGGGGGTTGGTTTCACTGAGGAATGTGACAGCTCCCTTTGTTCCTTTTCGCAGCCAAAGTGTGCGGGCCAGCTTCTTGCGCGCACGAGCCGGAAGCAAAGGGAGAGAAGAATGGGGGGAGACCGGGCAACATAGTCGTCGGATGTTCTCGCCGTCGGTTGCGGCATTGTTTAGCTTACGGCCAGGAACTCAACCAGCACCTCCGCCGCTCGCGCTCGACTGTCCCCCCTATCCTGCAGCGCCAAGGCCTCCTCGTACATGTCGGCGGCCACGGTGCCCACGCGGCCCAGGCGGGACACGATGTCGCGTACCACGAGGCTGTCGAACTCCGGGTGACCCTGCAAAGCAGAGAGGTCAGAAAGGCATGGCAGAGGGCCCCTTGGACAATGGCTGCGCCTTACCTGGTACGTCAGGACCCTTCCGGGCTGGTAGAGCCCCTGCAGGGGGCACAGGTTGCTGGCACCGACGGACATCCAGCCGGGAGGGAGGGCCGTCTTCACCACGACGTGGTCGAGGTGCAGGAACTGGTAGGCCGTCGTCGGGCGCACCAGGCCGGGGAAACACCGCGCGAAGGCGGCGTCGTGCCGGACCTCGTGCAGGCCAATTTCCCACCCACGGTCACACCGCTCGACCCGCGCCCCATGCTCGCCCAGGAGCACCTGGGCGATGAGCTGGTGACCGAAGCAGCTGCCAAAGAGCCGGACGCGGGGCTGCTTGCGGTAGACGTCTGGGCAAGATCAGCGGGAGCGGCGGGGGGGGGGGAAGAGGGGAGGGGCCGGCACGACCGGCCCATCTGTCTCGTACCCTGGATGTAGCGGGCAAGCGCCGGGATCCACGGGGCGTCGTCGTACACGCCGTGGATGGAACCGGTGACGACGAGAGCGTCGACGGCGTGAAGCTTGGGCGGGTACTCGCCCTTGGTCACGTCCCAGCTGGAGGCACGGATGGCGACGTGATGGCGCCGCGGGCGGCGGCTGTTGAAGCGGCGGGCGCCCGACACGAACCAGGTCCGGAAGATGTCGGCCAAGGCGCCGTGCGAGGCGGCGATGTCGGGCGACATGTGCTCGCACACCAAGACAGCGACCTGTAAGACACGGCGCGATTGGGCCCGGGGCTGTACGTCAGCTCCTGACGCTACCCCTGCCGCTACAGCCCGGCCCTGCATCGACGCTACTGTCGGGGCCGCCATGCCCAACGCCAGATGGCCGTTCATGCTGTCAGCAACGAGACGAGGAGGGTGTCAGCACCTTGGGGGGCGGTCAAGTGCCGGCCGCGGGACGAGGGACGAGGGATGGTGGGAATGGTGTGGAGGGCCTGTCCGCGTCCGGGAGGCGACGGCAGCACGGCGGTTGGCTTCTCTGCTTCTCGGGCTCTCGGGCTCTGGCACCTGCGCTTGGGCCCGGGGAAAGGGGGGGATGATGGCCGGGCATGGCGGGCGCGCAGGGCCTTCTTATCATCGTGGGATTCCGTCCGCGGCGTCGCGGCCCTGACGCTTTCGACCGGCGCAGGCCACCGGACAGACGCCTTGGTTTGGCAGCGTTTCGGGCAGCCCAATCACGAAGGGCGGCTGCTGGCATCGCGTCGCCCCCTCGCTTTGCCACTCCCTGCTGGCTGTCTGTAGCAAGCCGATGGGGAGGCGAACTTGCCCTGGCTCGACGCCGCGCTTCATCCCTCCTGGTGGGTCTAGGCTCGCAAACTCCTGCCCGGAGGCCCGGGAGCCTCTCGGAAGCATCACCGTCTTCCCCTCCACCGCCTCCCTGGGCCATCCTTGCCTGCATCCAGCAGCACCAACCTACCTTTCCCAGACAAGGTGGTTTGCACGCATACGCCTGTTCGTCTGCGGCCCACGGGGCTGGCCAGGCCGGAGCCAGACATGCGCAGCCACTCTCCCCCCCCCCCCCACGGCTCTCCCCTGCTTCCTGCGCCTCAAGACGGCAGCATGACATGCCTATGCTGTACGGCCGTGCTACGCCCTGGGGCCCGGCCTGGCGTCATCGCCGACGTGCCGGCAGTCTCTCGCGAGGGCTCTTCACCATGATGCAGGCGTCAGGAGAGGCGAGGCGCTGCTGGTACGCGCCGTGGGACCGCAGAAGGCCGCTTCCGTGTCGTCGCCGCATGACGGCGCTGCAGGAGGATGGCACCCCGTAACCTGACGTCGACGAAGCTAGCAGGCCGACCGGCATACTGCAGCCAGGCTGCTAGTGTCCGAGGACAGGCAGGTGATACGTGGTGAAAGACCATTAGACGGACCGGGGGGACTCGCCGTGCTCACCCCCCACGGCCTGGCCGTGCCATCGTCAAACCAGCTGCGCAGAGGCATTGCGCATAGCGCGGCGCCACCGACGGCCGACGGCAGCATGACCTCGGTAGTCTCGCCAGATAGGGCCCACTCGGCCACGGCGCTCGGCGAGGGGAGGGAGAGGGAGAAGAAAAAGAAACAGAGGGAGAGGGACACAGGGGGCACAGGGACAAAGCACGGCGGCCTTCCATTCTCTATTCTCTACAGAGGTCGCTCGGCTGGCCGTGGATCATGATAATTCCGACAGCGCGCCAATCGCCAATCGGCAGACGCGCGGGTGCCCTCCACCGCTGGACCCAAGATACATCCATGCCCCTCGTGCATGCCTGGTAACGTCACACAACAACAACAGCAACAACCCCCGGGGCGAGGGCCTCGCGGGCCAACCACCCGCACCGGGATCCCGCCCCCATCTCGCGGAACTGCACCCTCCAGCGGATCGCGAGAGCCTAGATCCAAAAACGGGCCCATGCAGGGCCGGACCAGCCCGGCTCGTACGTCCGGTTGGCCGGGGGCGCGTCCGCCCCCCACAGCGTCTCGACGGCGGCCCAGGCTCGTGCCGCTGCGCCGGCGGTGGCGTGGGCGCTGGCGGCGGCGTGGACGGCCCAAGACAGGGTGGCGAGCACGGGGCTGTGGACGGCGTCGAGCCAGCCCAGGCGGGCGAGCCCGTAGTTGACGACGACACCGAGCGGCGTGTAACGCAGGAGCAGTGCTGGCACGGCAGCCGCGGGTGCGAGGAGGACGGGGAAGAGGGCGGCGAGGTTGATGATGGCGAACCAGGCGAGCCACCAGAAGCTCGAGTCGAGCACGAGCCCGACGTCCCCGCGGCCGTACACGACGATGCCCTCGCGGAGCACCTCGGAACTGGCGAGGGCCAATAGCAGGAGATAGACCCACACCGTCCAGCGCACAAGGTGCAGTAGCGTGCGGTAGTCGCGGAGGAGGTGGACGGTGAGGACGGCCGTCCCTGTGGCGGCGAGAGAGCGCGCACGCCCTCGGGTCAGCAAGGGATATCCGCAGCAGCACGGGGCGGGGGAGGCGACCGCTTACAGACGGCGGGCAGGGTGACGACGAAGAACAACACGGCGGCCATCGTTACGAAAAAGGCAGCTTGTGCGGGCCGGGCGGATTTGGGGGGGAGAGGGGGAGATGGGGAGAGGGGGAGAGGGGGAGAGGGGGAGAGGCTCCGTCGTTGGGGCATCTGCCCAGCTAGATACACTACATACATGGTCGGAGAGGCATCGTACCGCAACCGGCCGTCTTTGTCCCTGCCTCCCCTTGTCTCCCCTGCCTCCCCTTGTCTCCCCTGCCCGCCGCCCCCGAGCCCCGGCCGGCTTCGCTCAGTGCTCGCGCACAAACAGGCCGGCCATGCCCATGCCGGTGCCGACACACATGCTCACGACGCCGACCTCGCCGCCGCTGCGGCCCAGGCCGTGCATCAGCGTGCTGGCCATGCGAGCGCCGGTGGCGCCCAGCGGGTGGCCGAGGGCGATGGCGCCGCCGTCCGGGTTGACCCGGCCCTGCTCCCAGGCGCTCTGCAGGCCCAGCTCGCGCACGCAGTAGATGGCCTGGCTGGCGAAGGCCTCGTTGATCTCCCACCGGTCCACGTCGCGCGACTCGAGCCCCAGCGTGCGCAGCAGCTTGGGGATGGCCAGCGCCGGCCCGATGCCCATCTCGTCGGGCGCGCATCCCACCGTCGTGGCGCCGACAAACTTGCCCAGGATGCTGCCCGTCAGCCCCAGCTCCGTCGCGGTGCTGCGCCGCATCAGCAGCGTCGCCGCCGCCCCGTCCGACACCTGGCTGGAGTTGCCCGCCGTGCTGGCCCCGTCGGCCGCAAAGGCCGGCTTCAGCTTGGCCAGCGCCTCCATCGTCACGCCCGCGCGGATGCCGTCGTCCTTGGTCACCTCGACGCGCCGCTCCTCGCCGACCTCGTTGCCCTGCTTGTCGACTTCCTGGAAACGCGTGTGCACCGGCACCGTCTCTCGGGCGAAGAATCCTTCGGCCTGCGCCCGCGCCGCCCGCCGGTGCGACTCGGCGGCGAACTCGTCCTGCTCCTGCCGGCCCACGCCGTACCGCGTCGCCACCTTCTCCGAGGTGAGGCCCATGGCCATGATGCAGTCGCGCGCGTGCTTGTTCGGGCTCTCCTTGAGCTCGGGCCAGAGGTCCACGGGGATGGCCCGGCTGCCGTAGTTGCGCGTCATGCTTTCGGTGCCCGCCGCGATGCCCGTGCTGATCATGCCCGTACGGATCTGCGCCGCCACCGTGGCCATGCTCTGCAGCGACGAGCTACAGGCCCGGTTGACCGTGTACAGGCTTGTCGAGTTGGGGAAGCCAACGTGGTTCAGCGCCATGCGCGCCGCCTTGGAGCCGCCCAGCTCCGACAAGACCACGCCCACCGCCACGTCCTCGACCGCTGCCGCCGGCATGTCCGGGTTCGCGGCCAGCGTGGCGCCGAGCACGGCCGCCAGCATCTCCTCCGGGTAGGCGTCCTTGAGCTGTCCCTTGTACGACCGACAGATGGGCGTGCGCAATGACGAAAGAATCACCACATCCGACGGGGCCTTTGCGAGCACCGCCGAGAGGCCCTTGGGAAGCGCCATGGTGCTTTGCTGTTGAGCGTGGCGCTGGGCCAAGGGAATGCGTAGTAGTGGTAGTAGTGACCAAGGAACGGGCTCCAACACGTAATTTCCGTGCCCGGTATCCAACAAGCCGATGCAGGGCACGCCAATACTGTCCGTGAAGGAGGGAACGAGGAGGGACTGCGGACACGACAAACGAAGCAGCAGCTGGAACACCCAGTCGACTTGCTCTCCGGTGTCGCCAAACCCGCAGGCCAGGGTAAACATATTCCCGCCCTAAACCCGCTCGGCCTATCGAGGGCAATTGGTTTCGGCAATGCGGCGCCGCCCCCGCGGGGAAATGGGCGTTACGCGGGAAGCCCATCGGCTATTACCCGCACGGCTCACGGATTAGCCATCCTACAATTAGCAACTGCTGCGCCAAATCGAGGGTTCCGCGGGAAGGTCACCGATGCAATTCAAACTCGTGTATGCATTACTTCTATCTGCTTGGCTACCGTTCGCACTTCAAAATGACACGTGCAGGCCATGGTCGCCCACATGCCCCCGCACAACCTGCTAGGCACCGCCTCCTATAGGGTATAATACAAATGTCATGATTCTCGTAAACCTCTTTTGCCCCGATGCCGTAGCAGCCATGCCTCAGCTGTACTGGATGCCCAAGCCGACGCGGCGTTCTGTCTCGGTACCGCTGCTGTACCGGGCTTTTTTGAGGGGGCTCGGAAGCGTTTCGCGTCTGCTCTCATCTGCGTCGGTGCCGCCCGCGTACTTGCGCTTCTCCCACGGAGTGCCCGGCTTGTTCACACCAGCATAGAGCCTAGCCTGGACCTTGGCCGGGGCCGGCTTGTCTGCGGGTGCGGGCGTTGCATCACGCGAGCCCCCCGAGCTAGCCACCTCCAGACTCTCCAAGGGGTCCCGGCGGAGCATCTCAGATGCGGCCTGGCTCGCTCGACTCTCATACAAGGGCTCCTCACCGTCCCCGTTCCTTTGGGAGTGAGTCGTCGAAACCCGGTTACCGCTCGACATGAACGACTGCGTGGCCGCAGCTACCGAGGCCAAGGCTGCCCGGTCCAGCTCTCCGTTCTCCTCGGTCGATATGGTACTCTCCCTGCTTTTACGACCCCTCTTGGACGCGGATGTAGGGGTGGCCGGCAGGTCCCGGGTCGCAACGGACTGGCGGGAGGGGGGTTCCGACTGCGGTACTAAGTTGGCTGACGGCAGGAGCATCGACTGTTCGCTCCGGGAACGGAGGTTGGGGGGTTCATGCAGAGACGAGAGGGACTGCACGCCGCGGATGTGTTTGGGGGGCATGCGAGGCGCGGGCCGGTTGGCCGAGATGGGTGTCGAAGGCGCGCTATTGTTGTCCTGGTACACTGCCTGCAGCAAAGCAGCAAAGCCCGCTTGGTTCTGGTCATTGTCTTGGCACAAGTCACGCTGGTAGGAGGGCTGATGGGGCTGATGGGAGGTTTTGGGCACCTGCCATGGGGTGGACCGGTGCGGCTGCAGTGTCGCCGCGGCAACCGTCTTGTTCGGCGGTGTCAGAGCCCCATGGAAGGCGCCCCCGGGGGAACACAGCATCTTGAAGTGCTCGCGGTTTTCTCGGATGCGGGTCAACAACATATCGCGCTCATCGGCCAGGCTGGTGAGCTCGTCTTCTTTCTGCTGGATGACCCTCTTCGCCAGCTTGGCTCGTTTCCTGAGGCTCTGAACCTCGTCAACGGCGGCCTCGTACATGGCTTTCAACTGCATATACTTGGCTTGGGTAGACTCAGCGGCGGCGCTAAGCTCGCGGCGAGCCTGTCGTGAGTGCTCGGCGACGCGGAGGACCTCGACCTCCCGGCGCGTCATCTCGTGCTCCACGGCAGCTCGTTTGGCATCCTCGTCGGCCTGCATACTTAGCAGATTATACTGTAACTTGTGGTGAGCTGTCTCCATCTTGAGCCTGGCATTCTCGGCCAAGCAAGACTGAAACATGGAGCGCAGCTCTGTCGGGGAGGCATCCGAGATCTGTTCAGCCGTGGGGGGGAGGTACTCGGAGCCCTGCGTCGTAGCGCTGCCGCGACGAGCAAGCGGATCCATAGCGGTGGCGGGAGGAGAGAAAATGTTGGCTCTCTGGGAGCTGATGTAGCCAAGTGGCTGTCCAGCGGCAGCCCCATTGGGCTGGGGAGGCTGAGATGATGGTGGCGGGGTCAACGAGGACGGGATGACCTGGGACGAGGAAACACCACCGCTGACGTGGTGCTCGGGCTTTGAGGCAGCGTCACTGGCAACAGCCGCGCCGGCGTTGGCACTGGCACTGGCTGAGGCGGCTGTGGGTGAGTCTGGGCTTTCGGTCGAGGGAATGCTGGAGGTTTGCGTCAAGGCCTCAGGCGGGGTCGGGGTCGACGGGGAATCGCCATGGGGCCTGGCGGCTGTTGCCATATCTGCGGCGGCCGACATGGAAGCGGTCCCTGAGCTGCGACAAAGGGCCGCGGCTGCCAGATACGATGCGATTACACGGGCGTGGCGAGCCGCAAGTGACGAGTGCAGCGACGGTGCGGGCGGGTTTGGCAGGCTGGCGGGTAGGCTCGTCTGGGTGGGCTCCTCCAGGGCGCAGGAACGGGTGGAGCGAGTGGTTGATGCGATGGAAGCACGAAAGAATGATGGCCTTACGAGGTTAAGACTAGCATCCGAGAGGTTACAGCGGACCTATACGCTCGGCTGAAATAGGCGGAGGCGGAGGCTGGGGCGGGGGGAGGGAGCTTGGAGACTGTCGAATCCACGGTTGGTCGTTGAGCGCACAAAGTTGATTGACGACGACGTGCCTGGCTGGGAGGTTAACAGACTGGATGGAGGATGGGTGACGGTCGCCAGGCGGATACCTTTTCTCCTTAGGTAATGCGGGACGGGGTACCTAGGTACATCTTGCTTTAGCCTGGTTTGGGTCACCTTGACCCGGGCGGGGATTGATTGTCGCGACGGGCCTGGAAGGACCCTCCGGTGCAGCCATCACAGCACAGGATCTAACATTTTGGCGCATGGAGGCAAGTCCCTTATGAGGTACGTTATCGTGTACTCTCCTACCGTATACCTACCTCCGACCTACCTACCTCCTGGCTTCTGATGCACATACGTCTGGAAGCTGAAGCTGACAGTTCCCCTGACGTGGGCCGAGGGACTGGCCGCACGCTTTCATGTTTCCCTTCTCGTAGGTACCGAGGTGCTAAGAGGCGATAGCGGAGCAATGGCGGTCGTTTACTATACCCATGATTGACTGGGCACACTTGGGGGGTCCTTTGGTGATGGAAGAAGAAAAGAGCCTTCCTTAGGCCCAGGCGGGAACACTGGTGAGAGTGGCTCGTATGAGAATGCTACATATGGACGCCTGGAAAAAGTTAGCTATGTTTCCGCATTTTTGGACTTTGATTGTAAACCCTGCCGCCCTACGTACTACTGGGGAAGGACAGGAGAGCAGGGCTGCCCGAGTATGTTTTCCATGTCCGGATTATCTCTGTCCGTGTGCCTCATTCACAAATGAAGATGTCTCTTGTGGTACCCGCAACCCATCGTCTCGAGTGCTTTGTTTTTGGGTTAGGCCATCCATCCCTTTAGAAGCCGACGCGGGTGGGCGGGCGTAATGTGCGGTTGGGTTACATTGCTCCACGGATTCCTTTTGGATCCCATCCCTCTCGCCGTCGCAATCTGTGGGAGCACATCATCTGGAGACCATCATGGCAGCACCCATGGGTACCGCGACCTCGGGCGAGAGATCATGGGCAGATTGCCGACGCATTCCTCTACTGGACCTAGGCTGCGCCTGTGCGCACTGGAGGCTACGTGTCTCCGTCCTTCTGCTCGACTCTTGGGATCCCCCTTGGAGCGGTAGCGGAGACGTGCGAATGGTGTATCGGCGCTCACCTACTGGAGGACGGCTCCAACTTCTAGAATCCAGGACCGGCCCTCTTCCTGCATCCCTCCTCTGCCGTCATCCGGGAACAAGGGGATGACCCCGCACCGACGAGGTATGTACGCATCCCTGCAGGTACGGACCAGCTGGGAGGGGGAGGGGGGCCTTCAGCGCTCCCGAATGTGCCTATAGCAGCGCTTGAGTACATATGGATGGATGGTGGGATGGATAGAGAGAACCCTGGCAAAACTGCGTACCGTGAAGCAAGAACGAGGCCGTGGATACACCAATTAGGTACCCATCCACCCAATCTATTAGTACCGTAAGTACGCATCCCAATCAACGCGACCGGGTATCCCTACGCTCCACCGCGCCTACCCTATTTGCCCAGTACATATCTGAACCAACCCAACGGCGGAAGGGGCGGGCGGGAGGCTGGGACAGCATCGAACGGTACCGGCGGCGTGGCTTGGAGTCTAACGGGTCCTCCCATACGGCATGGAATGCGGAACCGGAGCGTCGTGCTCACTGCGTTCTACCCGTACGTAGATTGCGACCCTCGGCCGGGGCTTTCCCTGCACCTCTCGCCAGGCCACACGCAATCTCCATCTCTACCAAGAACCGGGCAGCCAGGAGGGCTTAGGGGTCACACTGTCTCTGTCTGCCCGAGGGCCCAAGGGAGGGGCGCACAGGATGCCCTATCGGTTTCTACCTGGTGCCGGGGGTCCATCGCAGCGTCGGTGTACCCGTGTGCGTAGATGGGGTCACAGGTAGACAGACTGTTGTGTGTTGTGGCCTACCATGCAACCTCGCATTTGCAATCCTGTTCCCGCTCTTTCCTATCATGCCCAAGCCACCCGTGCATGAAACACCACCTAACCTACTTCTTTACCTAGGTCATTGCCTCGCCCTCCCCTCCCATGCGTACTGATCGCCTCCCGACTACCAGCATACACGGGCCATTCGTACCTGCAGAGATGGAATGCTACCGAGGGACAGGGTGTGACTGACTTATGTACCGCAACAGACGCCTGGATCTATGGAAAAGCTTCCATCGCCGTGTGCCCTACCTTTCTTGACCGGGCTGCCGCCTCACCGACTTATATACAAGTACCCGGGTCTCTAGGCTCGTACAGCCTACCGGGTAGCTTCCATCCTAGCTACCTACCGACTTTATCCATAGCTCATCGACTGTAAGTACCCAACGTCCCAGATCCCGTTCAATCTCTCGATGCTCTGGATGCGCAGCCCACGCCAACCACAAACAGCCCCCCGTCCCGTCCCATAGCACGTGGCCGTATATGTTCCGTCCCATGTCCCTCCGCCCAGCTTGAGGACCGCCCAAACCCATTGAGGCTGCCTGTCTACCTGCTGGGCACCTGGCTGAATCCTGCTAGGGCTGCCGTCCGAAGATGGACGACAAGCACATTGCTACGAGCCGGCTGAGTGGCCTCCCGCGCCCGACCTCTCGCTTGCCATTGCTTCGTTCTCAACCCGCGTCCTCGGCTATTCCAAAACCCGCACCCGCAGGTCTTCGGTCTGCCGAGTCGCGAGAGAGCCTTTCCGGCCCGCCCGCCAACGGCCTCCGCAAGACCGTTTCCAACCCGCGCCTACGCCCAGCAACTTCTCGAGACCAGCTCCGCCCGCCTTCCTCGTCCAATGCCGCCACCTCTGCCGCCACCTTCAAGAGACCCCCTAGGTCCGCCGGCCCGCCCGTCAGTTCCCGAGGCGCCCTGAATGGCGCGAGAACGCGCAGTGTTTCGCGCGAACCCGCCACTAGCCGCGCCACGAGCGCCGCCTCCAACGAAACCGACGATGGCCGTTCCAGGCAATCTGCACCGCCCCGACGACGCCCGTCGGCCCAATTCGCCAATGTGCTCGACCCTACCGAGCCAGCAGTAAGGGAAGACGACGAAGGAGAAGATGCGCCGGATGGCCTGCACTCCTCGACCCACTCATTGAGGGAAGCGACACCTTTCGATGCCACCGCGGCGCAACCCAGGAAATCGAGGCCCTCGCTTTCCGAGAGGACGGCCGAGACTCTTGCGCAATTGCCATCATCGCCCGCAATCAAGCGAAGGGCCTCCAACTTCTTCGAGACCGAGGCCATGTTGTCGCGCGCAGGAAGCGGGGGTTCGCGTCCTGGGTCCAGCTACCAATCCGATGGATCCAACGGGCCGTCTGCCCGGTCCCTGAGTCGTCCAGGGTCGAGTTCAGGCCCAATCGACGGCACGTACAACGGCTCCAGGGCTCCTAGCAGCACGTACAGGCCGCCCTTGGCCGCTCTACATGGAACTCCATCCAAGCGGACGACCACTCTCCTGAAGACGCCGACCCCCGCTAGACACCAGCCTCCTCCCTCTGCGTCACTTTCCCCTGGGCCGCAAATACCTGCACCGGAGAAGCAATTGGATATCTCGCTTCACAAATATGGTTCCAAGTCTTTAGCTGCCCGGCCTCTGAAGCCGAGAGCTTCACTGAACAACCTGTCCAAGAAGCCATCCACTTCGGGCTTGGACAAGCAAGCAGCCGGCTCAGTTCCTCGCCCACCACGGAGGGTTGCGGTGGCGTCCGTGAAGACTACTACCACCTCACCGACCCTGACTGTCGACTTAGGCAAGGATGCGACCGCTAAAAAGTCCTCATCCGCACTGAGGGAACAGATTGCCCAGGCCAAAGCTGCGAGGCGTGCGGCAGCTGAGAAGGAGCCGGGAAGCAAAGCCTTGCCTCCCAAATCACCCCTGATTCCGACCGACACATCCTTTGACTTTGGCCTATCTAGTGATCCTTTCAACCAGAGCCAGTTCGAGGACTCAGAAGGCAAAGTCTTGCGGTCGCGTATTGAGACTGGACGCACAACGGGGAGACTCAACATTTCAGCCGTGGGGTTGAAACGGTTACCTGACGCAGTTTTGAAAATGTATGATCTTGAGGCCATTGGTGCTGCCAATGGCTCATGGGCCGAGAGTGTCGATCTGACTAGGCTCGTGGCGGCCGGCAACGAGCTGGAAGATATTGACGACGCATTCTTCCCGGACACAGATCCCGCCGCCATGGCTGATGACGAAGAGGGCCAAGGGCACCTCTTTGGAGGCTTGGAGAGCCTAGATTTTCACGGCAACATGTTGATCTCAGTGCCCCTGGGCCTGAGAAGACTGTCACTGCTTACCTCATTGAACCTAGTGAGTCGTGTCTGGGAACTGCGTCACCGGCGTAATGATATGCTGACACGGTGGCAGGCTTCCAACAAACTAGCCAACAACTGTCTTGAGGTAATATCCCAGATTAGCTGCCTTCGTGACCTCAAACTTGGAAACAACCTGCTCTACGGTGTCATGGATCCTTGCTTTTCGCGGCTTGAAAGCCTGGAGATCCTAGACCTACATGGCAACGAAATCACATCCCTGCCGGAAGGAATGGAGAACCTCAGCCGTCTCCGTTTGCTCAACGTCAATGAAAATGCGTTGGAATCTCTTGACTTCAAGGTCTTGTCGAGACTGCCCTTGACCGAGCTGCTAGCGCGCAAGAACAAACTGACAGGCACACTCATACACCCAGAGGTCAAGAGCTTGCCCCAATTGCAGGTTCTGGACGTTTCGACGAACCAGCTCACTCTGTTGGCGTCTACGGACACACCTGGCGCACTTTCCCTACCCTCACTTCATCAATTGACGTTGTCCATGAACCGCATCAAGGCTCTACCGAATATCGGGTCTTGGAAAAGTCTGTTGAGTCTAAACGCCGACGAGAACAGCCTGACTGCTATTCCGGACGGATTCGCCAGCCTCGAGAACCTCCGGCACGTCGATTTTACAAGCAATGATATCAGAACCATCCCGCCCGAGATCTCCCGGATGGACGCCCTCGGCATGTTTCGTATCAGCGGGAACCCCCTGAAGGACCGCAAGCTCACGGCGCTTACGACGGAGGAACTGAAAGCCAGCCTGGCCGCGAAGTTGGAGCCCTCGCCCACTGGAATCAGTAGGGCAAACAGCTTCGGAAACGGTGGAAGCTTACTTGACGCGCCAAGGGCCCAGCGGAACTCGGCGCAAGTTGATGGCGACGATGACAGCCGATCTGAGTTTGACGACTTCGCCACACCGCCAACATCTGCCCCTCAATCCCCGGCGAGGGTCAGATCTCATACTCTGAGCAGCCAGAAATGGACCATCAAGGCGGGCGGTCTTTTGTAAGCACTCGGAATCGTGTCAGGCTAAGCCCGCGCTAACCTACCGCCCACAACCGCAGAGACCGCTCTAACACACAGTCGTCGTCGCTGCACCCCGTCACCTGTTCCAAAATCGCCGTTGAACAAACGATTCACGAGGTCCGCTTGGGACACAATACCTTTACAAGTCTACCCAACTCGCTGTCGTTTTTCGCCGACACGCTGACTTCATTATCCATGCCACATAATCAGCTTGTCGGCGAGAGTTTTCTCACGGAAGAATTAGATTTGACAGCGCTCCGGGAGCTCAACCTAGCCAACAACCGCATTACCAGTCTTGCTCCCTTGACCACACACCTCCGAGCACCAAATCTGCAAAAGATTGACATGAGCTTCAACCGTGTGGTGTCGCTTCCCGTCTTGCGCGATTCTTTCCCAAGCCTCACCGTCCTGCTTATTTCGAATAACCACCTGGAGGCGCTTGATCCCGACTCGATCAGGGGCTTGAAGGTCGTTGACGCGAACAATAATGACATTGCACATCTAAACCCCCGACTGGGGCTTCTTGGCGGTGTGGGCAATCTGGAGCGACTGGACGTCAGCGGCAACCGATTTCGGGTCCCCCGATGGAATGTTCTGGACCGAGGAACCGAGGCCACGCTTCGCTGGCTCCGGGGCCGTGTCCCCGTAGCCGAAATGGCCGAGTGGAAGGCCAAGGCGGGTAACAGTGCCGACGAAGACGGCAGCTGCAACGAGCTGGACTGAGTATTGACACCACAGTCGGTCCAAAACCACGGTACGCTAGAAGGATCGGCCTCGGAAGCGATGCCCTTTGTTGTTTTCCCTCTTCTTCTGGGGTGCACTGTAAGGCGAAAGATACCCTTTGGCTTTGGCGGTGGCTCGGCTGCAGCGTACAGGCGGGAGGATCGGGAGTAGGGCATGTAGGGGTCGGCACGGTCGTGTCCGGGGCGTCGTTGAAGCGGAGACGACGAGGGCCTTGGTCTTTTCAACCCTGGCCTGTCCAAACGGCCCGGGGCCCGAAGCTCCGGCATGGCGCTCTGCTAATACTCAACATGGTTTTCCTGTATGGTACCTACCTAGTGGCAGCTAGGCTCCCATGAAGCGTGCTCCCGTGCGAAGCAGCCCACTTGTTTGGGCTACGAAGGCGTTGTGAACGCCTGCGTATAGGGAGACAGGCAGTGGAAGGTTTTATGCCCATCTACAACCGAGCTGCCTTTCCGAGGCCCCCAACCCAGACATATTCATGCTATCATTTCGTCTCGTTCCCATTCATACGGGCTACGGGCGAGAGCTGCAGTGGGGTCGCAAAAACCCCGGTTAACCCCCCCCTCCCCCTAAAATCGCGATTTCTCACCAAAATACTACGATTTAAAAGGGACATAAATACACTTATAAAAGGGTTAAAACTAAACGGAAAATAGCTTATACTCTTTATAAGCTGGAGAAAAGAACCATCTCTTTAGTTTTTCATCGTATATAAATAAAAAGCTTTCATAATATTTTAAAAATTGCAGATTTTTTAAAGAAAAAAAACTTTTAAAATATTAAAGAGTAAATTTAAATAGAAAGAGTATTGTCAAAAGAAACTCTAAGGGATTCTCTTTTAAAATATATTTTTATAAATTTTCATATATTTTATTTAACTTTATTTAGTTGTTTAAAAGGTATAGGGGTGACCGGTTTTTAAGACATACTGTACCACGTAACCCGGTATGCACGAAGCTTGGGTACGGCAAGTAGAGGCTCACCTTTGGCGCATCGCGGCGATGCCATTCCGCGGACCCAGGAGCAAAAAGCTAAAAAACATACAACACCGAGGATTCCCAGGTCGTCACCGACCCTAGTACTAATTCGGCGCTTTCCAGCTTATCTATGGGAGAGCGGACGGGATCCCGAGTTTTCTGGAAGCTATGGTCGTATGTACCAGATGCCGTGTTTTCCTAACTTATACCTGAAGCGCCACCTGACCTATCATGCAGCCCAACCAAGGTCGCGCGGTATGCCATATCACTGGTAGCGATTCGCTAGTCGCACCCGGGGAAATCGACGGCCAGCTCAGCTATCCACTCACTATATAGTTGAGCAACAAAAAGGACGAGCGTCTAGGCCACCGTGGCAGCCCTGTTCTGGCCGGGGGCGAAACGTAGTCAGTGGAACCAAGAGACCATTTCATGATATCCAATCGATTGACACTATGTATGCGCACAGACAAAAGGATATCTCTATAGTATAGCTTCCACAATAATTACATTAAATAGTACACCACCCCCCAAAGAAGAAAGTGCTGTATAGTGATTGCAGATCTGGGCCTTAGAAGACGGCCAGGGCAGCGGCCAAGACGGCGAGAGCGCCAGCAGCGTGGCTACCCATGTTGGCGGCGCCGGCAGTGACGGGGCCGGTGGAGACGGGGTAGCCGCCAGCCGGGGTGGTCACGGAGCCAGTGCCGGTGGGCATGTAGGAGCTGGCCGGGGCCGGGCCCGTGGGGTAGGGAGCCGGGGGCGCAGAGGCGGGCTTGGTGGCCGAGGTGGCCGGGTTGGGGCTGCTGGCGCTGGGCGAGGTGGCCGAGTAGCGGACGCTGGTGCCCAGGGTCGTGGAGTCGGTCATGCTCGAGGCCTCGCTGGCAGGGGCGGTGGTCGAGACGCCGGCCGTGGGGTAGGCCGGAACGCTGGCGCTGCTGCTGCCAGGGTTCATGGGAGCGACATCGTACTCGCCCTGGACGGCGCGGGCAACCTTGTAGGGGGTCGCGGCGGCCTCCTCCTCGGTGCACGAGGTGGTCTCCTCGGCGGCAGTGGTCGAGGTACCATACACGGGCTTGGTGGTGGCGGGAGCGGGCGTGGTGGGGACGGGGGTCTCGTCAGTGCAGGTCGAGGAGCTCTCAGCGGCAGGGGAAGTGCCGGTCACCGGGGAGGTGGTCGAGGTACCAACGACGGGCTTAGTGGTGGCGGGAGCCGACGTGGTAGGGACAGAGGTCTCGTCAGTGCAGGTCGACGAAGTGCTGCCGTGAGTAGCGGCGCTGGGAGACGACTGGCTGACAGGCTTGGTGATGGAAGTGGCCTTCACGGGCTTGGTGGTGCTGGCCTGGGCGGGGGGGGTGGTCATGCCAGCAGGGGGGGTGAAGGTCGACGTCTTGTCGCAAGGCACCAGGCTGGTAACATCGGTGGTCTGGGTGACAGGGGGGCGGGTCTTGCTGACGGGGGCCGTGGAGCTCAGGGAGGCGGGGGCCGTCACGGAGGCGCCCTCAGTGCAGACGGTGGTGTGGACGTCCTTGGTGTGAGTGACGGGGACCTCAGTCTGGTAGCCAGCGGGGCAGTTGGCAACGTTAGCAGCGCACTTGGTGATGGTGTAGGTCTCGGTGGTGCGGATAGTCGAGGTGATGAGGCCATCCTTGTTGGGCGAGGCAGGCGAGGTGGTCACCGGGGAGTTGGCGGAGGTGGTCATGGGGTTCTTGCCGTAGCGGCTGCCGCCGTTGCCGTTGCCGTTGCCGTTGCCGTTGTCACCGGCGCCGTTGCCGTTGCCGTTGCCGTTGTCACCGGCGCCGTTGCCGTTGCCGTTGCCGTTGCCGTTGTCACCGGCGCCGTTGCCGTTGCCGTTGCCGTTGCCGTTGCCGTTGCCGTTGCCATTGCCGTTGCCGTTGCCGTTGCCGGAGCCGGAGCCGTTGCCGTTGCCGTTGCCGTTGCCGTTGCCGTTGCCAGTGCCGGAGCCGGAGCCGGAGCCGGAGCCGGAGCCGGAGCCACCGCCGTTAATGCCAGTGGGACGAGGACCGTGCTCACAGTGGGTTACGGCAGGGAGCTCGAGCAGGCCAACCGAGACGGTAGGAGCCAGGTTGAGAGACAGCAGATCATCAACCTTGACGTCGAGGCCAACGATGGCACCGACGTTCAGGCCCCAGTTCTCCTCGGAGACGAAGCAGCTGGGGGTGTCGCAAAGGTCGGCCTCGAACTCAGCCAGGTTGACAAAGACACCAACTTCGACACCAGCACCGATGTCGAGAGGGAGGTCCAGGATACCCAGGGACAGATCAACCTCGGCGGCGAGCTGCACGCGGAGGCGGAGATCGGCCTTCAGGACAGTGCAGCCGACGTGGACCTCGATGGGCAGGGTCTTGACAGACAAGCCAGAAATGTCGGTCTTGAGCAGCTCACCAGTAAGAATGTTGGTCTCAATGATGGCCTTCTCGGCGAGGCGGACAAAGATACCACCAGAGAGGTCGATGGAGGCCTGCGAGGCGATGACAAGGTCGAGGTAGACCAGGGCGCCCACCTTGAGGCCGGGCAGCTCGAGCTGAATGGGGTCATCGGGGCTGAGGAGGTTGACGGCGATGGTCTCGGCCTCGGCCAGGTAGATGTCGAGGTCGAGGTAGGCCTCGATGTCGTTCAGCTCGAGGCTGAGGGCCGGGACGATGTTCTTGAGCGAGACGGAGGCGTCGATCTCAC
Source organism: Nigrospora oryzae (assembly GCA_016758845.1). Taxonomy (NCBI): domain Eukaryota; kingdom Fungi; phylum Ascomycota; class Sordariomycetes; order Amphisphaeriales; family Apiosporaceae; genus Nigrospora; species Nigrospora oryzae. Next base: position 426,544 of record JADKYO010000009.1, on the reverse strand, counting down.
CCTTAACGTAGCAGTCGTTGCAGAAGACGCCAACATCGACACCGGCGTCAACGCTGGCAACGCCAAGGGCGTCGACGTCGGCCAGAACACCTTCGACCAGGGAGACGCCGCTCAGGTCGGCATCGAGCGAGATGTTGACCGAGAGGGGGTTGTCGACCGACTGCAGCAGGCCCAGGTGTCTCTCGGCAAGGGGAGCCGGAGCATTCATGGGAGTGGCCGTGGCAGCCGAGGCGGCCAGGGCCACAGCGGCCAGGCGGCCGCTCGGGGAGAAGTGCATTACGGGGAAGGAGGGAGCGACAGTACGCGAGGATAAAAGAATGGACTGGAGCAGTTCAAAGACTGCGTCCGGGGTAAAAGAGAGTGACTTTGCTGGCCGGTGGAAGCGTAGAGGCTGAGGGAAAAGGGCTTCTCATCGTGCGGTGCCGTCGCTCTTTTGAAGACACGAGCGACCTCGCCGGCGGCCGGCTTCGTGGCCGTCCCCATCAGCCCCTGGATGGGCATTCGGTCGACACGACAAGGCGCAAAGCGACTGACTCGAATTCAGATCGTCAACATCATGGGCACTGGACCCAGCAGCGATGCAGATCGCTGCCGAGGCGGGACATGATCTCGAGGAACGCCCATTCCCTCTGGAGGACAGCGGTCAGCTCCTGGGCGGGGACACGGCCAGGGCTCGTTGGAAGCGGGGCGGGGCGAGGGGGGATACCGGGGCGCAGAGGGTCCTGAAGGCCTCGGGCGCCCTTGTCACGACCAGGCGCAGCATTTCGAGTCAGCGGGACGACGGGCACTACTGCATGGCCCTCCCTGGCGAGGGAGATTGGGTCCAATCCCAAGCGCCCATGGGACAGCCAGACCAGCCAGACCCTCTTCGCCGGGCTGCCGCCGCCGGGGGGCTGGCTCAGGGCGACGGTGGCTCGGGGATGGGCGGCTCTGGACCATCGCCAGAAAACAAATAGTACGAAGCATGGGTGACCAGCGCGGCCGTGCAGAACCTGCCGGCCTCCGAGGTCGTCCAGAGCGTCTCCGCACGAGGGCACAGCAGCCATGGGCTTCCGTGAGGGAGCGCACGGGCGGCGCTTCTGCCATGGTGGCTGCTGGGCAGGTAGGGATGCAGGGAAAATGGGATGTGCTTCCAGAGACGAGCATCCGCCGTGTGCCGCATGACGCGTGAACGCCGTGGTTGGCCGGGCGGTGCGGGGGGGGGGCGACGGTTTGATCGACATACAAAAAAAGCCGTTGCCGCCAGCACGCGGAAGACTAGGCTTGTGGAGAAAGGGAGGAGTGTCGACGGGCTGCTGTAGAGAGGCCGTCAACCACGGACACGAGAGTGGGAGCGAGGAAGCGTCGTGGTTGCGTGGGATCCCGAAGAGATGGAGATCGACAATCCCACGTCTTGGCTCGGCTTGGCGTACCTGCCGGGGGGCATACGTCCCATCCCGCTGCAGGGGGGGCCTTGGCCCTGCCAGGCACCACTTGACAGGCGCCGCTGGCCCGTGCCTCGCCGAGGGAAGGGAGTCGGAATGAAAGAATCAATGAAGCAATGGAAATAATGCAGGGGAGGGGGCTCTTGGTGTGGGCCGGAAATTGGGGGCTGGAGATGATGTCGCCAAAAACCTCCGGCGAGCGGCCCCCCTCGATTGACTGATTGCCTCTAACGAATCCAGTCACCTGCTTCCAAATTGCTTCTTCCAATCCCATTCTACAGCCCATGATACCCAGGCCCATCGCGGCACCCACATGTCGTGCCGATGGCTTGCGTGCTGGCCTGCTGTCTCTGGCCGCCGGAAACCCTTCGAGGAATGCCGAGCTCTAGACCGGAGCACCGCTTTGCCCCATTCTAGCCCCTCCACGAGCCCTTTGCCAGCATCGGCTACGAAGTAGGGGGCATCAGCGAGGGCGTTGCCGCAAGGAACATAGTCTAAGCCACAATAGTGCGAATCTTCCAGCCCTCCATCCCGGCTTTCAGCTTGGAAGGGGGCAGTTGTTCTCATTAGAGTATATAAGTGTAGAGGCTAAGGCGGCTGAGGACTGCCACTATCGCCGCCTAATCTAGGTTCGACGGTGGACAAGCTAAGTGGTGGAGGGCTACGCGCTAGGGGGTCCCTCACTTCGGCTCTGTAGAGTGGTAGTTCGTACTCTATCGATCGGGTATTGGGGCGTGCAAGTAGCGCGGCCTTCCTGTGCGCCCACCTCCAAGATAAGCTATACGACGCCACAAGCACGTGCTTGTGATATGGCAACTACCTACTGCAGCGATGGTTAGTTGCCTAGGTATGTACCCATCCTGCCGGCTTCATACGCCGATACGGAGTCCTTGTCAAAACACGCCCACCCGTAACTGAGGCTAACGAAACGGGGTTCGCTAAGGAGCATGACGAGCTAGGTTGCCTTTGCGTACCTAGGCACACTTCTTGTGCGGCCTTCTCGTATCCGAGGCCATTGCCTGCTGCGCCTCCGCTGCGCTGGCTGTGTCCTTTCTTCCCGACGAGGCCAGAAGTCTACGCAAGCAGATGGTAGCGTGAGTGGCCCAGCTACTGCTCAAGGCGCCGTAGACATGATTGAGGCGTCTGCCACAGCTCCTCCTGTTGCTTAGCTACGCGGTTAAAAGAGGGGAAGGCACAAGTAGCGGCATGACCCACCCCCTAAACCTTTCAAAACCCCCCCCGGTCCTCCCCCAGTGCAATGGGAGGTTTGTTTCCCTGGCCCCCTATTCCCTGCTTCCAGGCTGGGGCACGCCGCCCCGGTAGTCAACGCCGCCGGCCCTTTTGCAATTCGCGTCGTCCACTTTCTCTGGCGGGGACGACCAGACGACGGCACGAGTGGTAGTTGGCTACAGGGCCCGGCGGAAGTCCCGGCTGCCGCCGCCCGTTCTTGCCAAGCTACTGCGTGTCTCGGCCCATCCGTGAGTCGCAGCCGTCCCAGAGGCCGGGGCGTGGACGGTCCCGGTCTCGCGGCAGTGCTGGGGTGAGCACGCTATAGGGCATGCGTCAGAACGGTAGAACGATGGGCGACGGCTGTGTCCCTCATTCCGCACTCCTTGCCTGATCCCCTGGCCGTCCCTCCGCACAGAGACCGAAACGATACCCTCGGCAGCCCACATCACCCTGGCGTGCACCCTTTGCGGCAAACGCCAACCAGCGCCCCCCTCGTCGTCAGCATCCGTGCAATGATGTCAGTCGCGGGAGGCAAACCCGAATTCGGCCTGTCCGAATCCAGAACCTTGGCTTGGGGGGGAGAGGGAGGGGATCAGGCTCCGTCTTGCGAGCCCGTGCTCCCTGGGCCCTTCCGGCACCGCCCCCACGACAAGGCAAGGACCGAACAGGCGCCCGAAACCCCGTGCAGCCCCCGGGCAGAACACGCCTCACAACCGCGCGTCACGCCGCTCCATACGGGCTGGCTGGCCCCATGCCGGAGAAAGGGGCGTGGAGGCATGCAGCAGTACGAGTACAACGAGTTAGCTGAGCGCTTCTTATGCAACTGTCCCTCCAGGCTAGTGACCGAGTCGCCAAGTACACACTTGGTCTTCCGGGCGGCCTGGGTCTGGACCGTGTGTGGCCTTGGGAGATAAAGGCAGCCACCTGAGTTTGGCGTCCCATTCTGGGCAGTGCAATCCTGCCACCCTTTTTCCATTGATACCCTGTATGCTTGAGAGGAAGCGCCATCCACCCCGTCGTTGGGAGCAGCGATCCCGGCTACCGGGTGGCTCTGAGTTGAATCCAGTGCACCAACCCTCTCCATCCCCATCCCGTTTGTCCCGTGAAACAGCAGAAAAACTGTTGAAGTATACCCAACGCTACATGATCATGTCCTCGTTATTTGTCTCTGGTCCTGCCGGCCCCCGATGCGCGCACGCGCTGATACTGACCCCTTACGGCTGACCCCAGATCTCGTCGGCGATCTGGCGGGTCAGGGCCAGCTTCTTCTCTTGGTCGTCCATGCTGAGCGGGTAGCCGCTCTCGTGGGTGCTGAAGCCGCACTGCGGGCTGACACAGATGCGTTTCAGGGCCTCCTCGCGGGTCTCGCCGCTGCCCGAAGCCACAAAGTCGGCCGCGTTGTAGATACGCTCCTTCATAGCCTCCTTATCCTCGAGCTCGCGCAGCTTGGTGCTGATGACGCCCACAACAACGTTCTTGTTCTGGGGCAGGCACTTCAAGGGCTCGAAACCGCCCGAGCGCTCCGTGTCGTACTCGAGGTAGAAGGTGTTAACGTTCAGGTTTTGGAACAGCTTCTGGGCAATGATGTCGTAGGCGCCTTCGGCGAAATGGCGTCCGCCGATAAAGTTGCCACGGCACAGGTGGATGCCCGTGTGCATGTCTGCGGGGCACTTGCTGACGCAGTCGTTGTACAGAGCGATGTAGGCATCCAGCAGGTCATCGACCGAGCCCGTGTTATTCTTGTCCTCGGCCCAGCCCTGGCGGAACTTATCGGAGCAGAAATCTAAAGCGGACGTCAGCGGAGCCCTTGGCAGCTTCGGCAACAACAAGCAATCCCCCCCCCCCCCCGGTCGAACTTACAGGCCATGCCGGGGTCGTCGAACTGGACATTCCGCAGACCGGCCTCGTAGAGGTGGGCCAGCTCGTCCTGGTAGCACTTGGCCACGTCCTTGAAGTACTCGGCGTCGTTGGCGTATGCCTCGGGCGTGTAGGCACGGCCCTCCTTGTAACGCATGTGGAACCAGGCAGGGGTGATGATGGTGAGCTTGATGTCCTTCCACTCGCTCTTGGGCAGAGCGGCCTGCACCAAGCGCAGTTCGTGCAGGTTGGACACAGACTTGGCCGGGCTGTGGCGCAGCTTGCTGGTGGCGATGACGCTATCGCCAGGCATGACCTGGCGGTCCGTCTCGATCAGGGAAACCACGTCGGGGTGGTACAGGCGGAACATGGCGGCCTCGGCGTTCTGCAGGGGCGTGGTGCCCTCCAGCTCGTCCCAGAACGAGCCCCAGAAGCGCGTGCGGTTGTACTCGCCCGACGTGACGGCGCGGAAGCCCAGGCGACGCTGCATCTGGACCACATCGGACACGGCCGCCTTCTCGACGGCGGGCAGCCCGGCGGCCTCGGCCGACACGCCCTTGGCACGGATGGCCTCACGCACCTCGAGCAGATTGCTGGGACGCAGGAGCGAGCCCCTACCGCAGTAGCCACGCCCAGGTCAGTGCTGCTCCGAGACCGACGGGTTTGTGGGCATTGCTTACATCTGCTCGGCCCTGAAGGGCGGGACGCTGCGAAGGTGACCAGCAGCAGCAGCCATGGCAATCGTGATCGAGGTCTTGGGGGGTGTAAGGGCTTCGTTGGGGGCTCGTGTAAGCGGAGGGTCCAGCAGGAGCTGTAGATGGGGGATGGTCCTAGGAGTGACGCACCTGATTCTGGACGGCTTAGGCCAGTTCTCTCCGTTTGTGAGGCGTGGAAGGACCTTCTGTCCCCAGCAATCGTATCAGAGCTGTATACGGAAGGGCGGGTGTAAAGAAGCGAAGGGAGCGAGACTTGACACTGGCGGGTGTGGGGAACCCGACGGCTCGCCACCGGTAGAGAGGGAACGGCAATGGACTACGATATATCCGAGGGGGGCTAGGAGGCCTGAACGCGGGCCTACGATGTACTCGCGTGCATGGTCGAGAGCCGTCAGACTGCAACCTACCCCTCGTCTGGCGCTGCTCTTCCGGTATGGAAAATGCCTGCCACGCCTTGCCCACGAGGCAAGTGCTTGCAGGGGGTCAAATCCGCCGCCCTGCACGCCCCATTGGCAACCCCATCGACGATAGCCGTACAACCCCAGGGGAGCCCGAGGCGCTCTTTGGCATGTCGCATGGAACGAACCCAGGCCGTTGGGGAATGGGAGACCAGCAGACGAGGAAGCGTTCCCTCCTTCCCTGGCCTTCCCTTCACCAGCTTGCCCGTGTGTTCTGCAGAAGTAGACGCCACTGGAGTGGGCAACTGACCAATTGTGCGGGTGCCCAAGGCAACCCGATACAGACAGATCGGCTTCTCAGCAGGCCAGGCATCGGCGGCGCCCGTCGACGGATTAACCGGACTTGCCACGGCGCGTAAACCCGTGCTGCTCCCAAGATCGACTCTGAAATTTTCAGCCGCCCCCATTGATATGCAGGTACCAGTCCGAACGGTAGGCGATCCGCCGTAGGGGCCATGCCCGATAGAGGCTGGGTGCAGGAACCTCGTGGCGACTTAGCTGGTTAGTTTCGTATGTACGAAACCCAGATGGATATTCCACATGGGAGATGGTGGGGATCAAGCTGCCTGGGGGCGCCCAACGACAACGCCGTCCAGCCGGTTCGGAACACCTCCCGACTCGGGACCTTTCCCGAGGCCGAGGGCTGCAGGGTCTCTGGGCGGGGCGGAGAGGAAAATGCCTTGGACGGTGACGGTTGACTCGGGGACTGATAGGATCGAAGAAATCCCCAACGACTGGAGTCCACACAGCATGCATAGCCCCAACCAGCACAGGCTCCAGAATGCCATGCAGCCCCGTTCCGCGTAAGCCATATTTGGCAATGCGGTTTCCGCCCTGCCAAAACAGCCACGGCGGAAGATGCACCGTCCGCCCATCATCACCAAGGTTTCCGATGGCCTTCGCAACAGTGGCGGCCCGGCTTCTTCCGGCCTTGCCTGGGCTAGCATTGGTGTCCCAGCCGCGAGCGGCTCCCGGACCCGTCCCAACCTCGGCGCGATATGGCACTCACCTCGGACGACGGAAAAGTAGCTGTACGCCTCGAAGATATAAACATGCCCTGACCTACGACAGCACCCGCGGCGACCACCCCGCTGGCCCGAAGACTCGCATCCAGGCCACGATGAAAACAGAACCGGGGTGCAGAGGGTCGACGGGCCGTAGATGCTCGTCGTCGTCGTCGTCGTCGTCGTCGTCGTTGCAGCCGCCGTAACGCCCCGGCCGCACAAAGTCGGGATGCATGTCACCGACCTATGCTAGTTGCCCCAGCGTTTCGGCCGTCGTACGGCTGGACGGCGTGATGGGCGGTGCTGGATGGACAAACCCCCGGGTCCAGACACGAGGGGATGTTGAAACGCCAACAGCATGCGCCATGCCAGTGGCGAGAATGGCGCGTATCGCTCGGTTCCACGACACAGGAATAGGGGCTACAAGTCGAGCACGAACATAAACGAAGCACATGGTTGCGATATGGTTAATCTGCCGAGTGTGGATGTTGTAGCTCCCCGGGCTTGCCACAGTTAGCAGGTTGCCAAACGGACAGGACAAGAGGCCATTACATGCCACCACGGTGGTTGTGGCTCGAAACGATGGCATTGCCGGCCATGGGGCCTACCGCCCCGGCCCTGTCTACCCAACAATGACGAGGGAACCGGCAGCTCGGCTTCCCTTGGTTCAAGCCCCTTCAGGGATAACACTCTTCTTGCCGCCCAAAACCCACGCGCAGTCCAAACAACTCCAAGACGCTGGACGCTGGTGCAAAGAACCGCCCTAGGCCTTCCCACCTACCAAGACAAGTATTGCACCCGTTCGCGTTTACCCTGGGTATCACAGAAAGCCCGCCCTGGAACAAACGCCGGTTTCCCCATCTTGCGCGCGCGCACCCGTTCATGTTCGCGCTTCCGCCCGTCACCTCGCAACCCGCGCGCTTCTCCTCATGCAGGTGTGGCACTGTGCCGGAGCCTCAGTAGACTCGTCCCCCCCCCCCGGGCCAGCTCGCCCTCCCGGTTCACCCGGGCTCCTAGCCGTGGATGCTCTCGTCCGGAATACCCCTCTCCTTCCGCTCCTCCTGCAACATGCGGATGAGTTTGTTGATGGTGCCCCCGTCTCGCAGCTTCTCCACCTCTCTGACGGCCTCGTCCTCGTTCATACCCTCGCCCATGTGCTCCTTAATCTTGTCCCATATGACTTTGCGCCGCGAGTACCACGTCCGACCGCGCGGTTCGGGGCGCCAGCGCGAACCCCACGTAGCGTCCAGCTCTTCAATGGCAGGCTGGCCGTCCATGCCCTCGCGGTATTCTTTCCAGACCTCCTCGACAGTGCCGACGGTGCGGTAGTCGTAGACGGGGGGGCCGGGTGTCTGGGGGGCGTGGCCGGGCGAATGCTTCGGCTGGAGCCGGACATCGCTGTGGGAGGCCAGGGGAGATTGCGGCGGGGGTCGCGTCGGTCGAGAGGTGGGGAGCGAGACGGAGCCGCGGGAGGCCGCAGACGGCGGTCCCTGGGGCAGGAGAGGAGGCGCGGGCGGCAGGAGCTGTCTCGGCACCGCCCTGGGTTCGCCGAAAAGGGGGGGCGAATGCTGCAGCTGGGAGGCGGCGGCCTGGTGCGAAGCGGCCTGGCCGCTGTAGAAGGCGGCGAGGCTGCTCCTCAGCTCCTTCAGCTGGTGGGAGATGGTCTCGTACTGGGCCGAGATGCTGGCGACGTACTGCTGGTGCAGGGCCTGGACCTGGAGGATGGTGGCCATGAGCTGCTCGGGGGTCCTGCCCATCAGCTGCTCCTCGGTGACTACGGCGGGGGCGAGGATGGAGGGCGCATGGCCGTGGCCGTGGCCATGGGGGTGCGACGGGGGATGCGGGTGGTGGTGATGGGGGTGGATGGGCGGCGGGGGGCCCGTGGTGGGTGTCTGCATGCCGGCGGCCACGGGCACGCCGGCGCTGCTGGAGGTCGAGCCAAAAGAGCCTTTGGCGGCGTGTCGCTTCGCGGGGGGGGTGGACGCGGTGGCGCCCGCGCGATGCAGGTCGGATGCGGCCGGGCGCTTTGCGCCTGCGGCCACGGGGGCGGCCAGCGCTGCTGGAACAGGGGCGGGCGCGGGCAGAGAGGCCGAGGACGACGACGAAGTCGCAGCAGCAGGGCCGCCGACGTTGGCACCGGCACCAGCAGGACCGACGCCCGCATCGCCAGCGCCAGCGCCGGCACCGGCACCAGCGCCAGTGCCAGCAGCCGACGCAGCGCCCAAGCCTGCAGGGCCGGGGCCGGCACCAGCACCGCTCCCGGCGTTCGAGGACAGGGCGTGGGTGGCGGCGGCGGTTGCTGCGGTCGGGGTGGGCAAAGAAGTACCAGGGCCGCCCGACGCGGAGGGCGAAGGCAGCATCGCAATCTCGGTCGGGGGCGATGGCACGTTGGGGGAAGTTTAAATCAACAATGTCACAGGAACCCAAAAAGCAAGCAGGCCAGCGAGCAAGCAAGCACAGTTCGCAAAGTAGAAAGCAAGCAAGTATGTTCAGCAGAGAAGCATATAATAATCACAAGAACGAAAAGTCGGCTCTCCAGGAAGGAGCCCCGGACTAGCCGGACAGTCTGGGAAGAAGTGAGACGAAGAAGACGGGATCGATGCGCAAATGCGGTTCGATGCAATGCAATGCGATGCGAAGCGCAAGTGCGATGGGATGGGGGATGGGCATGCGGTGCGCGTCCTGACAGGGCTCCGGCTGTCTTGCCTAGGTAGGTCGGTGCCCCAAAACGCCCTTTTTTTTCATGCACCGAGAGTGAGTGGCCAGCAACAGGAGCAGCAGCAGCAGCGGCGGCGGCGGGAGCGGACTTGGGTGGTAGGTAGGTAGTAGGTAGGTAGGTAGATAGGTAGGTAGGTAGCCCTTGTAATAAGAGAGGCAGGGTAAGTATGGAGAGAGGTAAGGTAGGTAGGTACACACAAGTATGTATGTACTAAGCCTAGGTTCTTTTTTCTTTCTCTCTCTCTCTCTCTCTCCCCCCCCCCCCCCACCCCCCTCTCTCTCTCTCTCTCTCTGTGTGTGTGTGTGTGTGTGTCTGCCACTGTCTCTGTCTGTCTCTTACTCCCCCTCCTTCTCTTCAAACGATGGGACGATGATGCACGGGAAAGCCCCAGAAAGCGGGAACGGAAACAGTAGCGGCAACAGCAGCCCTGTGCAGGCCCGTAACCGCCGCAGCTGTGTAAGTGCTATGTCGGTAGGATAAAGTAGGTATAGTCGATGTATGCCGTAACAATGGGACGGCGAGTGGCATCGGATGGTATGGGCTGGGCCGGGTGGTATGGGAGGCGAGAAGCGGCAATCAACAATAGCAGCCGTAACAAAACCGCCACGGCCCGCGCTACTCCTGCATTACCTCTTGGGTACCTCTGTATGCTTGAGAGATGCAGAATATTAGTAGAAGCAAGCAAGAGGAAAAGACCGTGTTACGGAGAGGTGGGAGGCCGGCGATAGGCAAGCAGCAGTCATGGGATAGACAGCGTGACCTCCATGACCTCCGCCTGGCGGGCACGAGATCGACACACATATTGGTGGTCCGTCGCCCGCGTCGGTCCATCAAAGTCCGTCAGCCACCAGTAACAGCCCCGAAACTACTTGCGCCCCCCCCCCCCTTCCCTTTCTCTCTCCCCATCAATCCAAGAACAGCAGGCGAAGCGAAGGCTTCCCTGGAGCGATCCGTGTTGCCCATGGCAAACAGGCATCGCATGGCATTCCGGACAAAACCGAAGAAGAACCGATAAGCAGGCGTTCTAGTTCGGAAAAGAAAGGACGAGGAAGTACCTACAGGCAAAGAGTACGTCGTGTCGTGTCGTGTAGTGTCGCATTGGCGCTGACGGCGCGCGCGGCGGCCCAACGCCCAGGCGAGCATAGCGAGGAAGTCCCCGTCAATCAAATCGGCAGGCGGCAGTCCGGGATCGAGAAAGCCCCCTCCAGAGCCGGGGACAACGGGTGGATGCGATGCGCCTGGAAACCGTTGCGTTACAGACTGAGACAGTCATCTTGCCATCACGTGATGGTAGACACGTCTTGGCATTCCCGCCACTACCTGGTCAGTAGCTCCGGATGTGTCGTGTGGTCACTGTTGGTCTGGGAAAGATGCATCCTTCTGGGATCGCGGGGCCAGACACCCCCACCCATGGGGTTGATATATATTGAATGATGCTTTTACACTTGTGTGTGTGCTTAATATATATATATATATATATATATATATATAATCATGATGCTTGCTTGGTTATGTGCAGGTGCGTCGGTTTTCTCTTTCTCCGTCTGTCTCTGTCTCTGTGTCTCCCTTCCTCCCTCTTCCTCTCTCATTTATTTCTCTTTTTCCTCCCTCCTATCTTTCATTCCTCTCTCTGGCGCACACACCATCTCTTAAGACCCCAGCCGACGCCGCGCTCACCTGCCACCTTTTCGGAGTTGGCTGAATGTCTCTCCAAGTCTTCCCCGACGGGGTACCACCCTGCCCAGGGAGGGGGTGGTAGCGCAAGGGTAGTGCTGGGCTGCCGGGGTGGCGTGGGTGGTGAAGAAAGCCTTGCTGCTTCATGCAGCGACAACATGGTGGGTAGAAGATAGAGTTTTCCCTGGCGTACCGTATTCGCCTGCCCGCCGTCATTGGTTCCCGTCTCGGTACATGTGCCTCTGTACGTTCATACATGATGCGAGTAATCCGGCCTGCGCCAGCCAGTCCCGGGCTCTGGCCCTCCCCTCTCGGCACAGCGCTGCCCACGCGGCCACGTCAGAAAAAGTCAGGTTGGCCAAGCGGGCGAGGCAGGCCGGGCCAGTCCCTGGTAGGACGGCAGCGCGAGAGCCGAATTGAGGAAGGGTGACTGGGAGCCAGGGAGACACGGGGACGATCCCCCCCCTCCCTCAAGAGCCGCCCGCCTCAGGTTGATGCTGCTTCGCGACAACTGCCCAGAAGGGTCAAGCTGCCTGAACCAGCCACTCAAACTCAAAAACACGGTGGCGGAGCGGACAACACGAAGGAGAGTGCGCATCCCAGACTTCGAGAACAAAAAGGGCCAGGCCACTTGGACGAGAACAAAATCCGAAGCCCCAAGACTTCAGCGGAAGCTTGGCGGGCTTGCCAGCAGACGGAGCCCAGTTGGTAGGTACTTCCTCAGGCTCGCGAGGGCCGGTGCCTCTTGTGCTGATCTGTCAACGTTCCCAACTTCATCCCTCTTGTCCCCCCGTTAGTCCACGACTATACGTAAGTATCCAGGTAGGTGACTGGTATTCGTTGGTAGGTACATCGCATAGTCGCACACAAAGAAAGACCCCGCAGATGGATGGACGACGCAATGTACGAAGTCGACTCCGGCCAAGCCGGAAAACCAACAAGGGAGGGGGGGGGGCACCGAGCGAGTGCCGTGCGCATATGACAATCGGATGGCCCCCCGAACCCGACTCTGTAACCACCAACACCCACGGCAGATTGGGCACAAAGGGCATGGAAAAGTGAGTAACGCCAACAGGGGCGGGCCGTGAATGGAATCCCTGGGCCGGAAACCACTGTCCCACCCTATGTGCTCACGCCCACAAAGAAGGAGCGGATTCCCACCCACCGGAAACCGCCGATGAGAGCAAAACGACAGAAGGGGTCAAAAAGGGATTTGAACCCCCCGTTTCCAGAAATGACGTGACCTGAATTCGATGGGATCGATGTCCACAGCTACGCACAACCTCCGAGTCCCCCAAAGAGTCCCGGATTCCCACCCAAAAAGGAAACCCGCTGCGTTCCTGGGGCCAAAAGGTCAATGGGGGAATTGAACCCCCGTTCCCGGAAATGACAGTAGTCAGAATCCGATGTGATCACCACTACACTAATCGACCGATAGTGAGCCACGTGGTAAATAGGGAATACAATCCTCGTGGAAAGCGTATGGTGGCGGAGCCACGGGTCTCAGGGATCGCACGCCCGATGCAGCTGTGGAGACGCTCGACGTAGCTCCCGTCGCCCGCCCCGCTTATGCAAGCCTGGCCAAGGCGCCTAAGTATGTACGTATACTGTGTATACGTAAACCTAGGCCAGGGAGGCCGAAGCACGTACCAGTCACTCGCTTACCGGCTACTAGGCAAGCTCGGCAAGAAGGCAAGGCAGGGAAGTCCATGTACTCTCATACTCGCCGCACTCGTCCCATCCCTCACCTCAAAGCAAATCGCAAATCGCATCCACAACGCAAATACGGAGGGCACTATCATATTAATAGGATGAATCCAGCACGCCGCTTGACCTATCCTCGAACCCTCGTCGTCGTCTGGAGTCTGCTACTGGCAGTGCATCCCGCCTTCGGTCCGGGAGCCTACGCACGCCGCCGCCTGCTCGTTGCTAACACCCAGTCGGGCAACCTCGACGAGAATGCCACGGGATGCCATGCCATGCCACGCAAGACCAACAGGTAGCGGGGCCGAAGTATTGTCGGCTCCTCGCTTCAGGTTCCAAAACCGCCTCGTCATAGAGGGTCGGCCCACTTACGAAGACTCGCGAGCCCCGACCGTGGGCTCAGAATCGGTAACCGTCACAAGGCACGCCGAATGCAGCATGGATTTGACGGGTTCGATATTGATCCTTGGGGTTACCCGGTACCGGACGCCTCGACATCTCTCCGTCGCTGTCCTGCACGCTACCCAACGCGCGCCCAGTGCTCCCTCGCTCTATATAGGTATTGCCAGTCTCTACTGTCCCCGAATTATAAGTGATAAATACCAAATATTAAATACCAGGCGCAAAACGCCAATGTCAAGGAGTGGGTATACAACGCCTCTGTCCATGCGCATGCAAACTCAGGCCAAACGCAATAATGCAATCAATCATGTCGTCTTGTCCGCCGTGGGGGCAAGCGCAATTCGTGTAGTGCTGTTGTCGTTGTCGTCGTTGTCGTCGCCGTTGGCGCGGCTGCTCACCGGCCAAACCAGCTCGTTCTCTTCCGGGACTTGCTTTCCTTCTCGGGCATGTCCTCCAGCTCTAGCCGATACCTCCGCACACTGCCCGTGTCGTCGTCGAAGCGCAGCCGGCGGCTGTTCTTGGGGATGAAGCAGTCGGGCACCACGTGGCGCATGATCCAGCCCTTGACGCCCTGACTGGCCGCGTCAATGGCCGCGTACTCCATGCGCCGCGTCGAGTCACTCGTCCAATAGTGCGTCGTCGCCGGCGGCGGTGGGTACTGTGCCGGCTCGATGTCGTGGGCCTCCTCGTCATCGTCCCCGTCGGTGCACTCCTCCGGGTCGGGGAAGTGGTAGTAGGTGAAGGTGTGGTATTGCTGTGACCGGGGCCGGCTGGGCGGCCGGGCCGGCCCTGGGGAGGAGAGAGACGCCCGGTGGATCGAGGGGCGCGTCCGGGGCCGGATCGTGTTGGATGAGCGGCTAGAGGTGGTGGAGGTCCGCCTCGTTGAGCCCCGCGAGCCGCTCGGTTTCACGTCGGACGGAATTGACTCATAGCCCGAATCCTGACGCCGCATAGGAGTCGGCGCAAAGGCTTCGTATTTCCATGCTGGCGGTTTGACCTGGACGGTCTCGGGGGGGCCCGCAGGCTCGTACAGCTCGATATCATGGAAGCTGTGGTAGGTCGTGTCCGAGTTGGCGACGCTCGTGTACGAGGTCGACCGGTCCAGGCGGACATCGGGGGTGGTGAGGTGCGCCATGCTGAAATGTCGCGGGCGTGGCCTGGCACATAGAAGGGGAAGTGTGCGTTTCGCGGCACGCAAGTTTAATAAAAAGAGGCCGGTGGAGGCTCGCCAGGAGTCCGTCAAGAACACGCACACACATACACACACGAACGCACACGGTCGCAGGGAAACCGAGCCAGAGCGACTTGGTGAGCTGTGCTCCGTGATGATCGGGGGTGCCGGGCCAATACTTCTTATAAAGAAGCGGATGGACACCAACGCCGGTGGGATGGGTCGCCGGGGTGGAATGCCGGGCCTAGTGAGCCGGGATGACGATGAAGCCTTCGAGAAGTTGCGGTCTGGGTGCAAGGTGCAGGAACCCCATCAACGAGATGAGCTCGATCCCAATTTCCAGAATACGGAACGCAGTATTCGAAGTGGGTACAGGCGACGAGGATATTGGTGGTCTCTGCGTGCCGGATGCGATCAGCCGGATCGTGCGTGGCCTTGGCTCCTGGACGATTGGCTGGAGGGGTTTTGTATAACAAGTAAACCGAGGACTGCTATTGGCACGCGGCCACGTTTTGGGGCTTGTAGTGAATGCAGGCCGACGGAGGGAAAGGAAGAAGTCTTCTCGACGTGCAGGCGTAGTCAGGTCCCGTCAGTTCGGACGAACCTGCCCAGCCTGCCCCGAACGCTGAAGGAGCGGCGGACCTGCAGGATTCCACCGGATGGGTCTTGGACTGGGGTCGCAATGCAACGCAGCGTAGTCGATGATGGATGGTGGCTTTTTGTCGACTCCCACTCAGGCACTTGTATCCGTAGTAGGTACTGCGCGCACAGAGTCTGGCCGTTGATGCGCGAGAGGCGTCCAGTTGCCGACGTCAGCCAGCAGAATCGATCTGCAATAGGTTCCAGCCCCCCTTTTGAGTCCAGAATAAGTCGGTGAACGGGGCGCGGGCAGGACGGGATGTGTTGGAATTGGCAGACCAAAAGAAGACCTTCCCCAGGTGGACCGTGATGTCGTCCGATTCTGTTGGGTGAAAGAAAGGCGGTCTGTCGCTCATGTGCCTTGTCGCTTGACCTAACTAAACGAGTCCTGGGATGAAGAGTTCGTGACCCCGCCGCAAGCGAAGTCCCCCACGTCCAGGTTGGTAGCTGGTCCGCAAATGGAGAGAGGGGCCGCCGCTACGGAACGGTTGGCGCCAACATGAATCGCAGTGTGTGTGCTCAGGACGACGGCTCGTGCCCGGTGGTGGCTTTCCCCCCTGCTTTGCTGGCTCGTACCCAGAGAGGGAAAAGAGAGAGAGAGAGAGAGAGATAGGGGGGGAGGAAACAAACGATGAGAGAAGGAGGAGGACATCGACGAGTTGAGGCATCACAAAGCAAACGCCTAGATACGTCGTAGAGACCCTTTTGAGGGCCGTGGCGGGCTGTGGGTTCGGGTCTGGCGCCCTTGCAGATAGGTATCCAGGCCGGGCCAGACCCAACCTGGAGCGTAAAGGTTGTTGGAACGGAATGCTGTCACTGGCTCCCCGGGGGTGGAGACACCCAATTGGGAGCCCGCCAAACGATGATATCCGATGTCGCTTGGCTAGGTGCAGATGTGCAGACGCGCGCGCGCACAAGGACGGGTTGGCTTGGCCGGCCCACTGGCCATGCGTCGACTATCGAACAGGAGAGGAGCGTGAGGCACGACAAGATCCGCGCTGGAGGCAGGCGACGATGAAATGCGTGGGGACGAAGCGGGAAAAGGGGGAGCTGCACGACGACACCACAGGGCCAGAGGTAGTGCGCATTCCCCCACCGACTCGAAAGCAGATGGACGCAGCCGCATGACGCCGACGAGTGCATGATGCTGCGAAAGGCTCGGGAGGCGGCTACAAGACAAGACACGAGCTCTGTTTTCACATGCCTGTGTTGGGGCCGCCGTGCTTCGAGGAGGGGAGGGGCAGCCACCGCCACCTAAAGCGGTACCGAAAGTAGGTACTTTACATGCATACTGCTTTCTGTATGCAGCAGCAGGCGACCAGTACCTGGGGTCCTGTCTCGGGTACTTATTCCAGTATGGTTGGTTGCGCGCGCGACGCGGAACCCGGTGCAAGCGGCATCGTGAGCCGAACAGACAGCAGACAGGCGGGCCAACGATTGGCGCCCACCAGGAACATCAGGAGGACACGAGGTGGCGTTGCCGTGCGTCGATCCAGCCGTCGCTTGGCACGCTGGCGTTGTGAGACTCGCGGTCACTGGGCAGGGCCGGGTGGGTACCCAAGCGGGTGGGTGAATGGGTGGTAGCGCCCCTGTGGAATTCAGTCGGAATCGAGGGTCCTGGAGGTGGCCGTGGACGATGGGATGGGAAGGGTGGAATGGGATGGATGTCAGAACGTTATTTTGGGAGCGGGTGGGCGAGCGTGCATTGGTTAGGTACCATAAGTTGTAGGCAGGGCCAAGGAGAGAGCGCGCGTGCGACAGGTGTGCAGCAGCGCTTGCCTGCCTTGCCCTCTCTTCCCTCCGCCCCAACCCGTCCAGCCTTCCGGCCCTTGTTTGAACCCTTTTCTTCTCCTCCAATCTGCTGCTCTCAACCCGGAAAGCCGCCGTCCGTCCGTGGGGCCCCCCGGACGGAAAGAGGAGAGGCTGGAAGCGCTCCAGGTGCTGGCTGTCGACCTAGCCAGAACCATTTTCGTCCGCTCTACAGCTATTGGCTACGAGCTCCCCGTCTCTGGATCCTCCCGTGCGCAGTATTAGGCGCGCTTCCGGCAGGTGGGGACTTCATGTAAGTATACCACGGCCGCCAGAGGGCCTTGGGCGGCCCGGGGAGTGTCCCCTGACGCTCGCGAACCGCGCGTGCTGGGAGGATCGTTGGTGGTTGGGACACAGACCCATATCGTGAACAAGCGGGTTGCTCAAGGCCCGTCTCGCGTGGTTCGCCGTCGCCCTCTGGCACAGGGGCCCTCTCGGGGGCTCCTTGCCCGCGTCCGTCCTGAATGCGAATGACATGCCACGCCCCCCATCGGATCCATCATCCCTCCGGACTCCCTCAGCCCATCGCCGCCAGAAAACCTACGTGCATAGTCGTACTTAGGAGGTCAGTCCTTTGCTCACGACACGCATCGGGCGCTCCCATGCAGCCGTCTCCATGCCGGTCGGCACCCCGTTGAACCAACGGGTAAGCCTTTCCCTCCTTGCCTTCTTCCTTGTCTGGAATCCGGACATAGGTCGCAAGCTCAAGGCTCCGCCGCTGTTTCACAGCTTGATTCGCTAGGCCACGCTGCGCCAACGTTGCCCGGCCGAAGCTTAAGTAATTGTCGTGCAGCCATCATGCCATAAGAGGGGACCAGCCCACCGACCATGCCACCTACGATCAAAACGCATCAGCCCAGGACTCGGCCGTTTGCCTGCCCAAGGAAGCTTAGGGACGACTTGGGTCCCTTCCTTCGTGGTCCTCCGGTTTGGCGCTTGCGTCGTCTAGGTGACGTGACGCTCGCGGAGCAACGATATGAACCCGCTCTATTGCCGCTGCGCCGTTGCTCCGGGAGGGGCAAGCCGAATGGCTCTCATCCCACCATACGATTAGATGAGATATCAGACCAGGTTTCGGTGGCCCGAAAGCAGAAAAATCAGATGGCATCAAAGGCGCAGGGTTGGCTTTACAGAGCGCTCTCAACCCGAGACCCGGAAATCCGGTCCAGCTCTCGTCCCAAATAGACAGCGTGACCGGAAACCGCCTCAAAAGGGCAACGCCTCCTACCCAGAACGAGCTTGCCATCGTGTCACCACCATGACCAAGTTGACAATCAAACCCTAAGCATGCCCACTCCTTCGGCTGGACACCATGGCACGCTGCCCGTTCCGACGATGCGGATCCCAAGGAAGTAGACGCCTGCCATGGCGTCAAAGGCCGCAGCTTCTACCTATACTTGCGCTGGTATAGGGCAAGAGCCACGATACTCGGACCTGGTGCCGGCCGGCAAGCAACGAGCAAGAGATGCTGCTCTACTCAGGAAGGACCCCACGGCCGGCTGGACAACGGGCACAGGTGGCGCAAGCCACGGCGAACTGCACGTATCCTGATCTCCCATGTGGTAATTTCATCGGACGCTGCTTTTCCATATAAGACTCGCTCGTATTACGCTGCTGTTTACTTTCGTCTGCTCCTCGGGCCATCATCATCCATACGCTCGTTTCGTTCTCACTCTTTGCATCAGCTTTCCGCCTGGATCTGCAATCCGAAGACTTTTGCCCGGCTAGCAACCACCGACCCTGACGAGGTACCTATTATCCTTCCCTGTCGTCGACATGAGAACTGGCATCTTCGCCCTCTCTCTTTTGCTGGGTGCCGCCCCCTTGGTGGCAGCCCAGTACGACGAGGATTGTGATACAGACACGGCACCGCCAAACCAACAATTGAACGTGCCGGGGGGCGCCCCTCTGTCCGTGGCCAGCAACCTTAGGACGTATTCGGTCGAGCCACTTCACCGTGGCAGGAAGCCATGGCCCACGGTTCGTCCAAAGGGCAACGCCCGTCCAACTGCGCTTCCGTACGGCGGAGAGATATCCTACGGATCGGGGGCCAGCAACTCGGCTCCCGGGGGTTCCCAGGCCTCCGGGGGTTACCAGGCTCCCGGGGCTTACGCGGTCGCCGACATCGGTGCCGATGTTGGTGGTGACCAGCCCGCCGAGGCCTACGGCCAAGGCAATAGAAACCAGGTGGGAAGCGGCTGCTTCATGCTGGGCATTGGGGCTGGCGGTGGTTACGATCAGTCCACAGCTGCTGCCGGAGAACATGAGGCCAGTGGGTGCTACCCTGGCGCCGCCACCGAGGTGACGGGGAGCAGTGATGCCGGTCCCGCCAATGTCAACTCTGCAACCAGTGCCACCGAGGCGGTTGCATATTCGGCTCCGGATTCACAGTCTCCTGCGACCCGAGCTCCCGGTGGATATGCCAGCCCTGCGACGGAGGCCGGCGCGGATGAAGGCGGCTACGCCACCAGTCGTGCCCTGTCTAGTGCTTCCGAAGCAAGCCTAGGTTACAGCAGCTCGTCGATCGAAGCTGCCGGGCTCTCCACAAGCCAAACGGCTGCCGTCAGCGACACGGGGGCTACCGGGGCGTACTCCGTTCCCACCGCCCAAGCCTACAGTGGACCTTCATTTGAGGCAACCGGAGGTTACGCGGTGTCTTCGTCGGGGTCCTTCAGGGGCTCGGCTGGCTATACGAGCCCGGTAGCCGCGACCGGTGCCGCCGATACGGTCCAGAGATACTCCAGTTCCAACGCAGTGACATCAAGCAGGATTACCGCTACCACCGGAACCGCCGGCTATGCGGCACCGTCGGTCCAGGCCGCTGCTACTGCTTCCATTAGCGACTCGGCCCGGTCGATTCGAAGTAGCTTCAGCGCGTCGGCCGAGTCGGGAGGCTATCCGACCGCAACCGGTGTTTCCGAGGCCATTACTCAGCACACAACGGCATCGGCCCCGGGTGGGTACGCTGTGGTCTCCGGAAAACCCGCGGGCGCGGCCAGCGCCAGTGCTGCGGGCCACGCGAGTGGCTCCTTTGCGACGCTGTCCGTCTCGGTGGCCAGCAACGGCACCGGCAACTACCGGGCGGCGGGCGCTGTGCCGCCAGTCGCGTACTCGGCCATCACCACCACGATCGTGGCCGGCCGGCGCACCATGACGACGACCGTGTACCTCGCGTCGCAGTCCCCGTCCGCCGCCACCGCCGCCGTTTCCGCCGGGTACAGCGTCATGACCCGGCGGCCCCACGGCAAAAGCGGGCCCAAGCAGATCTGCTCGTGCCGGTACGAACAGTGATGAGCAAGCCCTGTGTTGCCTGTTGGTACCGGCTGGCGAGCATGTTCGCTGTGTGCGCTCTGCCTTGTGGTCCCGCGTGATGGTCTCGAGGAGTGCTCATGTTAATATGCGTGTTTATCTCGGGTTCAGGCCCCGGCTGTCCAATAGGTTCATGGTGGTCACGCGACGCAACGGGATTGGGTCTCTGCGTGTTTTTTTTTTTTTTTTTTTTTTTTTTTTTTTTTTTTTTTTTTGCCGCTGCCAAATGATGACAGGGGCTGAGAAAGCTGGGTGCTAATCCCACTCTATGTTTTTCGATTGTCTTTGAATTATTGGTAGCTTGCTTCTCGTCATGTTTGAATCCGCCTATGCAGTTGGCCTTGAGAAGCTAACCTGGCTAGACCCCTCTATGGCCACGGGTCAAATGGCATCGCAACCGTTGCCGTGGACGAGCATGGGGGTTATACCGGGATATATGTTTATATATATATATATATATATAAGCCCACTATGCCGAACACGCCGCCTGCCAACGCGCATCGCCGTGCTCGACGGCAAGTGCGGCCTTAACCGTCTTGGAGTTCATAAAATCCGAGAGACTGCAGGTTCCAAAGGCGTCGCTTTGACAGCCCGAGGGTGCCAAGTCAAAGCTGGCACCGTTCAGCAAGAGCTGAACCCGCCTCTCGCAGCCACACTCGAGGCCTCTCCACACCATGTTCGCGGCAAAAGGCACTTGACGGGCCGTCCGCCATGCGCGGTTCGGGTCGACAGGTCCCTCGGCCGGGTAAGCATCGTCGGCGGCCAGTCCCAGGGCCGCAAGTCCCAGGTCGATGGTGGTGTCATGGCCGAAGTTGAGTGAAAGATTGGTACTGCTGTTCTGCTGTAGGAAGGCCGTGACATTGCTGACGAGTAGACTGCCCAGAACGGGGCCCATATCGCCCGGAAGCCCGTAGCCAAAGGCACCACGCATGAGCAGGTCGTACTCATACTCGTGGGCCAGGATCTCGCTGGGGAGAAACACGGGACACCAGGGCGAGCTGTCCTCGCCGTACACCGCGGTGCCGTAGGCACAGGCATACAGCATGCCGTGTACGTGGGCAGCAGTGAAGTTGGCCTCGGGATAGGCCGGGGCAAGGGCATCATTGATCCTCTTGGCAATAGGGGGCAGGTAGACGGCACCCCACTGGGCGACGAGGGCGCCGCCGAAGCTGTACTCCCAGCCGTCGCACGTGTCCATGGGCGTGATCCACGAGACGGTCTCGTTGTCCTCGGCGATGCGACGGAGCACGGCGGTCGCATTGGCGTCGCGGCCGTAGTAGCCGTCCATGAACCAGCGGGCCGACTCGACTACCCGATCCTGATCGCCGGCGAGCACCTCGTCGGTGTACAGCTGCGGGTACTGCAGGCGCATGGCCACGCCATGGTCGAACAACTGGCGGCGACCGGAGGCGGAGAGATCGTTGGTGGAGAAGGTGCTGTTCCAGCCGTGCTGGAGGAAGGCGAAGCCGTCGGGCACGGGGGCCTTGGGGTTGGCGAACAGCGCGCTCTCGTTGCCGATGTAGTAGGCGAGGTTCCGGATGGCGCCGACCTCGTCGGATAAGGGCTGGCGACTGCCGTGCCGGTGGACGAGGAAAGCCTTGGTCACGGTGCAGTTGGCCGGGGCGTCGCTCTGCAGCGAGGGCGGCGTGCTGGTCGGGACGAAGTAGGGCGACAAGTTGCCGAGATGCTGGTAGAGGCGGAAGCCGTCGGCAGCGGGCGCGGCGGCGGTCGCGGTCGCGAGCTGGCCACCAGCCACGGCCAGCCAAGCGGCGATTTGCATCTTTCCCAACATGACGACGACCATCAGTGTTCCGGCGAAAGCGAGGGTGGTGAGCATCCAGGCCGGCCCAATTGAGGGCGCGCTGCGCCGGGCCGGACGCGACGTATATAGGAGGGGCTGGTTCCCCATGGCGGCCACTCGTAACCGGCCGGTCTTCGGGGCGGGCTGATAAGCAGGATGGATCTAGGGATCCAGGGCAAATGGTGGAAATACCCCAATAGGCAGGTGATGGATGGTGTGCCCTGCCAATCGCGGGGGTCACCCCACGGATAGACCGCCGGAACGACAGGCACCAGCCAGGGGTACCGGACCGGGCGGCCAGGGGGCTGTGGACGGGCGCGATAGAAGACAGGCAGCGCGCAAGCGAGATGGGAGATGCGGAAGAAGTGCTCGATGGCAGGCTTCCACTGGCCTGTGGTGGGTGGGTGCGAAATAACAGCACCTGGCCCCGTAGGCGCCGACTAGCTCGGCAACAGCGAGCACCTGCCACACCTGCCAAACCTGCTTGTGGCCCCGCCGAGGACCCACGGCTGCCGTTGCCTCGTGCAGAGGGGAGCTGCTATCTGCGCAAGCCGGTTCCCTTCTCTCGACGACCAGCTCGTTGGCACCGCCTCCCCCTCGTACCGGGGCCGCGGCTGCGAGATGGACCGCCGCGCTGCCAGGAGCCCGGCCACCTGTGCCTGGAACCCGGGAACTTCTCGCCTGGATCCCGCTGCGCCATTCAGCCGGGAAACCAGCCCCCGCCGGGAGCTTGGATGACAGCCGGCCCGCGGGGTCCTGGAAGGCCGTGCCCACCGCTGCCATCTGCGTCGACGGCCAGACGGGGCCGAGGACATCGAGGGCTGGGCCCGGGCCGTCGCCCGACGCCAAGGGGTCAGGGTTCGGTGGCGTCATCTCCTGGTCAGCGCATGCCTCCAGACACGGATGGATGCCTCCCCGCGCCCCTCGCGTGTCGCCCCTTCACGCACAGCCCACCCGGCACGATGCTGAGATGTACTCGAAGGCGTTGGCCGGGTTCTTGGCGACGATGAAGGCGTCGGCGAACTTGTCGCACCGCGCCTTGGTCTCCTCGGTGCACGGCGGCGCCAACATGGCCACGCAGGACGGCGGTGTCACCACGGCGCCTGTCGCCTCGGCGACGACGACGCGGCTGGGAGCCCGAGCCGTGCGGCGGTCGCCCGCGGGCGCCGCCAAGACGGCCGGCAGAGCCGACAAAAGACCAAATGGCGCGAGTGTGTGCATCGGGATGCCACTGCACTGAGGTATCCAATGTCGGGAAGCCGGCACCTCGAGACACGCCGGGCGAGAGAGGGTTTGGATGCCGCGGTGCTCGTCACCTCCACCCCCTTTATACCAGCTTCGTGTCGGAGTGCTACCTCCACTTCCGTGCCGTAAACAAGGGGCCAAGCTGCACATGGAGCCGGCCTTTCCCAACCGGTATTGCCCCCCCCCCCCCCCCCCCCCCCCCCCCGGTTGAATCTATTTCATGCAGAGGATCGGCCTCCTGGGTCGGCACTCAGACCGTCGCATTGCATCATGCACCGCATCCCAAGGCCCCGCCCGGCCCGACCTTGCTCTCTTCGGGCCGTAGCCAAACCAGTGTGGTTTGTAGGTAGGCATTGCTGTTGGCCTGTCTTGTGGGACATGCTGTCCGATGGGCAGGAACAAACAAGCCCGCATTGGCTCTTATATTCGCCAAGAAGGGCCAGGCGTTTTCAATGACCAGCACTCGGCCCGAGTCGTATTCTGCCATCTGGGCGCCGGAAGTCTCCAGCGTCCAAACTCGGTACAATGGGGTTATACCGTGTATTTTCTCTACACCGGAGCCATCATTCGATCGCTAGAACACATCTTGCTCTCCGTGGACTTGTCGAGGGACAGATGACAACGTGTCTGCTTCCCTCGTCCGCAGACCATGATAGCTTGGGAATGAAGCCTTTCCGTTCTGCTGTTTCATCTCTGGCCAACGTTTCACTCGGCGGCTTTTCCGTTCAATGTTTTCCACGCATATTTTTTTTTTTTTTGGGGGGGGGGGGTTGCCATGTTAATCGCCTTCTATTCATATACCTAGCGCAGGTTTAAGTGTATCTCTGCACCTGGAACACTATCCATTCTCCCCCCTTCTGAAATACCGTCCATTAGCCTAGGGAATGTGCCGCCCGCTTCCTTTCCACCTTCCACTTGAGGGTATCATATCGCCGCAGTCGTACACGGCGGCATGGGGTTCTGTAGGTTGTTCGAGGTTTCACCCGTGTTCGCTTCCACCTCCATTGATTCCGATCGGTGCGCTGCATGTTCACTGGCCCGGCTTCTCCGCGGCTAGAGCTACACCCTCTCGCCGCGAGCCCAACAACCTGATCTGCGGTGACAGCATTTCCAAGTAATAGGGATGCAGTCTTCTTGGGAGCGCAAAGATGAAGCTCTTGCGGGACGTGGATGGCTCGACGGCCTCGCCGTCGCTCCAAAACACCAACTGGGAACTGTCCTCGATTCCGACGCACTCCTCAACGCGGTAGGCCAAACGCACTACCCAGGCCGCCAGGCCCGAGTGCCGGTGGGCGTCCATGGCCTCGCAACCCTCCCGTTGCCACATGGTCAGCGCGTTGGACAGCGACATGGAGCCGACGAACCAGCCAAACGTCATCATGTAGAGATAGGACGCCGAACTGCTGACGAGCACCTCCCGCGCGATGGTAACCGTATCGCCGATGATGTCGCCGGTGAAGTTCAAGGATATCAGAGAGGCGTCTTGGAGAATGGGTGGCAGGAAGAACCAGAGATTAAGCACCGTCAGGCCGAGCCACATGGCACTGGCGATGACGAAGGCGGCTGCATAAACACTGCAACGGCCATGGGTGACGACAAGAAGCGCCGATAGGGAATGGAGTATGACGATGAAACAGCAGGTGTAGTATATACATTCGTCGAGTAGTGTCATGGCGACGATATCGGGGGTTGACTTATCGGTGACTGGTGTGCCGACGTGACACTGGTACGGATGTGTCGATGGGCAAACGAGCCAAGTAAACTGGACCTTTGCTTCAGGGGCCGCTGATCGGAGGCATTCGAGAAGGGCTGGTGGTCTCCATCGTGAGACGCCATGGCTACTTATCAGGAGCGGGTTCCCGGGTCTGCTGGACGCCAAGACCTGCGTAGCTTTGGGTGGAGTGGGAGCTGAAACACATCTGTGCAGTTGTGCTCTGCCAGAAGGCTGTTTCGCGGTCCATGCTGCTTTGGCTGCAGGGACATGGCCATGGAGAGGAGG
This sequence comes from Nigrospora oryzae, assembly GCA_016758845.1. NCBI lineage: Eukaryota > Fungi > Ascomycota > Sordariomycetes > Amphisphaeriales > Apiosporaceae > Nigrospora > Nigrospora oryzae. The sequence continues at coordinate 401,383 of JADKYO010000009.1, read as the reverse complement.
AGTGCTTTGGGGTTCCGAAATCCCCAACAGGCCGAGTTTGATTGTTCTCACACCACATGTGCTTGACACGAGCCGTGAGCCGCAGTCCATCATCCTCCACGATTGACGGTCGCCACCAGATTGCCCTCATCCCGTCGGCAAGATGCGCGCACCGACCGCCTCGCGCCGAAGCGGTCGACTCGCAAGGAACCCCAGCGACAACTGCCTCCGCATACTTCATCCCACGGCTCCCCCAAGTCCTCCTCCGGTGTTTGCCTCCCCTGTTTGGACCAGAGCAACCAGCGAGCTGCATCCGTAGCCAAGCATGCCTTTCAGCAACCGTCCCAGTCGGCGCGCTTCGTCCAGCAAGACCAATGCGGCCATCGCGGTGGCCAACTCGTCTCTGTCGTTGCGACCACCCGCCATAGGGTCCGCCAACACACCGAGAACGGACCGACTGATTCTCCTGCCTTCCGTGGTTGACACCCCCGCGCGGCTTTGGCCAGGACCGAAAGCTCCCGCATCTCGCTCACCTTGCGTTCAATTCTGCACAACTGCCCCAGAACACCAACGCTTGGGTCTCCGTCGGGGAATAGTGCGTCCAGGTACTCGTACAGGGTGAATCCTCGACCGCTTGCCAGCCATCAGATGCAGCCGCTGCGCCGTGGGCCTTGGAGCGCGTAAACTTCGCCAATCAACCTGCCTGCCATCCTCTGGAGAGCCCCCATCAAGAAACCGATCTTGGCGAAAGGATCGTCCTCGAAAGCGTAGCGGCTGACGAAGGAGAGATACGAACAGCCCTCGCAGCCCGGCTTGTGGCGCTGCTGACCAGTGCAGTATCCTAGAGGCAGGGTCATCTTGGGCGCGGCTGACCCGAAAGTGTAGACGCGGAGCTTGTCCACCTGCTGAGAGGACGTCAGATCGGAACAGAGCCTTGAGAAAACCCAGGTCACGCCCAGGGCTCGTATTATGGACAAGGATATCCATCAGACAAGGTCAAAAGCAAACGCGATTGGCTCGCACGTGGTGGTACACGGCTGTGGGAGTCAGCGTGGGAAGCTGCAGGTTTCTTCGCAGCAGCCTCGAGAACACCCAAAGGGAAGCCGAACCAGTATGGCAGGAAGATGTGCATGTCGTTGCGGGGGGTCTAGCTGGGGCCGGGGTCGATGGCGTTGCTGGCCCAGCGGACGACGGTGTCCGGGATACCCCACAGCATAGGGCTCGTCTCTCGGCGTGGTGGTGAGGAGCCTGGGGCCATCTCACGAGGTTGCTTGACGGTACGCGATGGAAGGCATTGTGCTTGGCAAAGCGAGACGTCAAGCAGGCCCTTGTTTTCTTTTGCGGCAACTGGCATTTCAGATGCCCCACTCGCTGGATGCGGCACTGGGCATTCCACTCAGGGCTTGTCGTCCTGGGCGTCCGTTACGACCAGCAGGCCGGGCCACCATAATCACCTTGCAGTTACCGCTGCAAGTGGGCGTACACAAATCCTCGCTCTTTCGCGGCCCGCGCAAGGCGGTGAGCAGCCCATTCCCATGAGGAAGCATCCCGGTAGTAAGATGTGCTCATGGAGTGCACACGGTAGCAACCACAGCCTTTTCTCGCCGTCCGGCTCTTCTAGGGCCACTCTGGTGATCCCACGAGGTTCTTGGTGGTCATCCGACCGGGGTTTTCCTTACCCAAGGCTCACGCCCGAGTTGGATGGCTTCGTGGTGCGATCCATGCCCCCGGACTGAAATGCCGATCGCCAGGGGGCCCGGCTGTGTGCGGGGCACAGGACGACGGCGACGTCTCACTGCAATACGGTGAAGTGGGGCAGCCACTGCGCGGGTGTCGGACTGGTGGTCGCTATGTCCGCTGGCGAGGCTGTTTGCGGCGACGGGCAGATACATGGTTGCATCCCTCGCCTCCCAGGTAGTATCTGGCCTGGATCTTGGGTGGTGCTTGCGGTGTAAGCTGAGGTGGAGAGCGGGAATGCAGCCGAGCGGGAAGTACCTACCTTCGCGATGACTGCCGCTGCCTCGGTCACTGCCGCTGCTATTGTCGGCACCGACTTACTGTAGGAACCCGACTGTGCCTGGGGTGATCCTCTGGGAGGCTCCAGTGCCAGTACCACGGCTCCGCCTGTTCTGCCCATTTCAGGGCTGTGCCGCGATCGCTGCCTCCACGTGGGGCCCCGTAAAAAAGAGGGCAGTGAATGTTTCCTGTCACTGGTGTCAGGTGGGCCGTACTCGCGCTGTACCTTGGAACCCCCAGGTGCTTCCGCCGAGGCAGCCCTGGCACTACGGCGTTGGGTAACGTCAAGGCTCGAGGCTCAGCTGGTAAGCCCGAGAGCTGATGGTTGATGATTGGAGGGCTTGGAGCGGGATGAGCGTGCCGAATGGATGGAGCAAACGCAGGGGGGCGAAGAAGGACTTACTGCATCCAGTCAGCGGTCCAAGGCCCTTGCCAATTGCAGGTACGGCTCCCTCTGGATGCAACGAGCCAAGCCAGCCTTGTGCTGGATGACTACGACAACCTCATCGCCCAAGTGCATTCGCGATAGGGACGATCCTGGATCCGGTCGCCCCCCGAGGCTGCGCACGCGTTACCCCTCCTTCTTACCTGACGCGTAGTTCCGTCTTAGTGCCGGGACGCCCTCCCCCAATCCTAAGTTTAGGCCCGCCCGGCGATCCGTCCACCGTCCCTGTCAGCCCAGCTGAAGCCACCTTGTGGCCCCACGACGTGATGGGACGGAATACGTGTGCCACGGTTGTCGGGAGATCGAGGCCTTCATCATGTTGACACAACCCCACAGCCCATGTGCTGCGCAAACAGGGACGGATGGACGCAAAGGACGCTGTCTCCGTCGTAAAGCAGAATGCCAGAGGAGGAAGCCACGGAGGAGCCAGTCACCACCGTCCTTTTTTCGCCCCCCCCCCCCCCATACGACCAGATGGACACAGCAGTAAATCGATGAGGTCCGGGCCCAACTTCGGTGCCCGTTGACCAGCTTCCATTGGACCGCCTACCTCCGTGTACTTGCTTATATATCGAACCTCGAGCCCCCCATCCCAGAGACACTCCAGGTAGTGCACGATAAATCCCACGAGTAGGCGGCACCTGGCAAATTCGTGTCTTTCTTTCTCGCTCCAACGCCCGTTCTTGTCCCACCATCGTTTTCGTTCCAACCCCGTTCTCGTCTCGCCATCATCCTTGCTCCAACACCATTCTCTACTCCCGTACCGGCACTACCCACGCTCCAGCGCCCTCATCATGAAGTGGTATACCAACAACGTGGTGCTCTCTCTCGCCTCCATGGCCGCTGCCGTCGGGGCTGCAGCCTTGGGCGCGAGAGATGACATTGTTCCGTCCCAGCTGCGTGTCCAGAGGTAAGCAAGGCACCATGATGAGAGGTTGGAGTGGTTTCCGGGCTCCCAGCCGAATCGCTGCCCCTTCCACCACCAGGCGCGCTCTACCCCATTCTAACACGTAAACCTCCAGCTCTGCGGGCGACGGGATGGACGGAAAGCTCCTCACCCTCCGCGCATCTGAGGTCGGACTTTACCAAGGAGAAGGCCAAAGCCCCCTCCAGGTCTACAAAGCCCCGAGCAGCAAGCCAGGCACCAACACTCTTCACACGTACCCCATTGGCATAGTCGACCACGCCATTGGCCTGGACTGCAGTGCCGGCTCTCTCTGCACCGTCCTCGATGTTATGGACGCCGCAGGTGGCAAGAATGACGCCGTGGACTTGGAATCCTGGACGATTGGCGACAACGGCGAGGTATCCCTGGCCCGAGAGGGCCACTGGGTAGCCAAGCCATCAAGCGACCCGGGTAGCTATGACTTGAGATGGTGGGACGGTAAGCTAGTCCCATGTGCTGCATCATCTTCTACCCCCATGGCACGCAGCTGATAACTCCCCATCCCTTAGGCTCGGGCGTGATCATTCAGATCTATGTGCCTGTCAAAATCCAGCTGGAACCACTCGCCGCATGAACGCTATGTTGGCTGCTTACTCGTTAGCCAACCCGCACGATTTTTCTTCTTGCTGGGCGGGACGATTTCTCGGTTGTACTCTCAGCGTGGTTCTGGTTCTGTACTTGGTAGGATCATGGTTGTTCATGTTGCACTGCCTAGCGCTGAGGTACTGCGTCTTGGGTCGACCCTACCGCTTCTATAATACTATCTCTTGCTTCATCCGTTGCCCACTATACATCGTAATGATGCTGATGACTGCACCGTAGTGACTGTTGACTGTAGGACATCCCCCACGAAGCCAGATTCAGATGGCCTTTTTTTCTCCCTTCAAACGGCGGTCCATTGAGGTTTGCAGTCTGCACACCCTTGAAACCCCCATTCTCTGGTTCTCTTCATCGTTGGGGCTTTACGGCCTATGCCTGGCAAATCGTTGGTTAGAATTCCCCATAAGGTCTTCCTGCATGGTCCTTTACTTCTCTGCTCCTTTGGGGCATCCCTGGACCTTCCCGCTGCCCACAGTTATGGAAGGTATTTAGACCTTCGTGTTTCCTGATAGCAGCCCGTTCTACACCCTGCTCTGAACACATCTGCCTATACTTCTTCGCGTATGCACAGTCCAGATTTGGAATGGAAATTGACCAGCTGCAACTTTTACATTCACTTGGCTGTTTGCCTCTCGTTCTGCCTGAAAGTGGCAGAAGATTAAATGCCCTTGCCGCCAGACGCGCCAGCCTTGTTCCATCTCAGGCTTCAAGGCCTCCAATGACCTGGCGGGTTCAACTGTTCGACAGTTCCAAGACGCGATTGCCTTCACAATATCTCCATCCGCATGGGATTCCCTCAACAGCACGCTTTTACAGTCCTCAACCCGCCTCCCGGTCCTCGGCGACAGCCCCATACTCACAGCAGACATCATCATCCTGAAGGAACATCCAAGTCAACAGATCTGACCCAGCTGAAGACACTGGCAAATCCATCTGTGCCACCATGGGCAAGCCGCACCAGCAAGCCTTCACAAAAGGCAAGACCCCGGAACTGGTCAAGAATAAGTTCAAGCATATCCTCAAGGAGTACGTCTGCCCCCTCGCAGGCCCGGAGAATATGGAGATCCGCAATCGCTGTGTGTACTGCAACGATGCCGCCACCAACACTTGCGCTCGCTGCCAGAATGCGCGTTACTGCTCCCGCGCCTGCCAGGCGAAGGACTGGCCTCAGCACAAAGCCCTGTGCTGCCAGTTCGTCAACTTCGCTGACGACAAGCGGCCGTCGCCCGTCCATGTACGAGCTCTTCTATTCCGTGAGTAGATTTTGCTGCTTCTTCAGCATGCGCCTTCCGACATCCACCCTCTGCCCGCTCGGCCTATCTTGGAAACAGGTGGCTCCAGACATTCCTCACATCACCTCTTCTCTCTCCCTCCCCCCTCTTTTCCCGGCAAGCTACTGACCCTGAGTCTCGCAGCAGCCCGAGAGCCGCAGGCCAAGCATGTCTGGTGCAGTCAGACGGTCGATCCGACTGGAACGAGCATTTGCATCGACGATGTCATGGGACCGCTGGATACAGATTTCTGGACCTATAGCGTCAATTTAGGAATGCAGCAAACCGGCTGGCCCGACCTCGGCCACGGGCTGTTCCTGATTTGTGAGTCTCGCTTTGCCCGAGATGGCATGCCCCTGAACAAAAGCCATGCCGCCCTGGGCAGGCCGGGCCACATGCGTACCTTCTTCGGTGATCTAGTTGTGCTGGCTGTCAAGCCCGACCCTTCTCGCCCCGACAATGTGGTTCTCGCTGATGTCAACTTTCGGGATCTCCGACACACCATTGACTACTTTCAGACCGATCGAACAAACCCCTGCATTGCCAACCTTGAGAGGCTCCCTCATGGCCAGGCTGTTCCCGGCCTCATGATCCATTGCGATGGCTCCGAGGTCCGATGGGCCCCGCACGGTCTCCAGAGTCGAACGGACAAGGTACTCGTTCTTGTCGACACGAACAACCGAGATGAAGACGTTCCTGTGGATCTGGATCCATGCCCTGGTGCTCGCCGTGTCGGGCTCGACTGGTTTGTTCGTCGCATGCCCGTGGCGCAGGATTGGGCCCAGGGAGCCATAACGCCCGCCACCCTCCGCAACGACATGGCCCGTTACCTCGTTCCCCAAGGCACATCCCACAACGAGCACCGCAACAGCCGCAACCAAGTCTTCGTGAAGGACCAAAACACGTTCGGCCAGCCGCACATCGGGACCGTAGTCATCGTCGAGGCCAGCGGAGGCCAAGTCGAGGCGGGCCACATCAAAGCACTCAATGCCTTCCTTGACAGCGTCGCTCGGTTCCAGCCCCGCGTCCTTCAGGAGCTAGCCGATGAGCAGGACCTGTGGCTTTGCCACTGGGAACCGGCCCCCCTGGACGATGCCAGGAGAGCTTTCCAGACGTTCTGGAAGAAGTGGAAGGAGGAGCAGAGGGCCAAGGATGCCGACGTGGGGCATCTTCCCTCGCCCTACGAAATCAAACCCACTCTTCCCAGCAAGGCTATCATGGTGGAGGCCCTGGTAAACAGAATCCGTCGCGGCTGGAATATAGCCGACCAGATTGCCTTGGGTGGCATGGGGCCGGGCGGGCGGGGGGCGTAATCTGTGTGTGGCTCTCGCCGGGAATGAGATGACCCCGGATGTCCCGATACCGGCACAAAGCTTGAGGAAAAGTGACGAGCTGTTTGCGAGCAACCTACGTTAGGTACTTAGCCAGAAACAAGGGGCGTCCCGAGCACGAGAGGTACTTCGGTAACCACGGGCTGACGCTTCGTGTAAGTGCCCATATAATAGGCACATGGGGCTCCCGAGGCCCCGTAGACGTTGCCCACTGGGATCCGAGCGCTCCTGGGCGTGCATGGCATAGCTCGTACGATCAAGGATCGAACGATGCGTGAATAAAGAATTTGGGGGGGAGGGGCAGGGACGGGACGTAGAGAGGCCAAAGGTCGGCCGGTGCTGGGGAACGCCGCCCCTCCTTCCTCTCCCCTTTGCCCCTTGAAGACGTCCCCCCACGGACGCTTCAACCATATCACCGGCAGGATTCTTCCCACTATCGCCGCGAGGCCAGCCGACCCGAAGGCACGGCACCGCCCCGCCCGCAGCCGAGTACCGAGCCAGCCGGATGGCTGACCGTTTTGGCTAGCAGGACGGGCCGGACGATGCACAAGAGGACGCGAACGGGGCCATCCCGAGCCGTTGCTGACCCGAACCGACGTGCCCCATCGTTTCCCGAGCCTCGAAGCCGGACGTGCGACACGGCGTAGCCGTCAACGGCGCAGGGTGCTCAGCCTTGTGAGGTACTTGGCTCCTGGCGCCCCCGACAAGACGACTGCAACAAGCAGAGCAGCGAGACGACGAGACGGCGAGCCCAGCGAGGTCGCTGGCGGTTCCACCGAACGAACCTAATCTGCAAGGAGCTCTTGGCGGCCGTCGCCATCATACGAGAGTCGCCAAGCTGGGTCGTGGAATGCAGGTCAATGACTGCGTTGGGCTGACCCCCGTGGTCTCTTTCGGAGTTTGGGGCAGAGCCGCATCTGCACCGCCGATCGCGAGGCCTGGCACCGCGGTCGATCAGCCCGCCGCTGCCATCAGTGGACGCAATCAAGATGGGCCACTGGCGCTCGTTAGACCTCCCAGGACCTCCAGGTTCGGGTTCTCGGGCGTTTGTCCATGCCACGTTGGAGGCGGACGGGGCCCTGGGACGAACCGTGGCCACCTTTTCACCTGTTCGGTCTTTCGGGGCCGAAATTCGGCGTTCGGATCAATCGTCCAGCGTGTTCGTCGGCCATATCGCGGCGCCACCAGCTCCGCAGCTCGGGGGCCCCGGGCGATGCAACAAGGCCACGACGACAACTTCACTGGCGCGCCAGTGGCTACGGTTTCACGAGAGGTCCCGCGCCTGGCCGGAGTGGGTCGGCCCCGGCACACCGAGATGAAACAGAGACGAGGACGGCGTCCCAGCTCCTGACGGCGGGCGCGCGCAGCAAGTGCTTGCTGCTGTATTCGGCCTTGGGCTGAACAAGCGGCCGGGTGCACCCCCCGATGCGTGGAATCCGCTTGAGTGGGTGCAGCTGAGGCTGGGCGGCGGCGGCGCTGGAACCACTGCAGGCTCTCGCCGCGTTGGCCAGCGTGGCGGCGAGTGCAATAGTGTCCTCTTGAACGGAATCCCGGGAGGTTCGGCGTGAAAACAGCCCCGGATGCGGCGCACGCACACTTTTGGCACGAACACCACGCTGCCAGAGGAGACACCAGGAACCAATTGGTTCCATCCCGGAGGCGGAGGGCCCAAGTAACGAGCGATCTGTCCGCCACCGCTCTGCCCTGGCTTGTGCCGCCCCGTCGACGGCCGAGGAAAGATCTACGCGGATGAAGGTGGAAGACGCTACGAGGCAGCGCGAGATGGTGGGCCTCTCGGCGATAGTTTTTCGGGCTTACGGCGGAGGCTCTGGCGAATGCATAGGGCAGGGGCTTGGCATCGGCATTTGGTCTGGGCGTGGGCTCTCTCCGCTGACAAATTTTCTCAGTGGAATCGTCTGCCCGGAAGCACGATGACGATGGTTCGCGGCAGAGCTCCTGGGCTGCATGGAATGGATGGATAGGCTAGCGGCTGGGTTCCGCCTGCTCTGGAGCCCAGACCCGCCGGCTTGCGACGAGTCCATCGAGAAAAGCAGCCCCCATCGGCCCGCATACCGCAGACGGTACGACAAGCGTCACGATGCGTTCCCATGGGCCCCCCCCGGCAGCCCTGCCCTTTTCGTGCCTGGCCCAGCTCGCGGGGTGGGTCTCGGCGCCCCCGGCCAGACTCTAGCCATACGGAAAGCCGGCGAGCATCCAGTGGACAGAGACGCCGCCGCCCCAGCAACCAGAGGACCGCGGTCCTGTGGTCCGCGTGGAATGGATGGGTACGGGGGGTTCCCAGGGGCGGGAGAAGTGCGGCCGTCCTCGGCGTTCGCGAGGCTCTCACGCTGCTGAATAATCTGCCATGGGGCCGGGGGAATGTTTTCGAGGTTGGGCCGGATGCGAGAAAGGGGCGGCCGAGCTGGGCCGCTTTGCTGAGCGAAGGGCGCCTGTGGGAGCCGGGCCTATAAAGAGAGCGTGGCCAGCGAGGGAGACGTGGAGAGGGAGTCGAGAGCAGAGCCGGAGAAGAAGACTCGAACCACCCTGGATACCCCATCCCACCGCCCCGACCCCTTCCTTCCTTCACACCCGCACCCTCACACCCGCACCTCGTCGACAAAATGGCCGCGCAGGACTACAAGTTCGAGGGATGGCAAGGCCTGGACGCCTCGGCCGCTGACGGCAACATGAAGTGGCAGGAGTTCGAGCCCAAGGCCTGGGAGGAGACGGACGTCGACATCCGCGTCACGCACTGCGGCATGTGCGGCAGCGACCTGCACGTCCTCCGCAGCGGCTGGGGCGAGACGCCGTACCCGCTGGCCGTCGGGCACGAGATCGTCGGCGTGGCCGTCCGCGTCGGCGACAAGGTGCAGAACGTCAAGGTCGGCGACCGCGTCGGCGTCGGCGCCCAGGGCGACTCGTGCCAGAGCCGCTTCGGCAAGTGCGACGACTGCGATGCCGGCGAGGAGAACTACTGCCCCAAGATGATCTTCACCTACAGCGCCCCGGCGCACCACTTCAACGGCGGCAAGGGCCAGGGCGGCTACGCCAAGTACCACCGCGCGCCCGCGCACTTTGTCGTGCAGATCCCCGACGGCCTCGAGTCGGCCCAGGCGGCGCCCATGCTGTGCGGCGGCGTCACCGTCTTCGCGCCGCTCAAGCACCACAAGACCGGCCCGGGCATGAGCGTCGGCATCGTCGGCGTCGGCGGCCTCGGCCACTACGGCGTCATCTTCGCCAAGGCCATGGGCGCCGACAAGGTCGTGGGCATCTCGCGGCGCGAGGCCAAGCGCCAGGAGGTGCTCGGCCTCGGCGCCGACGACTACATCGCCACCGCCGACGAGACCAACTGGGCCGCCAAGCACGCCCGCAGCCTCGACCTCATCATCTCGACGGTGGCCTCGTCCGAGGTCCCCATCGCCGACTACCTCTCGCTGCTGAAGCGCGACGGCAGCTTCGTCCAGGTCGGCATCCCCGACGACGGCCCCTTCAAGGTCAACGCCGCCTCGGTCGTCTTCGGCCGCCAGAAGTTCACCGGCTCCATGATCGGCTCGCCCAACGACCTGCGCGAGATGCTCGAGCTCTGCGCCTCCAAGGGCCTCCGGGGCATGATCCAGGAGCGCCCCATGTCCGAGGCCAACCAGGCCCTGATCGACCTCGAGGCCGGCAAGCCCCGCTACCGCTACGTGCTCGTGAACGAGTCGGCGTAAACTCTCCTTGGTTTTGTTTTTTCCGGCGTTGGCGGGACTTGATAGAGAAGAGCTGCTGGAGCTTGGGTTGTTCCCTAGATAGTCGGTTACCGGGGCAAGAGATGCTTGCCCCCGAGTCATGATACCAAATAGACATCGTTTCGCCCCTCGGCTCCTTCATCCATGCCGAGCCACGCCACCGGGACGTCCTGGCCAGGAACGCATTGCGCCGGGGACCCAGGAAGCACGCCCCTCAGCAGAGCATGTCGGGGCGTGCCCCTTGTTTGCTGCGCCGGCGCCTGGTTACGAGCCTGGACCCGACCGGCCGGTCGCTAGCCCCGAGCCGCACCGTCGGCGCTTGGCTCCCTCCCAATGGCGCTGGTGCCCCTTCTCCCGGGCCCCTCTACTCTCGCTGGTGTCGGCCGGCGTTTCAGCCATCCCCGCGCCCGCGCCCGCGCCACCGCCCGGCCCGTCCCCGCGCCCCCCGGGAGGGCTCATGGTGGCCCGCGCCAGGGCCGCCCGGCGTCGCAAGAGCAAGCCGCCGGTGTCAGGGATGAAGTGCCGCGGGCTTTGGATGACGCTGCCGGCGGGCGAGCTGGGCCGTCGTGCTGGGTCACACCAACGGCCGGCCGGCCCGGCGGCGTCGTCGTCGGCCTGGGCCGCCCCCTCAAGGGGGTCCTGCTGGGGGGGGGGGGGGGAGCGGGCGCGTTGCGTCCCCTGCCACATTGCCCGCGCGGCCCAGGGCTCCCGGCGCGTTGCCAGCTTTCGCTGCTCGTATATGATGGCGTCGAGCCCGCCGTCCCGCCGGCCAGTCCCCCCTCGCCCGCCTCCCCAAGAGTTGCCGTCTGCCGCCCAAACCCCCGCCCCGACCGCGCTCGCTATCCACCATGAAGCCATCGCAGGCCCTTCTGTTCGTCGCCGCCGCCGCCGCGGGCACATTCGCGGCCCCCGCCCCCGCCCCCGGCCCCAGCGACGTGGCATCGCTCGGTGCCGGCGTGCCGGCCAACCCCGCGTGGACGGGTGATAACACGGTGCGTCGCGCGCGTCTGCCCCCCTCCCCTTTCACTCGGCTTGCCCAGGCCCTGCCCCTCCCCCGGCTGACCCCGTCCTCCCCCAAAGCTGAGCCGCCGTGGCAAGAAGGGCACGGCCGAGGCGTGCGAGTCGGGCAAAAACGAATGCCAGGAAGGCCTGGGATGCTACGGGTGCTGGAACCACACGACCGTCTGCCAAAGGGGCCCGGGGTCCAACGAGTGCTGCTTTCGCGACGAGCTCGGCCCCATCTGCCAGGTCATACCCCTCGGCAGATGACCGCGGCCGGCCAAGGTCTACGCGAACCAAGCAGAAGGGGGAGGAGGCGTGTCTTGTGGCCCACTGGTACTGGGGCTTCGCGGGTCACCATGGATGCCTCACAGGGCGCGGTGGGAATTCAGCGGTTGTTTCCATAAGAATGCTATGTACTATTGAATTATCCCTCTGAAGTAGACAGCTGTGATGTCATCCAAGTTACGCTCCTTCCGCCGCCTCGTCTCCAGAGGCGCCCCCCCCTCATTTTTGAGAGGTCGGCACGAGAGACCAAGCAAGCCGAACACGCCCATCGAGTATCGTGAGTCCCGACCGTTTCCGGGGGAAGGGGGGGGGAGCTTTCTTCTGGTTTCGTTGGAGGCAGGCGACGTTTCCACGCCGAGTGCGCCCTTATCCCAGACACTTGTCGACGAAGCCGAGGACGACGCGGTTGAACCTGTCGCTCTCCTCCCAGAACATCCAGTGGCCTCCTTCGAACACGACCCACTCGGCCAGGTCGGGCTTGTCGGGGTTGCCCTGGCGCACGCGGCGCACCGTCTCCTCGAGGCCGTCGAGCGGGAAGCAGCCGGTGCGGCGGCCGGCGAGGACGAGGGCGGGCTTGGCGAGGGCCTCGACGGCCTCGCGGTGGTCGTAGCGCGTGTGGTCCTCGAGCAGGCGGGCGAGCCAGGCGCCGTCGCAGCGCCGGCTCTCGCCCGTGAAGAAGCGCTCGTCGGCGTCGCGCTGGGCGGGCGTCACGGCGTCGCCGTCCTGCGGCCGGAAGCGGTAGCCGAGGCAGTCGGCGACGAGGCCGCGGTGCGCCGCCGCCGGCGTCTCGACCCACGCCCGCTGCGCCGCCCGCAGCGTCGCCTCGTCGTAGCAGCCGCGGTGCGCCTTGCCCGCGTCCCAGGCGCCAAAGGCCGACCGGTCCTGCAGCGGCGCCTGGTCGGCAAACACGTAGCCGGCAAAGTCCCCGTCGCCAAACAGCTCCGCGTACGTCCACACGATGGCGGCGCCGATGGAGCAGCCGACCGGCACGATGCGCACCCCGGGCGCCGATGCCTGCAGGCAGGCCACCAGCTCCCGCAGATCGGCCGCCAGCCGCGCCACGTGGTAGCCGCCCCGCGAGTGCCCCGAGCGGCCGTGGCCGCGCAGGTCCGGGGCCACGACCCAGTGGCCCTCGGCCAGGGCCTGGAAGTTGCGTGCGAAGTACGCGGACGAGCCGCTGAAGCCGTGGAGGAGGAGGATGAGCCTCTGGTGCTTGGGGCTCGGCGGGCCCGCCGGCTGCCGGGGAAGCTCGAGCGAGGTCTGGAAGGCGAGCTGGCAGCCGTCGCTGGCGCGGACAGAGTCGTAGTGCATTTCGTGACGGGGCTCCATGCCGATGGGGTGCGCGGCCGCGGGGTCGTGGCCGACGGCAAGGGGGCGGTGGTGCGGGGGGGTTTTCAGGACGCGTGGCCAAAGGAGGAGTTGGGCGTGGCATGGCCGGAGACGATGTATATGTACTCGACCCACCCGCGACGGCACCGGCGCCATTGCCCGGCGCCGGCCAGCGGGCGGGCGGGCGCAGGCCCAAGGCCCAGCACCCACGAGCCCCTCGCCCCTCGCCCCGAGCCCCTCGCCCCGAGCCCTCTCCATGCCGCCGGCTTAGCTCCCGGCAGCGCTTCCGCGCAGTGCATCATGTGCGGTCTGTTCTTGTACACAGTCTGGGCGATGGGCCCCGCGACCGATTTCTATAGTACATCTCTACGAGACAAGACGAATGGCGCGGCCGAGGCGGGTTGTGGCGACCGAACCCCGTCGGCCCGCCCCTGCTCATGAGACCCCTGGGCGTCCACGGCAGCGCATCTGCCGGGCAGCCAAATGCCACGGGCCCCCTCACGTCCTACGCGCCTCCCTTGAACCACGACTTCTCCTTGCTCTTGTGCACCGACAAAGGACCGCCCTGGAGATCTCTCTTGGCGAACTCCTCCTCAATCAGCTTGTACCGTCCCAGCGCCTTGTCCTTGTCACCCCGGGTCACCCGCTTGGAGGCAAACGAGACGTTGGGCAGGTTGATGAGGCTCTGCTTCTTGGCCTGGATCTCGTCCGAAAAAGTGGCGGGCTTCGGGGCCCGGACCAGGGCGGCGAGAAGAGCGCCGGCGTCGGTAATGTCTGCCAGCTTATGGTCGGGGACAAGCTGGCCCGTCAGCTGCAGTAGACGCTTGGTGACCTGGAAGGCAGTCAGTGGAGGGGCCTCGGCGGACGCGCAACCGGGTTCCTTACCGCAAACTTGACCCGCGGGTCCTGAAGCGAGACCTTTTTCCAGCCGGCGTCGGCCGTCTCCTTCCAGGCGAGCGCTTCGGCCACCGAGGGCAGGACGAATGCGGGCTCGGCCGTGTATCGCAACGGGGCCTTCCCCTTTTCCTCGACCGCCACCACCTTGGCCGGGGACTGGGCGTCCGCCCCCCGGACCTGGGCGTCCCCGGCCTCGTCCACCTGGACCTGCAGGCCCAGCACGCTTTCGTACTGAGCCTGGTCCTCCAACCGCCAGAAGCCAGTCAGGCCGGATCCCGTGCCCTGCTGCTTCAAGGCCAGAGCCTCGGTCACGGCTCGCCGCACGGCGACCTCGAGGAGGACGGGGTGCTCGACCTTCTTCTTGGCCTTGAAGCCCACAAAGTCGGACCCGCGCGGCCAGTGGTCCCGGGTCTCCCACCAGCGGCCCAGATCGCCCACCGACTCCAGGCCTTCGGCCGAGTTGGCCGGGAGGTATTCGGGGTCGGAGACGAGGTCGGCACGCTCGGCCTCGGACCGGGCCGGAGGCGGCACGTACTGCGCGGGCTGGTGGTGCTGCTCCCCACTGAGCTCCACGGGAAGCTCCTCGGTGCCCGGGACGTCTGCCGGCCGGTCGGCTAGGGACGTGGGCAGGGGGTCTGAGGGCTGTTTCGACGCGTAGCATCGGAGGGCGCCGGTCGAGCGGGCGGGCGAGACGGCGGCGCATGGGGAGGGGAACGGGGCCCTGGGCCGGGCGGGCGAGGCCAGCCGCATGCCCGAGGCGTGACTGAGGCGCGCTATCCGCCGCATGCTTGCTGGGTGGGATGCGCCGGGGAGAGGGGGGGTTGGCAGTCGCGTGGGTGGTTGGATGCAGCTCCCGTCGTCGGCTCGTGGGACGTGGGACGCGGGCTGGCGAGACTGGACTGACTTGACTGCACGGAAATGGGGGAACTTTTTCTGCCGGGATGCGGTGCCGCTAGAGGACGGGCGGCTGGTGGGCTGGCCGATCGGTAGGCGCATGGCATCTTTTGGCTGGTCGGCTGGTCGGGTCTAGCCACCTCGGCCAGCCGTATGCCGTGGAAGTACCTACGTACCGATGCCATCCCCCCCCTCCATGCCGTCCATGCAAATGTGGCTGGTGTCTCTATGGGAAACCCACACGCCCGTCGCCATCCGTGGATATCACTGATGTAGCCACCACGCAACCCAGGTCCGCCACTGTCTTTGCTGCCTCGATCCCTTGACGCATACACATCGTCGGGTGCTTTGCTCTCCCCCACCACGATGCGGCTGGCAATTCTACTGCTCCTCTGGGGGGCCGTGGTCTCCCAGGCCGTTGCAGAATGTAAGCACCTTCCCCCCCCCCTCTCTCTCTCGCCCGCCCGCGCGCCCGCCATCGCCGAGCAGGTGCCAAGCTGGCGCGACGGCTTCCATCACGACGACCTACATACCTACACACCTCCCGGTTGCCAGCCCACCAGCTCTCCCCTCCACCCAGCGCCTGCCCGTCCCTCGGTGCGTACCGGCTCGCTCGCTGACACGTGCCCAACCCTCGTCCAGCCGTTCCGACCTTTTGCAAATGCACCTGCTTCACCAACAGCAC
The DNA here is from genome assembly GCA_016758845.1 of Nigrospora oryzae. NCBI lineage: Eukaryota > Fungi > Ascomycota > Sordariomycetes > Amphisphaeriales > Apiosporaceae > Nigrospora > Nigrospora oryzae. The sequence continues at coordinate 385,975 of JADKYO010000009.1, read as the reverse complement.
CATCGTCCCCCTGGGCCCGAAGCCCGGCTCCGACACCGCGCCGTCGCATCAGCAGAACCTCTTCCTGCGCTCCCTGAACCCCTTCACTGACATCGAGCCCGCCCATGCCAAACGCGCCGCCTCGGCCTCGTGCACCCAGTGCACCCGCGCCTTCTGCCTCGCCTACAACTTGCCCATCTGCAAGGACGCCAAGGAGAAGGATGTCATCACCATGTGCTTCCAGCGTGACAGTCGCAAAGACATGATCATTGTCTGGGGCTTCATGTTTGGCACCATCGGTCTGCTGGCCTGGGCCGCCTTCAAGCGCTTCGTGGAAATGCGCGAAAGCCAGAAGTTGACGGGCGGCGGCGGCGGCGGCGGCATGCGCGGCCTGCCCGGTTCTCGCAACGCCAACTCGGGCGTAGGCTCCAACCCGCAGAATAGGGGCAACTACGCCCCTATCGACATCCGGTGACACGGCCTCCCGGCGCAGAGGATACAGCGCAAGAAGCGCACTCTGGTTGCATGTTTACATACTCCTGGCGCTACGAGATCCCACGCCCTGGAAAATATACCCCTACGATGCAGCAACTGATGCCTTGCCCGGTTCCGCTGTCCTGTGCTTCGGCACGGGCCAATACGACCGTGCCGTCCCAGCCGTGTTCATCGGAATTCTCGTATTCAGACCAAGCGCTTCAAAGCCTAACCGGCGCCCTTTTTTCTTTAATCGTCCTAATCCCGATCGTAACAGCTCATGAAATTTTGGTATTGGAAATCTCCCAGCCTCTCCTGGGTATCTTGCTCTCCAGACCGCCTCCGGAGACGGGAGGCCAGCCTGCGGAAGTTCGGCGTTAGACGGCCCTTACCGGAACTGTGTGGCCGTACAAACCTGCGAACTAGATACCTGGGATGGCTCAATCCTCCTCCAGCGGCGTAGCCTTGACCTCGACCTCATTGCCGTTGGTAGCACCGTTCTTGGTTCTTCGGACCCGCACCGCCTCGGCGAGATCCTCAAGGACCTCAACGGTGGACTCCCAGTTGATGCAGGCATCCGTGATGCTGACGCCCTTCTTCAGGCCCGAGGGGCCCTCAGGAGGCACCTTCTGGTTGCCTTCGTTGATGTTGGACTCGATCATGACGCCGACAATGGCCTTCTCGCCCTCCCTCAGCTGGTCGCCGATGACCTTGGCCACCTTGGGCTGGTTTCTGTGGTCCTTGCTCGAGTTGCCTGTTGCGTGTCAGTTTCGAAGCGCTTGGACCAGAGGGATGGTTCGCGCAGGACTCACCGTGCGAGCAGTCAATCATAATGGCTTGCTTCTGGCCCTTCTTGATTAGAACCTCCTTGGCGGCCTGGACGTTGTCCTTGTCGAAATTGGGGCCCTTGGTGCCTCCTCGCAGGATGACGAAGCCATGCTCGTTGCCATTGGTGCGCGTGATAGCGGCCAGGCCCTGCTTGGTCACGCCCATAAAGTGGTGTTTGGAGGCCGCGGCGCCGATGGCGTCAATGGCGACGCCGAGGTTGCCATCTGTGCCGTTCTTGAAGCCGACGGGGAACGAAAGGCCCGACGCCAGCTCACGATGAAGCTGCGACTCGGTCGTCCGGGCGCCAATCGCACCGACCGAGATGCAGTCGGCCAGGAACTGGGGCGAGATGGTATCGAGCATCTCGGTCGCAATGGGCATGCCGTTGGCCGTCAGGTCGCAGAACAGCTGTCGCGAGACGCGCAGGCCCTTGTTGATCTTGAAGCTCTGGTCGATATCGGGGTCGTTGATCAGGCCCTTCCAGCCGACCGTCGTGCGCGGCTTCTCGAGGTAGGCGCGCATCACGATGCAGAGGTCGTCCGAGAGCTTGTGCGACAGCTCCTTCAGGCGGGCGGCGTAGTCGTGGGCCATGGCCGGGTCGTGGATGGAGCAGGGGCCGACGACCACCAGCAGGCGGTCACTGCGACCCATGATGATGGCGGCGGCATCGCGGCGGCCCTTGACAACGGTCTGGATGGCAGCCTCGGTCATGGGGATCTCCGAGGTGAGGAGGGCCGGGGGGATCAGGGGGTCCTGACCCAGCACTGGCGCGGAAACAGTGATCAGCATATCGGAAGCGAACGGCAGTGTGCCAATGGAGGGTGGTGTCCGAGGAGGTCCGGGGACATGGCCAGTAAGACTTCATATAGGGCCGCCCTTGCCGTTACGGACGATGGGCATGATCGGGGGGGGGGCGCGACGGCGCGCTGTTCAGCGTCGCACGTACCTCTTGTGTCATCGACGGCCAAAGACATATCTGTTGTGGACATGGCGGGCGAACTGTGGGCGAGGAGGCGAGGGATGGGGTGCTGTGTTTGCTTCGGCTCCAGGCAGGTGAATAACCAAATGCTGCTCCAAGGGTCGAGGCAAGTGGCGGTCGGGCGCAGGGGGGGGGGGAGGGGGAAGGGGGGAGACGGTAGCTGGTGACGCTCGAGACGAGGCAGATTTTTGAATGGGAGTACAGTATCCAGAACTTGTATTGTCTGCAATGAACCTTGTAGAGACACGCAGGCGGAAAGGTATGTATGAGGTTAGTAGTTACTAGGTCGGTCAGCAAGAAGTCGAGAAAGCCAGCGGCGGGGGGTGTGCAGTGGCAGTACTTACATATGTGCCCAATCCAACGGGAGGCTAAGCGGGTGACTCAGTCGACGGTATCGCACGGGGTTTGTGGCCCAAACCGGGGGACGGGACCTGTGCTGGGGGGGCCGGAGAGGGGGGGGGGGGGGGGGGGGGGGGGGGGGGGGGGGGGGGGGGTTGGTGAGTGACGATGCAAATTATTCTTTTTACTGGATGTTATCCATAAGGCTGCTCGCTGGCTGGTTGACTGCAGCCCGAGCGAGGAGGTACTGTGTATTTCGGGGCTATTGTGGGGGGAGGGTTCGAGATGGCCGGTTTCTTCTGCAGTTGGCCCTGTGCTCCATGTACCTCCGTCCATTCTCGTGATGAACTTGGTCTGCCGGGCGCCCGCCCTGGAGGGATCGTGGACGGCGGGCTCGGGCTCGTCTCGTTCCTGTGCCCCCCATGCGACCGGCCCCTGCTTCCGCCCAGTCGTATGGCGAAGGACAGTCCAGTTGTGCCACACGTGTTCCGCCGCTTCGTCCCATCTCGTACAGCCTGTTGGTGCGCCCGTCCTGGATCCAGCCAACACGCGTGCCGTGGGCAGAGGATGGAGGGGCAGAGGTGATCAGGAAAGTTTTTAGTGGGGAAGCAGTCGTCCCACGTTGACGGCGCTAATGGGTCCAAATCCACTGCCGCTCATCGGCCTGACTCGTCTTCTAGTCCTGTCTGTTGCCGTGCGTCACCGCCCGCTCGCCCCCGGCACCGGACACGGACGCCCTTCACTCGGTTGCTCCCTTGCTTGGCTGTGTTCGAAGGCGGCTTCGCTCTACCGGCAGGGCTACTTCGTATCAGATCCCGTGTGTTCGTACCCAGGCTCAGTGCATGGGTGGAGGGGTCGCCTTACAGGAACGGCGCATGGAACTGGGGGCGCCACCTGGGCCCGGCTGGAGCCCGCGCCCCAGTCGCTCGTCCAACCGTCACCTGCTGGATCGAGCATCGCGCCCAGCGATCCAGGGTCCCGAGGGAGAGGGACGAGAACGGGACGCCTGGGCGAGGACGGCAAGAGCCCTGGGGAAGACACCGTCTTATGCATTTGCCCACCTTCTGAACCCGCCGAGTTCAGGGTCGCCCGCGGTTCCACCCGGCAATGTCTTTACCCCCCCGCCTGCCCATTCGCCCGCGCCTCGCGCTTCTCACCCAAGTGGGAGTCTCTGCGCGCTTAAGCTCCGTCCTCCTATGTGCCATATGCCCGCGGGCCTCAGGACCCGCGCTGTCATTTTCCCCGGACCCGTCTGCCCGTCGTGGAGGGGCGGACGTACAATGCGGGGGTACCATCACATCCCCGGCACTTGATAAGCACACTGCGATCCTGCAGGCAGGCCAACTAGCCGGGGTACTAATACGCAAGCGGTCAATGAACATATCCCAGACGAGGACACTACACGCCTGCGCTGGCTCTTGGACCGCCACGCGTCACATCACGGCCGGCCGAGGCTATCTCCGCGCTGTCTTGCCATCATGGCCTTCCGTTCTGGCCCTGGCGCAAGTCGTTACGCTGGCTTGCTTCACCGTAGGTCCCTCCCTTGCAGACCGCCCGATAAGAGCGAGTCAGTAACTGTTTGCTAGCACTTTGCTATGCCTTGCTTCCACTAGCTTCTGCCACCAACACAGCGGCAAGCCCGCTGGGTCGACGGCAGATAGGGACTGCGCGACACCAGGTTGTTTCTGGGCACCGATGCCTCGTCCACGAGATGAACCCCACAGCCTCTCCCCGGAGATCATTGGTGCGCCAAACCCCAGCCTAAAGGCCGACGAGTCTCGGATACAGCAGGGCAGCCCTGAATATGGCTCTGTTGCCTCGGTCGAAGCCTGGCCGCCCGAAACGACGTCGACTCTAGCATGGTTGTACTCGACGACGGCATCACGGATGGCTGGGGGGTACCGATGATGCAAACAATCGGTACCTCAACCTTGCTGCAGCAGGTCCATCCCACGTTTTTTTCCCCCCCCATGTAGAAATCTGCCCTGTTTGCTAATGTCAGGCAGATAGCCGGAACTGGTATTAGTCAAGATGAAGGTGCCCAAGTCACAAACATCGGGGAGCGCAATCAAGCAGCCGGGAGCGACGCCGTGGTCTCCGGCGGACTTGACCCGCCGCTCCTGCAGCGGTACAAGCGAGACCTGCCCCAAACACTCGGTCCTCGGTACTGCCTCATCTTCGATGGCATTGGCAGCAGCTCGCTCGACCCCGGACCACAGCAATAAGCAGACGACCAACTGGTCTTGGCATGCCGGGAAAGCGCGCCGGTGGCGCACAAAGCCAGCATGGCCGGTTTTGGAGACACCCCATCATATCATGTATGCCCCTTGGGGTCCGGGCAGGGAGCTACCGCAAAACTGCACGGGACGCGACCCTGGTTGGCATTCGCCAATTGACTGGGAGTGGCGGTGATGATAGCTTCAATGGCACAGTCGAGTTTTCTTACAACCCAGCCCCGCAGGCTAGTAAGCATTTGCGGATGCTTTCCCTATGGCCGTCTTCTCGCCCAACGGGTTTGCAATCCCGAGTAGCCGGACGTAAGGCGGGACTCAAAAAGCAGCTTGAGGGAACTACTTGGCTAGTCATTATAGTGGTGAGCGGTGGAAACATGCGAGTGTCTGGAGTATTGGGTGCCATCGAAGCGCCCGATGGGTTTATACAGACGCCATGGGCGAAACCATCACGCGGTGATCTCAAAGGCGGTGCCGTAAGCACGGCGGGTTTTACCCTATGCAGGTGTACAGGCCTGGCAGCTTGCTCGCCACATCATGCGCTGACTTGCTACCATGGCGGGCAGAGGATGGCGAGATAGCGTTAAAAGGGCCAAAAAATTAGACAAAAAAATGTAGTACGCCATGCATGGGATTCGAACTTTGAGGCACACGTTAGTACATGCGCGAATCCAATATCGGCGAGATGTGGTAACTCACCCCATAGCTTTCAGATTAAAAGTCTGACACGCTAACCATTGCGTCAGCACGGCAATGTTTGTTGGTGTTGGGAATCGCATCTATTTTGTACTATACTAATCCGGCTGGGCCACCAAAGCGGGGAAAAAACGTTCAACCAATGCCCCATCGGGCTTTTCTCTAACCCCCTCCCCCACCCTCTTTTTTCTTTTCGAGAATACCTCACTAGGCAGGAGGCGGGGCCTGCGTCTACAGCACCAAGGGCATCAATTGTTCAAGAGCTGGTATCTTGGACTTGCATACGCCTATACAATAGGGGAACTGTCTGCCTCTGCGTTGCTATAACTTGCAGCAAACGGAGCAGGCACAAGATCTAAAACCCGGCGACAAGATGGTCTGTCGGCCCGAGCGCGTACGGAATAACCGGGGACGCCCACCCGGTACCCGTTGAAGCAAGTCGCCCAGTGCCTGGCTCCTGTAGAGACACCCTACGTCGGCCCATCATACCAGTAGAGGAAAGCCCCCGTAGTGTCAAGGCCACACGGAGGATGCGGCTAAACCCAGCCCAGCCCAACCGGAGCACGGAGTATCCAATATCGCCCGCTTCCTTCCTCCGTTTGCCCATCCTGGCCCGGGGCGCAGCAGCACGCCGAGTGCAAGCGCCCGAAGGCCGCGCGGGCCATGGCGGCTCGCTCGCGGCACCCGTAAACGCCGTGGGGCCGCGCGAGCGATGGCGACAGGCCGGTCACAGCCCGAGCAGAAGCACGCCGACCGAGACGACGCCGGGGAGGCCCTGGACGAGCAGGATCTTCTTGTTGGCCGTCAGGCCGCCGTAGATGCCGGCCACGGCGACGCAGCTGTTGAAGAAGAGCTGGAGCTGGCGGCCCACGGCGGGGACGGGGTGCGCCAGGCCCCAGACCAGCCCGGCGGCCAGGAAGCCGTTGTACAGGCCCTGGTTCTTGGCCAGCGTCTTGGTCTGCTCGGCGAAGGCCGGCGCGAGCCCAAAGGCCTTGCGCCCGCGCGGCGTCGTCCACAGGAACATCTCGAGGACCATGATGTAGCTGTGGAGGACGGCCATGGAGCCGCTGGCGGCCAGGGAGAAGACGGGCATGGCGGGCGCTGCTGGAGGCGAGCCCAAGGGATCTTTACGGGCCCGAGACGAGGCGAGGGGGCTCTTTAGGGGGCGAGGGAGGAGATGGATCGAGGTGAGCGTCGTCGGCGCCGGGGCGCAGAGTGGAGGGGTTGGCGGGGGCGCGGAAGCAACTGGCTGGAAAATGGAGGTGCAATTGAGGTCTGGCAAGTGGCGACGGCAGCGTCAAAATATCACCGACCGCGAGAGCCACGTCGCGCCCGCCCCGGCGCGACGAGACACCCCCCGGTTTTTCTGTCTTTCAGCTGCCACGGCGAGGGCCAAAGCTCGATACGATGCTGGGTCGGTCTTGACTCGCATCCTGGTCAGTTGGGGGGGGGCGGCGGCGCGCCAAGCGGCCACCTCCGTGACCACCAAAGGGAGGGCCGGCCCCGGATAGGACAGAGCGACGGCCCACGATGCCGCCATCCGCGCATTCGCAGCCGCTCGGTACACACGGCGAGTGCGCGCATGCGCCAGGTGCCGAGCAGGGGCGACGGGAACGAGCTGTGAGCGCCCGCGTCGGACAACACCACCATCCCCGCGTCTCGCGCTCTGCCCCGCGGCCCCGCGGCCCCGCGCCCACTTCCGGACGCGCACATGACCGACGCCAGCCCGCGCGACGAAGGCGGACTAGGTCGGCCGAAGGCGACCCTGTGACCGGATCGGGCCGCCCTGCGGACGCTCTGGCTTCCAGCCCAAGCTCTGGGGAACGCCCGATGGCCTGGTGACACCCGGCCCGCGCCCGCGGCTTGCACGTGAGCGGCCGCTGGTTCTCTGCCGGCGCTCGATGCTCGGCAAGGCGTGCAACTCGGCCTGGTGACGTGCGTGGTAGGGGGCGATTGGCGCGTCCGTCGGGGCCGCCACATCGCGGAGGCGAGTCTCGACTCACCACCCCCTGGTCGGCCGGCAGCAGGCGATTGGCTGGGGCCTTATTTGTCTGCCTGCTGACCCTCCATCCGCATCCTCCGAGGTCGAGCTGTACAGGCTAAATCGGCTGTCCGTCTGCTCGCCCCCCCCCCCCCCAGGCGCCGCGTAAAAAGGGCCCTCCCGGCGCCTCGGCTCCCCAAGGCTCTGGTTCCGCAGGCAATGTTCGATGCTGCCGTGGACTGATGGCGCTGCCGCACCCCCCTATGGACGACGGGCTCGACAAGACGCTGAACCGCGAGCATGGGTTCGCATACCCTGCCATGCGCCCGGCACACCAGGTGCGGCTTCTCCGGTGCGTGCCGGGGCGCCAGGGGCGGCCGAGGACCTACCAGCTGGTCGTCGTGCCCTTGGCCGAGCTCAAATCGCTGTGCTACAGGGCTCTGTCGCACACCTGGGGCCCTGCGCGGGGCCGGGGGCAGGTGCAGAAGATAGCCGTCGACGGGCAGCCCTTCTTCATCCGTCGCAACCTGGCCGATTTCCTCTCCACGGCGGCAAGCAAGAACAAGTACGGCCTGTTCTTCGTCGACGCCGTCTGCATCAACCAGCTCGACGACCAGGAACGGCAATGCCAGGCCAAGGAGATGGCCCGCGTCTTCCGCTTCGCCAACGAGGTCGTGGCCTGGCTGGGGATGCCGCCGCCGGGCCAGGTGGCGGCTCTGCAGAGATTGCGTCTGGCCCAGGGCCAAGACGGGGCCGCCTGGACCGACGAGCAGTGGGGGGCCTTCCACTACCTCGGCCACCACCCTTACTGGAGTCGCTTGTGGGTGGCGCAGGAGATCCTGCTGGCATCGCACGTCGTCGTTTGGTGCGGCCCGTTCGCGTTTTCCCTTGCCCTGTTCGTCTCCCGTCGGCAGGGCGTGGTTCCGGCCCCGGCCCGGGACGATCCCGAGGGCCGGCCATGGTCCCGGGGCGGCCGGGACAGCCCGGCCGAGGCCATCATCGCCCACCGCCTCCGCCAAGCCATGCGGCCGAGCTTCGATGCTCTGGCCCAAGGCGCCAGCGTGGGCACCCTCGAGGAAATCACCCAGAACCTGGCGCGGCCTCCGTACCGTCCCGCCGTGTACCAGTCGCGCATGCCCGAGCCCCTCCATCACGTACTCGCCACGTTCGGCCAGCTGCACTGCACGGATCCCCGAGACAAGCTCTACGGGCTCCTCGGCCTCCTGAAAGAGGAAACCCGGGCCAGCATCCAGGTCGACTACGCCCGGGACACCCACTTTGCCTTCTACCAGGCCCTGGCGGCAGGGCTCGACGAGATATTCCGAGAACGGGTCCCGCTGACGCCGCAGAAGCCCCCCACCGAGCCCGACGGCGGCTACCTGCAGTACTACTACGTAGTATGCGGCGCCTTCGGAATCGACCACAGCGACAGTGTCCGAATGCTGCGTCGTTTCGTCCACGAATTCACGGACCAGAAGTGGGGGGCGGGCATCGTCGACGCCAGGTGGCACTATGCCGAGATGGGCATGCTGCGGGATTTCCGCGCCCTTCTCGAGGACCCCGAGCTGCAAAAGTTTGGCGATGCAGGGAAGCTTTACAAGTACCATGCCGGCCAGCGAAGGAGGGCCGAGAGCTGGTAAGTCCCCCTCCCCACACGGGCCCGCCTGGGGTCGTAAATACCCCCCCCCCAACTGGCTAATGCCGAGGACTCTCCCTGCAGCGTCAAGTTGATTCGGACGTGTTCCAGAAGGCTCAGGAGGTCGGTCCAGTTGTGATACCTGGTCCCCTAAAGTTCGGCTGCGACGTTCCGCGTGATGCCCGCCCCGCTTCCCCAGGTGCCCAGCAGCGCGTGGGCTGTGATGTTTGTAGTACGATACCCCGGCGAAAAAGAGAAATACAAATTCGATCAGTGGACTCGACCATGTGCAAGTTATCCCGGTGGCCAATGGCCCATCATCGCAAAGACGACGGCCACGGCCCCCCCGCCCGTTCCTGCAGTGCCATACTTTCGTCCTGCGCCGAATCGACCGCAACGGCGCCATCTAGCTTCGGCAGTAAAATGTTCATCACCTCTACCACCACCCCCAGCAGCACGAAGACAGCCAGAACCTGCCCGAACGTCCATTCTCTTTCCTCGGGCGAGAGTCGATTGCGCGCCACCGTCTGCTCCAGCGTCACGATCATGTAGACATTGACTCCCGTATGGGCCAACAGCCACACGACTTGGGAGGAGACCATGTCGCGCTTGACCCGGGGGTCCGACACCCGGACCCGGCCCAGCACCCGCTGCAGGGCCTCGAGGTCCCGGCTGCTCTTCTGCGTCTGCCGCAGGCCCGACCACACGCCGCCGCCGCAGCAGCACTTGGCGAGCAGGACCCAGACGAACATGTTGACAGCCCAGCCCACGGCCAGGGTGGCCATGAGCGCCAGGATGACATAACGGAAGACTTCCTCGGCCGCGCCGAGGCTGACGCCGAACACAACGTACACGGTCGACGCGTTGCACTCGGGCTGGCTACCGAACGTCGGGGCCGTGAGCCAGATGTACGCCGTGAGGGCGACGAAGGCCAGGCCGACGACGACACGCAGCCCCCCGAGCACCACCCAGCGGTAGAAGCCGCCGCCTTCGTAGTTGCGTTGCGCCACGAGGCCGAAGCCGAGGAGCGAGAGCAGGTGGAGCACGCATATGGCGTGGAAGAGGGTGAGTTGGTTGTGGATGGTCTGGTAGATGGCGGTGCCCAGGAGGGCCAGACCCTGCAGCTGCAACGCCGAGTTCAGAGACTGCGAGAACTCGGCATGGTTCTGGGCCGTCGTCACGTGTTGCATTATGGTCTTGAGGACACCGGAAGCCAGGCACAGGGCGTATATAGAGGCGCGAATCTCACCAGTGTCAGTCCGGGAGCGTGATCGGATGCTCTTCAGTACCGTGGTGGGTAAGGACTCACTCCCGTCCCGGTCACATCCGGGTTGGCCTCGATCTCGCATACGGCGGAAGATTGGTTACCCGAGTCCATTGTCTGTATGCCTGGGATCACAAGCTTTGCATGTTTACAGACGATGGCGCGGCATTCTCTCGTCTCGACGGTGGAAGCCGTCCAAATAACTGCGTGCACAAACCTCCATGGGGAAGCCAGCCGAGGCTGAATCCAGACCTTCGTTCATGCAAGAGGGCATCCCTCGTGACTCATAGTCGAGTTGTGCCTCAGCTGGCCAGGAATCAGGCAATTCCGATACGGTGTCATGCGGCGTGGCCCTTGTGGCGTCTGTTCGGGCGCACCAGGAGACCTGTCCGACACCGCGCGCTCGGCGTGACTGGCTGGCGGGGACCAAGCTGAGGAAGTCCCCTCCCTCTTGGCGTTCAATAGAGCGTTGAAATGGAGCATCTCGCGGTTTCAGCCGCACCGCCCGGGGCTGATTGTAACCAATTGGTGTGGCTAGGTCTCGATGACTTCGCTTCCGAGCGATCCCATTCCAATTTAAGGGATGAGATGGCCTACACCCTACATGGGGGCCATCGTTCGTTCCCCGAATATATTCCAAAGTGAAAGGAGCACGAAAAGACTCGCAGCCAGCTCGGCCCGTTTACCAATGGCGGCAACCCGACAGAGTGTCGATGCATGCTCGGTGGAAGAGGTTGACCGAGGGAGCATTCGCGTGGTACCGCATGGGGCCATGGAGATCCTACTACCCCCAGTGCTTGTCAACAGAGCGCCATGGAGAGCCAGTAAGTAGGAAGCGGAGAGTTGGACTGCGGCGCGGAGCAGATATCTGATTATGTCTCCATGGCAGTTTGGGGCTTCGGGCTACTCGCCACCTTTGACATGGCCATGAACGCAGCCGCTGGCGCCGCCGCCGCCGACCTCGGCGCACGGCTGAATGGATTCTCACCAGACGGTCTCGCGGTTCGCATGGGCGCACTGGCTGGCACAACTAAAGCAGCATTACTAATTTTTCGGGAAATCGTGAATGCCAACGGCGTCAACCTCGTCTTTTGGGTCCTTCTGTTCCTGATCACATCATCGTTCGGCATTTGCCCCTTGCTTGTTACCGAGATCAGCAACCTCGTCGTGGGGGAAAGTGAGTTCTTGTGCCCCTCGGATTGGGGTGGTGGGAGAGGTGGAAAGGGCGCGTTGGGGGTCCAGCAGCTGATAAGAGTGGCAGCCCCTCGAGAGTTGGTAATCGCTGGCGTCGTTGCAGCGATCCCGCTCTTCTTCGAGACGATCCGGAATATAAAGCCTGACCCTAGCGAGCAAAACGACGGTTACTTTCGCTGGGTGAGTGCAGAGATCATCCACGCCAGCAGCAGCAGCAGCAGCAGCAGCAGCTGCTGCTGCTGCTGCTGCCCCTGTCTGAACTCTCATGGCTGAGTGGTCTTGCAGGTGCTCAGCATCGCCCTCGTCGGCTCCGATGCGCTGGGTGGCTATGTCTTCGCTCGCATGGCCGCAAACCAAGGTAGGGTGAGCCCCCGCCATGGAGCCCAGGGACCGGCATTCTGACCAGAATCATCCCTGCAGGCAGGCCCGTCAGCAGTTACCGCGGCGCTTGTGCGGCTGGTGCCGTCTACGGGGCGGTCAGCTTCGTATCCCGGGCCATCACGGGATGCATAGCGCTGGTCCGCATCCGCAGCGCCGACGGAAGCGTGTCGGACATATTCGGGGTGTGGGCCACGGTGCAACCGGAGCCCATCGTGATGACGCCCGAAGAGGGCCAAGCGGCGCGGCGCGGGATCGCGACGGTACTGGGGGGCGTGTTCACGGCGGCACCCCGAGCGTTGGCCAAACTCATGGGCTGCTTCGGCTCCGTGTGCTGCTGTTGCTTGGCCTGCTTCCCCGGCGGGCGGGAAGCGATGAAGGAGATGAGGGGGAACCTGGCGGCGATGGACGAGGAAATGGGAGGGGTGGGGGTGGAAAGGATGGTGGCACAAGTGCTGCTGCCCTCCAGCGACGCGGAGCGGGGCACGGAACGCGAGTGAAGGGAGGCGCGCGTACGAGGCCCGAGTGGTGCTGGGGCAATGTATCTCGATGCGTGCCATGGCCGGTAGGCCCTTGCGCTCGGGTGGCCGTGCCGACTCACTTGTACGCGTCTCTCTCGAGGGCCGGGCGGCTCTGGGGGCAAAGGCCGACGAAGCCGTCGCCGCCGTCGGGAGAGAGGGCTCGTACGTAATAGCGCCGCACCCACGCCCCCGAATGCATGGATATGCCGCCGCATGTACGCGCCCTATGCACACGGCACGAGACGGCCGACGGGCACTTAACTTAGGACATCGGCGAAGTCCACCGGCTGCGGCTCTCCCGCTGTCCAATCAGCGGGCGCGGGGTTTCCGCCTGAGCGCTGCAGCATTGCCCGATCCGTCCCAGGGAAAAATTGCTGGCGCCAGCAAGGCGCGCGACGACGAGGAGCGCGAGATGCGTGCTTTCCGGGGCCCTCGTGGGCCTTGCGGTCGCGTGCTTCCCTGCTTGCGCGCCATCGCCGGCTAGCATGGGAAGGAAGAGCGCCAGCCGGCCTGGCCCAACCAACGCGCGCAAGCCTGCATTCGTCTCCCACGGGTGAAGGCGTGCGTATCCATGTTCGCGACTGGATGGGCATGGGATCCCCCACTAAAATTTTCTGTCGGAAGGGCGTCTCTCGCGAGCACCCGCGTCGGCCATTTCTTCCCTTCCCCTCCTAGGCTTGGCTCGACTTGGAATATTAAGCCATTCTGCTATTTGTCTCCTTCCCGATCGCCCTCGCCGTCTCTCGTGTCTTCTCTCCATTATCACCACCTCTTCCCTCCCCCCCTCCTCCCCTTCTTTGGAGCCCCGCGCTCCCACACGAGAGCCAAGATGGTCGAGAAAGTCTACGTCACTTACAACGATGTGAGTCCAAGAACCCCTCCTCTGCCCCGCCCCGCCCCTCGCCTTCCATGCCTACCGCCGCCGCGCGGCGCATCGCGACCTGCCCTGGCGCCCCTCGCACCGTCGGCTCCCCCCCCTCCCCCCCCGCGCATCTTTTTGGGCGGCGTAAAGAGCCCTGGGCTGACGGTGCCGCGATGCCTCTCCCCGCCGACAGGTGCACAAGCTGTGCCAGGAGTCGGCGGTCAAGATCCTGCAGGACTTCCAGCCGAATCTCATGATCGCCATCGGCGGCGGTGGTTACGTCCCCGCGCGCATCCTGCGCTCGTTCCTCAAGCAGCCGGGCTCGCCCAACATCCCCATCCAGGCCATCGGCCTGTCTCTCTACGAGATGCTCCCCGAGAACGACCCCAAGAGCGGCACCACCACCCCGGGCGCGGTCGAGCAGATCGGCCACAAGGTCACGCGCACGCAGTGGCTGGATCTCACCAGCCTGGGCGGCATGGAGAACCTGGTCGGCAAGCGCATCCTGATTGTAGACGAGGTTGACGACACGCGCACCACCCTCGAGTACGCCGTCAAGGAGCTGGAGAAGGACGTCGAGTCGGTTCGGCAACGGCTGGGCGTTACTGACGAGACACAGTTTGGCATCTTCGTGCTGCACGTAAGCCGCCCTGCCTCCCTGGTCCCTTGTGCCTTTGCTTTTTTCTGACCCGCCCCGCTCGCCCGCAGAACAAGGACAAGCCGAAGAAGGGCACGCTGCCGGCGCACGTGGCCCGCGACGACCGCTACGTGGCGGCCCGGACGGTGGGTGATGTGTGGATCTGCTACCCGTGGGAGGCGATAGACATCGAGGAGCACGATGCTGCTGCCCGACAGCAGAACAACAAGACGTGCAGCGCATAGACAGGCGCCGCGAGACCCAGCCGGCTCGGTGCAGGAGCGGCCATGATAGACGCTAGACCATGACAGACGACAATACATCTACGAATCCATCCCGTGGGGACTGGCGTGCGTCGTACAGCTTGGCGTGGGCGCACAGCGTCGCGCCCCGTGTGCCCGCGCCGGTGGCTGGCTGGCGGGTCGCGAGCAATCCCATACCCGTGCCCCCTGTAGAAATGAGGGAACCCCGCGATCTGACTGCCCGTGGAAGGATGAGCCTGCCGTCAATCCGGTTGGGAAACGGGTCCTGCATCACGGTCCATGCCCCCACCACGCCGACACTGGTAGTGGGAACGTGAGCAAGTCGGCACATGTGCTGACGAAAGCCAGTCCGCAAGGCGGGCGCGCTGCGGTGCCGTATGCCGACGCCGCCTTGTTTCGGTTGGCGCTCTCGCCGACGTAGCCGGGCGCGGCGGTCCCCGCGCGCGAGCCCGACCATCGGTGTGTTGGGGGCCTTGCCCATGCAGGCGGGGATTTGGCGGTGCGCGAGCGAGGTCGATGGCGCCGGGTGACGAAGAAGCTGTGAAGCCGCCGTGCGCGTTCGTCTGCATGCGGAGCCCCTGGACCAATTCCTCCCGGGGCGCAAACAGTCCACGCTGCCACCCTGGCCCCCCTCCCCCGGGTAGCCCTGGCGGCCTGATAATGGGTGCGTGTTGGATGTGGACGGGCCGGCCCCATCGATCTGCAGAATGGAACGCGAGGGACAGTCAGACGTCCAACTACGTCATTCGCCTGGCGTCATCATCGCCGCGCGGCGGGCGTGCCTCGTGCCGCACCGCGTACAAGTACATGGCTGCAGAACCGCCAACAGCCCTTTGTCCAGCCGACCGAGCTACTGTGACTACTACCGCACCGCGATACCCCCTTCCTCCGTTCCGCAGACATCCCCGATCCCTCGCCCTCGCCCGCCCTCCCCCCCCCAACCATGGCCGAAATTGCAGCTGGGGCCGTCGTGGCCGAACAGGTCGTCTCGACCACCGTCCAGGCTGGCCTTGGCTACACCGTCGCCAAGCCGTCGTTGCCCTTGCAGGCCTCCTTCTCTCAGATCGCCACGGCCTCTGCCGACGGGACCAGGTACGTATGAGTAGCCACTACGGCTGGCTTCATCCCCCCCCCCCCCCCCCCCCCCCCCCCCCCCCCCCCCCCCCCCCCCCCCCCCCACCTTGCGTGCCGCGCCCCATGGCTTCTGCTCATGCGCGTCCTGCAGAACCTCGCTGCTCCGCTCCTATCATTCTCTCAACGTGGTGGGCTCCCGGGCCTACATCTTCGGGGGCCGGACCAGTGACGCCATCCTCGCCGGCACCGAGATCCACTCCTTGGCACTCCCGACACAGGACACGGCCGAGTCCGACTACCACATGATCCCCGCCATCCCCGCGGTTGAGGGGGGGAGCACGCCGTCCGCACGCATGGGCCATGCCTCCTGTGTCTCGAACGGTCGCGTCGCCATTTTCGGCGGTTCCGGAAGCTCTGACGACCTGATCCGCGATGCCACCATCTGGCTCTTCGACCCGCAGACGGCCGTCTGGCACGCCCTGACCTCGGACGCCTCCGCCGCCAGCCCCATTGCCCGCAGAAAGGCCAAGCTGTTCGCCCACGGCAACGACTTTGTCCTCTACGGGGGCAAGAACGCCGAGGGTGCTGAGATGACGGACGTGTGGCTGTTCAAGCACGCCACCAAGACCTGGTCGCGGCTCCCCGACGCGCCCACCTTCACCTCGAATGCGGCGTTCGGCGGCGACACCCTGTACCTTATCTGCGGCACCGACAACTTGAGCAGCAGTCTGCACTGTCTCGACATTGCTGCGTCTCCCAGCAAGACGGGCGAGGCCGGGCTGTCGTGGGACACCACCGTTTTCCCCACCAACCCCCTGGTCCCGGGGCCGCGCCCCCGCGAGAACGGCGGCCTGCTGCACATATCGACCGGCTTTGGCCGCCACTATCTCGTCTACTTCTTCGGCGAGCGCAGCACGCCCGTCCCGGGAGACAAGGAGGCCAGCCAGCCCACCCAGTGGAGCGACATGTGGTCGCTGCAGCTGCCCTCGAGCGACGTGCAGGTCCGCGCCACGACGAGCGTGTCCGAGGCTGTGCAGCCGGCCAAGATCAAGGATACCATCCGCTCCACGCTCGGCGCCGAGTCCGGCACGCACGTCTGGGCCGAGGTCGAGGTGAAGCCACCGGGTGACGTGCCGGGGCACGGCGGCAAGCTGCACCCCGGCCCGCGGTGCTTCTTTGGCTGCGACTCACTCAAGGACGGCAGCAGCGGCATCGTGCTATGGGGAGGCGTAGACGCCAAAGGACAGACCGAGGGCGACGGCTGGATTGTTTCGTTACAATAGAGGGACTCGGGTTTCGTCTGCAACTTCTCGGTCGGCAGGGATTCGGCCATGGTCTTTTACACGGCGTCGGGAGGATAGTGCACAGGGGTCTTAGTTTAATTCGGCCCAAAGGGGCGGGGCCAGCAGCCATGATGACGGCTGTCCATCCTCAGCAAGAGGACGCGCCGGGTATGAAAAGCATTTGCGTTCGGACTGTGCCAGGCAGTCCCTGCCATCACCAGGACACGGTCATGGCTTCTGTGGCCGCCACTCCACTTCATACATTTCAGTCGCCGTGACTCCTCTGCTTTCCGTAAACGTCACCGACCTGGCAGCCGCCGGGCTACAGGCCAAGCCGTGATCCCGCCACTCAAAATCAAGGGGAGAAGGAGAAGGAGAAGGAGAAGAAGAAGAAGAAGAAGAAGAAGAAGAAGAAGAAGGAGAAGGAGAAGGAGAAGGAGAAGGAGAAGAAGGAGAAGAAGAAGAAGAAGAAGAAGAAGAAGAAGAAGAAGAAGAAGAAGAAGAAGAAGAAGAAGAAGAAGAAGCAGCAGCAGCAGCAAAGTGTTGGTTGAGGGTCATCAGACAGTCTCACGGCGAGGGCGTAGGGAGGCCTGCCCGCTGGCCTCCAACGACCAAGCCTACAGCAGTCGAGTCAAGTCGGCGATAGGAACCGAGTCGAGGCGCTCGACCGTAGCCAAGATGGCCCTCTGCGTCGGCTCGGGGTAGCACGACTTGGTCATGCCGAGGAACTTGCTATGCACGCGCGCGCGTGGGAACGGGCGCTCGTCCTCGCCCAGCGGGTAAACCAGGGCCTCGCGGCGCTCGGTGCCGTCGGCGAACTGGAAGGTGACGCGGGCCTCGAGGTCGCGGACGTCGGCGGCGGCGACGGCCCTGACCTTGCGGCACCAGGCGCCGACGTCGGCGTCGCCGAGCTTGGCGTACATGGGCCAGCCGATGTCCATGCCGAAGAGCCAGGCGACGGCGACCTGGTAGTAGATGCTGAACTGGGCGTCGACGACGGTCCGCGGCTGCAGCTTGTTGGGCACCTCCTCGCCCACAATGGGGAAGCAGCCCGGCGAGAGCTCGACGACGAAGCCGGCGACGGCCGGGGCGCTCCCGGCGGCGGCGGCGGCGGCGGCCGTCTCCTGCGCCACGCGCGCGACCAGCTCGATGGCCGCGTGCGTCATGCGGCAGGCCGGGAAGGGCTTCATGGCCGTGGCTGCGAAGACCCAGTCGGCGCCGAGCCGGTCCGTCATGGCCCGGCTCGTGGGCGTCGCCGTGCAGGCGTGCAGCAGGCCGTACTTGCCCTCGAGCGGCTTGGCGGCCCCCGGTACGCCGGCCTCGGCCAGCGCCACGCTCACGAAGGCGTCGTGGACGGCGAAGCCCGGGTGAAGGCGCTTGTTCCACGACCCGTTCTCGAGAAACTGCATGGAGCCGCTCGCCTGCGACAGCGCCAGCCCGAACGCGTTCTCCACCTGCGCCGCCGACAGGCCGCCCTTGGCCTTGCAGATGGCTGCCACGGCGCCGAAGATGCCGGCCGTTGCCGTGTTGTGGAAGCCCCGCTCGTAGCCGCCGAAATTGAGGCCTGGTCCCCTCCGGAATCCACCCCCGCGTCCGTTAGCCTACGGGCTGCACGCGGCGGAGGCCGTCGGCCTGCCTGCCTTGCCAGCAAAAGGGCCCCTTTCCCTCGCTCGACTTACCGCGGCCAATTCTCGTGGTGATCTCGTATCCCACGGCGACGGCGAGGAGGAAGGTCTTGCCGTCGCTCCCGGACAGCTCGGCCTGGGCGAGCGCCGCGGGGATCGCCGTCGCGCCCGGGTGAAGGATGGAGGCGGCGTGGGTGTCGTCAAAGTCGAAGGTGTGCGCATACGCGGCGTTGAGGAAGCCGGCCCACTGGGGTAGGAAGCCGACCCCTTTCGTGTACACGGTGGACCGGCCCGTGTTGCCGTGCAGGGCCTTGACCGCCTCGAGGAACGGCTCGCTCGACTCGGCCTCGGCGGCGGCGCCGGCGGCGATGCCGAGGTGGTCGACGATGAGGTCTTTGAGCTTTTCGACGTGCTCCCGTGGGAGCATATCGTAGCTGGCCTCGGCGACGAACCGGCACAAGTCGGCCGTGATGTTGATACCGTAGTCGGGCATGTTGGGAGTCGGCGCCGCCTGGCTTGCTTCTTGCGTATTCCCCGCGTAGGGCCGTGTCGGTCTCTCTCGGCTGGCTCGGGTCGAGCTGCGTCTTGCCTCACGGCTGCTGGGAGGAAGCAGCTTGAACGGCCCTCATGTCGTCCCGCAGGCTTTATGTACGTGGGTATCCCGGGGTAGAGCCCCCCGCGATCCGCCTCCGCACCTGGGATGCCTAGGCACGGGGCGAATGCGGGGTTGACAGGCACCTCGCCCGCTCGCTTCCCAACGAGAGGCAGGACCAGAAGGTCACGGGCGCCACAACGTTTACCGTCTCAAACTACGGGTTCGGCAAGGCATATGCGTCGCCCAGCTGTAGGCCAACAACCCCACCCTCCTGGGGAGAGTCTCCGCGTCCGGGGCAGCGCTGGCTCTCTCAGTTGTGCAAAGAGTTCATGTATTAATCACGAGGGCCCCTTCATGGAGCATGGTAGTCGCGTGGTATCCCCCCTCGTTGCTCGCTATCTGAAGGAGATATAAATGCAGCATGGACCAAAAGAGCGGCAACACTCACGTCGTCGTATTGCCATTCCGTCATCTGTGAGCTCACGTACACCCGTCACTTTGTAAGAGACAAGATCGAAGACCCGGACGAAGCGGTTGCAGGCGGAAAGAGAGCCGCCGCGTGCCCCTTGATGTCTTCCGGGTCAAAGAAAGCCAGCGGCTGCGGTTTCCCCCATACCGTACACGGCAGGAATCTCCACGCGCCTGCGTGGGCCGGCGAAAGTCGGTCGGCAATCTGGTGTACAGCCAATACGGACAACTTTGGCCAGTTGTTTCCTCCCTCAAAGGTACTGTCGCGTAGCCGTATCATCATCGGTGGCACGACGAAGTAGTCTGTCAAGCTTTGCAGCTCCTTTTCTAGCTGTTGGTAGGCTTGCCACAGCGCTATGGACCGGACCTCGCTCTGCGCCGAGCCCGGAACGCCACATAGCGTCACCATGTCCATCATGACGGCAATCTGGGCGCCGAAGTAGTGGTGCAGCCGCGGGGCCAGGTCCTCGATGATGCGGACAAATGTGGCGGCGTCATACGTCTCGGGCCTGTCGCGGGCCTGAGCGGCGTAGCGAGCGAGGTCCTCGAGGGCCGGTAGGAAGGACTCTGTCTCTTCCAGGTGGGCCATAAGGGTGTCAGGTTTGCCGAGGACCCCTTCGAACCGGGGGTACATGCGCGTGCGTAGATGGTCGCGATGCTGCCGTACCCAGCCCGCCCAGCTTTGCGCCAGGAAGAGGAAGTCGACGATATCCCCCAAGACCGTGACAAAGGGCGCCTGGAGGAAGAGCGAGTTGATGCCGCGCAGCATCGCGTTGTACAAGTTCACCGAATCGTCGGCAATTTGTACAGTGGGGTGTGTGACCTATCGGTACTTGGTTAGGGAAGCAGGACCGAGTCTCGGAGACACTAGACGGCATACAGAGGTCGTCGCGGCAGGCGTCCTGAATAGCAGCCACGGGCCGTCGGCCCAAGGGCCACGGACGGCCCGAGTCGGAAAGTCACTCGGGAGAGACGCGGTCGACGCGCAGCCATCCATGGAAAGCGCCAGCGAGGTGGCCATATCGAAGCCTGGGGGTGTTGACGACCGGTCAGGCGGGAGACCCAAAAGCCCTGGCGATGCAAACGGCAAGGCTCCCAAGGGATGGAATGCCACGGGCAGCGTCGACAGCAAGTACCAACATCCACGGGCTAGGGGGGGAAAAGGGCCAGAGCAAAACCGGCGCGGCTGGCCAGGGTTTATGAGGACGGGAGGTGGCAGTCGGGCGAATACACGGAGCGTATGCGGACGGGCAGCCCCGGCATTCCCTCCCGAGAATCCCACCAGCTGAATGTATGGCTATCCGTGGGATTGCTTCTCAGCCTGTCGTCTAGATCTGGTCGGCTGACGGGGCAGGGGAAGAGGAATCGCCTAGGTGACTAGTTGCATGCTGCTCGGTGCCGGTCGACTGCGAACGGGCAGGGAGGGGACGGCTCTCGACCCTCGTAGCCCCGTGTGTTGATGCGGATGACAGCAGGGGGGGCCACGCACAGGTGGAGGGGGCGGGATGTTCCTTCCAACCAGCCCGCCAGCCAACATGTCAAGAACTGCGCAGACAAGTTCAGTCCATCGTCCATCGGGTGCGGGTGCGGGTGCTTCCCACCACCGGCAAGCTCGGTCTCTGGAAGCTGGTGTTCTCAGGCACCATGCTCCGCGTCCAGAAATGCAGGCGCCGCCACGGTCCGTCCATCGGCAGGTGGCGCCATGGCCGCCTGTCGCGCCGGCTCCTCAGGGGCTGCTGCTATTGAGGGCTATCGTCGTGGGGTGTGCTTATTAGAAAGTACCCATCAATTGGCGTTCTGCCCCCGGCTCCCTGGCTGGTTCACGAACGGCCCGCCCGGCCGTGGCGCAGAGGTACATAAGTATTGACGACGGGGTTCCTGCTGGCCGGCAGGTTGGGTAGCACTGCAGCGTCGTTGCGAAGTGGTCGGCTTTGCAACAGTGTGCAGGAGACTTTGACAACGCCCACCATCCGAGGCGAGGGACCCCATATCAGGTATCCGTCCATTACTTAGCCTCCATTCGCCATTCGATCCAGTTGGGGATACCAGAGGCCGAAGCCACCGTCTCTGGATATAAGGTCTCGGAGGCTGTGTAGCTTGGGAGAGCTTGACATGGATTCATGGGAACCTCCCGGACTGGATCGCCATCACCAGGCTGGGTACGTAACTGACCTGGCCCTACCTTTGTACTCTGCCCCCGGGGCTGACACGCCTGGATGAAAAGCGAGCTGAGGGGGGGCGGGGGGGCAATGATTTCCATCACGTCCAATGAATGAGTTGCGTGAGCAAGTCCATGGATGTGCAGGGGTTTTGAATGGATGGGATAGATAATGGAGGGTGTTGAATGGATGGATGTGGATGCAAGATGCAAGTGGATTACCGCCCCAAATCAATTCTTTCACCACCTTCCCCATCCACCGCGGTTGCTGTTGCCGCCGTGGCTGCTGCTGCCGCTGCTGCCTCTACAGGTATATCCTTATGGGAAAGCACCTAAATCTTGGTAAGAAGAGGGGGGGAGACGGCGACTGTATACCCAACTATTGATGACGGTACGTGATGATGGAGATTGCATGGATTGCTGACGGCCGAGTTGTGTCCCAACACAGGTAAGACAGACTGGCTTAGGTCCGCAGGAGACAGGCGAAGGGCCCGTTCATACGAGCGCAGTCATCTCTACATTAGTGCGCCCCATGATTATTTTCGGCGTCCCGGGGGTAGCTACATAGTACCTGCGAATATGTCCTCTGCCCATGTGTAAACACGATCCCGGAGCCTCGCTAACAACGAGCGAGCTGCCCTTCCTGGCGTGGCTGCATGGCGCTATTGCCGTGGATACACCCTCAGCACCTCCAGCCGTTGGACTTTGTCCTTTCATCTCCATATCGGTTCCCCATTGACGATAACGGCATGGGGGTGAAGGGTCGGGGTCATGATACCTCCATCCCATGCCTCGCCACTTGGGGTTGATTGGCACTGGAGGACTCGGAGACCCATGACTCCCGTTACCACTGCCGAATATGTACCTACCTGCCTCGAGCCCAGCCCACGTCAAGGACACCGAAATATCCAACGCCACGCCGCAAATCTCATGCCGGGCTGGTCCCCATAGCCGCCGAACCCCGGTTCTCAACGTGTTCCCTACCTCGGTCGCGTCGGCACTGCCGGGACGCACTCGCCCACATGTCCTGCTGTGGCCGGTGCCGCCAGCCTGGCTCACAGCGGCGTCGCCGCCAGGTAGAAGGCCTCGTGGATGTGCATCTCGAGCATGCTGAGCGCGTGCGCGGCGCCGAAGTAGTTGTCAACGGCCGCCGCCCGGGTCTCCCAGTCGGCGGCCGCGGGGCAGCGGGTGATGTCCAAGAGGACCGCCGCGTGCACGTCGCGGTCTGCCCGGCGGCGGTGCAACTGCTCGCCCAGCGCGAACACGGCCTCCTGCCACCGCGGGTACAGGCGCCGGTCTTGGTGATAGACGGGCCGCCAGTCGCGGTCCCAAGCCAGCTCGGCGTAGGGCTGCCACGGGCCCACCGGCAGCACGCCCGGCTCCGGCGCGCCCGCCATCGCTGCCCACCGCGCCACCACCTCCCACGTGTGCAGCGGTGTGTGTCGGTGTTCGAGCACGAAGGCCTCGCACTCTTCGGGCTCGCCGCCCTCGTCTTCTCCTTCTTCTTCTTTTTCTTCTTCTTCTTCTTCAGTGGCGGCGGCGGCGACCCTCGGGTACTGCGGGCACGACCACACCTCCTCTCGGACAAGACAGCAGTCGTGGTACTCGCAGAGCAACTTCCCGTAGGCGGGAAGACCCAGGTCGCGGCGTATGCGCACGAGGTCGACCTCGCAGCGGTGGTGGCAGGTCCGCAGTGGGTTGGCGTAGACGCGCGCCTCCGGGCTGAGGTAGTCAACTATCAGGGGAGTCCTTATGTCATGGTGCATGTGGTGTGTGAAGATTCTTCTGCACATGGTGGCAGTTCTGAGCTGGGGGGCTGGTAGGAATCAAGACGAGTCTCTCGCTCTTTTCCTTTGTTCCTTCCCCTTCTCTCTCTTGTCGCCCTCTCTCTCTCTCTCTCTCTCCCTCTCTCTCTCTCTCTGTGTGTGTGTGTGTGTGCGCGTGTGTTTATGTGTGCTTGGGATCCCAGGGTTGACGGGGAGGCCAAGTGTCCGGCTCGAGATGCTGCCAGAAGCGCTCTCTCGCGTCGGTTCACCACGCAACCTACCTGTAGCGATGTGAGAATGGGCTACACTCGCGGCTTGTTGGCTCTAGTGGTTGAGCAGGGCGGTCGATACGAGGATCCCGGAATCCTGCAAAAACTTCGCACGTAGTCTTTTGGAGATGCAATCGGCGTATTGGCAGCATCGATGCCACGTTCCTCCGCTTACTTTATCGACCGAACAGTATGTTTGTTTGGGCGCCGGGACCCCAATGACCATTGGAAGCTGTCTCAGATTCCTGCAGGCAACTCTTGCCAAATGCCAGATGTCTCAGCCTCCGCCCAGGGCGGCGCCCTTTGTCCTCGTTCCATTTCCTTTGCATTGGCTCTTCGGCCACTGGGCCTTGTCTTTGGGGCCCGCTCAAGCCACGGTTCTTCTCGTCTTCCACGGCGGTGACAAGGGCGGTCCTGGATCCGAAGGGAGGGCCTCGGCCGTAACGCCTGATGGCTATCACTGGCTGTACCCAGGGCAGTTTGCGGCCAGCACAAAGGGGCTTGGAATCTCACCACTTGGAAGCCCGGGTGGCACTTTCGCCGTGTCTCGAAACCTTTGCGCCGGCCCTTGCCAATGTTTACGAATAGCCTGGCAAAGGCCCGAAGTGCCCACGGCCCAGCCCAACTTGGCTGGCTGCCTGCTCGCTCAAGAGTTGGAGCACCACGGTACCGAAAACATAGACGAGGGAAAGAGGCTGATGGTATTCTCGTATGCACCCACTCTTTGTGGCGGGGCTGCCTTATGATGGCGAAGCAAGTCTCTCCCAAAAGAGTACCGAGAAGGATGAAGGTGTGAGCTATGAAGTCCAATCATTGATTCGGGACGACAGTCCATGCCGAGGATGAACCGGCCGAGCTTTGCTTCATCACCTTTGATTGTGCTTACCCTCTAAAGAGTTCTAGCTGCCGTGTCGATACGAAGAGGGAACTCGGCACGCAACTGCCAGCGGGTGGGCAATAACCTGTCCCCTATCCAAGCGGCTGGGCCGAAAGGGCGGCCCAACTAATACCCAGAGCGCCATGACAAGCAAGAGGACATAGGCAATATGTCGAAACTATCTTGGGAAGTCGGGTTGGAACACAGAATGATGAGTCTGTTGGGGAGAAATTGGGATCAATAGGCCCTGTATTCTGTTCCTGTGCGTCTTCTCTTTTTGATTGGAAGCGCTTCCATAGGGTTGCCATCTTGCCTCCTTCATAACTCTTCCCTCCATGAACAGTGGGCGAGCGCGGTTGTGTCGGTAACCTGGGAGGGAGGAAAACCCTTGTACCGTCGCCACGAGTCCACGCAAATCAATGCGACGAACGAAAGAGAACCTTACTGACCAGAGCTGGATGTTTGGATTCGAACTTTTTGTTTCATATCATATCGGCGTTTATACTGCAGTGATATGTATCGGGAATTGCGACATGAGGCTTCTGCGCCCCTCCCCCTCCTCCCCTCGATGGTATCAACCGTGACTGATGAGACGGCCTCGCCGGCCCGTCAGCCCGTCTTTGCACACATAACGAGTGCTTTGGATATATGCAAGATAATCTCCGACCCCGAACGCCTAAAACGATGATTACAAATTCGATCTATCAGCCGGCGCGCCCCCTAGTCAAGCACAGCGACAAGAGGTGCCGCCATTAGGCCATGGGGATGGGCGGCCCTTCCTCCCAGCCGGAGTCCTTCAGCCGTATCTCTCTCAGCCATCCGTTCTTCTGGTAGTAACAGCGGCACATATCGGTAGCGATCTTCAGGTCGATGAACTCGGGACTCGGGTCGTTGGATGACTGCTGCGTCGGGCCAGTTTGCTCCGTCAGGCAGGCAAAGTCGCTGCCGGGATCGGCGACGCCGAGAAGCTTGTGGTTAAAGACGCCGTTGCCCACCTGGGAAGCGACGTAGAATTGGTGGTCGTCGTCTTGATAGATGATGTACGTGTCCGTCAGGTTGCTCGACTTCCTCGCTACGGCCATGACGCTGAGGGCGGAATTCCGCGGTATCGTCACAGACTGCTTCCCTAAGTGTGGGGTTAGCATGCGTGACGGCGGAGGGGGCGCCGGTGCCTTACCAATGTTCGCAACGCTCAGTGCACTTTCGGAAAAGTTGTTGCCGCCAAACAGGTGCTGATCCAGGAAGCCACCGGTGTTGCGGTAGAAAAGGGCCGTGGGATAAGGATCGCGGTAATTGCGAACCGCGGGGGTGATGTCTATGGGGGAACCCATGGTGCCGTTGACGTCCATGGACTGATTCGTATACGAGTTGGCGGACCACTTGAACTGACGGAAGGACCCGTCTTCGTCCTGCGTCACGATGTACGGCCAATAAGCGGCCAGGGTGGTGTTGGCGTTGACCTGGACGGGCTGCTGGTTGATGCTGTCGGATCTGGCCTCATCATCGTCCTCGCTCAGGTAGACGCCATTGAGGGTACTGGATTCATTCAGGTAGTAGAGCTGGAAATGCGGCTACGGACGGGCAGGTTAGCTCGGCGCGCAGGCAACGGCGGCAGCGGCGCCAACTCACGTAGGAGAGGTCCATGGATGCGGCCAGGGGGGTTCCCTTGAGCGCCTGCACGTTCTCAAAGGCGGTCGGGCGGGTCCAGGTGCTCTCGGTGCTCTCGTAGGCCGACATGCGCAGCTTGCCGTCCCCGCCCTGGTAAAAGAGGCGGACGTTGAAGCCGTCGCCGGGCATGCGGCGGCCGGTGACGGCCAGCCTGGAGCCCGGCAGGAGCAGGCGCGACGTGTCGTTGGCGGGGTCGCCGAGGTCGCCGCCGTCGCGGCGGGCCTTGACGCCCAGAACGGCGCCGACGATGATGCCGGCAATGACGATCACGGCGACGAGGACAATGACGAAGACATTGCCTTTGCGCGTGGTGCGCGGCTTGGACATGAGGGGATTGGGGCCCTTCTCGTTGTCGTCTAATTGGCCGTGGGCGTAGAGATCCTCGGGCAGCGAGGCGGCGGCGGCCAGCGGCGGGTGGGTGGCGCCTGGACGGTCATGGTCAGGCTCCTCGGAGCTCTGCGAAACGGCCGCTGATAGGCGCCGTTTAGCAGAGGGCACAGGGCTGTGGGCGGGTTCGGCAGCCATGACTGCTCGTCATGTCACGAACGGGACCAGGAGCTAGAGAGATGATGCGGCGGCGCATCAAGGACCAGCTGTGGCCAGGATATGCCGATCGACGGTCACAACGGCGACGGGGGGGGGGTTGCGGTGGGAAGGGATGGGCGGCGGCGGCGACGACGACGGCAGCATCAGCTGGAGTGGCCGCGGCGGCGGCAGCAGCAGCAGCGGCGGCAGCAGCAGCAGGGCAGCAGCAGGGCAACAAGGCGCGCACGTCAAATCAGGAGCAAGAGGAATCCGGAGCCAGATGACGAGCAGGGCCGCGTTCTAATGTAAGTAGTGGTAGGTAAGGCAGGCAGATGCAGCGTGGGAGACGGACTGGCAGACGGAATGGATGGGGCGAAAGAGGCCTGGGGGTACCTAACGGAAGGACTAGCCGGATGGGACCCCATGCACGGGATTCTGCCCAGCTGTAGCGTGGGACCGGGATCCAAGAAGATGGGACCTCGAGCTGGTCAGGACGAGCACCACCGGGACCGGCACCAGGACCGGCAGAGGGATCGCAACATGGCGGCAGAGAAAAAAGAGCAGGAGACCTCGGGAACAGCAGCGGCCAGCAGCAGCGGCTAGGTACAGCCGCAATACGGTGGGAAAAGGTTTTGGTGGATTGCAACCGGCACGGGCCAAGTGTTTTGGAGAGGGAGGGGGCGGCGCCGAGAAATGCGCAGAGCCGGACGGCTACGCGGCACACAAGGGCCAGAAGGGCGAGGAGGGCGAGCCTGCATGGTGGGAAGAAAGAAGCCCGCGTCCGGGTGGTGGCTCAAGGGCCCAAGGCAGCTCCATCCATGCACGCACACGCACCGTCTCGTTGGCTGTCTGGCCTCGATAAACCCGTCCCCCCCCTGGGAACTAAAGCCGCCCCGTGGCGATACTGCCTACCCAGCCCGCCAACGCTTCGGCCTGCGTGTGCCGGTCTTCCAGGGCCAAACCATCGGAGGGGAGAACGGGAGAGGGTCGGGCGCCTGGGCGACGTGCTGGTGATGCGACCCACCCGCCTAGCCGTCGGCCCGCGCCAATCTCTGCCAAGTCGTGCCATCCACCGTTCTGGAAGACGTCCCATCCTGACGGCCTGGGGGGGAACCACCACCGCGCCATGCAAGGTGCCTCTGGCCGGCTCTCTCCCTCGGTCCTTCGCAGACAAGCGGCATGAGGGCCCTCTACGACCATGAGCGGGACAAGGAGGGAGAGAGGGAGAGAGGGGGGAGGGGGGAGGGGGGGTTGCTGCAACGGCACCGCCAGCGTCCAGCAGCGCCCCGTAATCGCACCGTCTATAGTAGAGTTCGAGCCTCGGGCCGTCGCAGAGGGTCGGGCCTCGCATCCCACGGCGTGTTCGATGCCGCATAGCCAGCCGTCCTTTGGCCTAGCCATCCCTGGCCTCGCCGGCCTGCTGGGTAGAGCGACGGGGTTGACACCTGCGTGACCGGGCAATTACACTACTGCGCGTGCCTCTCAGGACCCTCTGCGCCAACCCGGCGCCAAATTGCCGTGCGAAGCGTGCTGTATGAGCCCTCCTTACCGCAACCGGCATGGTCGCGCCTCTGAATCTCGGAAATCGGCAGTCAGTTTGACACGCCGGTTCTCCCGCGACCGAATTGGCTGAAGCCCCTGCGGCTGGGGTCACTGCCGAGCCCGTCCTTGCCGCTCGGCCACGACAAGAGAGTGTGTGAGAGTCGCTCGCCCGTGATGCGCCCCCCTCTCTCCCGCTTTGCCCGCCAGTTGCGACGAGGTGCTTCCAGCGCTTGACCACCAGCACATGGCTGCGGGGAAACCCTGAAAGGTCCAAAGCGGGACATGACAATCCTCCCAATAGCGCCAGCTCGTGAGCCCGTTCCCTTCTCCCTCCCCCCTCTTTTGGCGTTCAGACCCAGGCACGGGCGGCACCGTCGGATTCACCTGGCCTGCTGCTGTCGTCGGCAAACACGGGCGTGCCGTTCTGCTTTACTTTGCGCTGCTCTGCCAGTGTCTCCTGCCCCCCCCGGGGCGTCGTCAGTAATATGTCAGCCAACCATGTCTCCGGCCGCTGCATCCCATTCTTTTCCGGCCATGCATCCCTCCCTGGACCGAGGCTGACGTACCCCTTGTTCTCGGCCGGAGGAAACGTCTTGGCAGGCTACCCTCGAGGGAAAATCACCGCGTCCCGCCCAGCCGTCCATGACCAAGGCTCAACGCCTCTCGATCTTCTCCGACTGCGAAGCGGTTGTGCAGCCCGGGCCCGATCTGCCTGTGCGGTACACGGCCAGCGAGGCCATCCCATGCAGTATCATGATGAATTCCCAAGTCCCGAATCCCAGATGCGGATGGCCATGCGACGAGCTCGTCGCCAGCTTCCCGAGGACAGTCTCGCGCCCGCCACCGTCAAACGTTGTTCCCGAATCGCCATCATCGCAAACAGTCACAGCGTGAAGCCTCGAGGCCGCCACCCCAACGCCACGATGACATGTGGACGCGGGCGTCCGCCATCCAATCCTCCGGCGTTCGAACACCGCCCGTTGATTAAAAGGATGCCTCCGCAATATGGTGGGAGGGCAGGCTGCCTTGTGGCGCCCCACCATACAATCTCGCATCGCCTCCTTGAATTTGCTCGACGGCACAATGATGTGTTAAAGCTGCTATTTGCTGGTGTCTACATTAACCTCGGCCCCTTGCAGGTAATCTCATACAAGCCGTTGAAGCCAGCCAGTTTCCAGGAGTACGTGAGGGAGGAGGGAAAGGCATACTTAAAATCGTAGGTGGGTTGTCCTCGTAGTGTTAGTCGCCAGATCGTCTTGCTCGCCATCGCCTCTGCAAAACCCCGTATTGTCTCTGGACTATCCAAAGTGCCTGGGAAAAGAATGAGAAAGCAGGATGCGGCCTTGGGTCAGGAATGACCTCCTGCGAATGGCCATCTTCGCTTCTCCCGCAAAGTCCAAAGACTCGAGGTCATTCGCCGTCCTGCGCTTCCACACTAAGGACGCAAAGTTCTCGACCGAAGGCCGTATGGACCCTATCGCCAGCCTGGGAGCTGCTTCGGGACATTCTCATGGCGTCATGGGTGGTAGTGACTTAGGCCGGACGATCAAGGGCAACCAGCTCCTGAATTCCAAGTGCACCAATGCCGTGATCGCCCACAACAAGAGTAATTACTGGGTCCCGGGTATCTGGTTCCAGTCGCCCCAGACCGGCAAGCTCAAAAAAGTGCCCCTCCCTTACATGACATGACGTTGGCTACTTGTAGGTGCGCCTTGGCAAGCGTTGGATGGAGCAAGACAAATTGATCATGGTCACAGTAACCTCGAGCCCACTAACGACGAGATCGTGCCCTTCCCCCCTGGGCTCAAGATCGTCAGCGGGGATGCTGAGAAGCGAGACCCCCCTGCTACTGCAAGTAGTAAGACTACCCCTGAAAATGTGTATCCCTGTTACCCCGGTCTCGTCGTCGTTACTAAGTCTCGTGCCGGTAGTCCAACTGGATCCCTCGGCCGGACCGATTCAGCCGGTGCAATTCACCTGCCCGGCCGCTGGGGACCCGGACCGGTACCCCCCGGGTCCGACGGTACCAAGGCCGGCATGCAAGACCCAGGCAACCGCGGCTCCGGGGCCGTATTTCCCGTCACCCACTGCAACGACTATGGGTCACCTCTGCGCCAAGACATACATGTGCCGTCCTGCTACAATCCGGCCGCCGGTCTCGACGATTATCACAATAATACGGTCTTCCCCACAAGCCAAAACAACACACTCGACTACCCAGCAGGTTGGTTGCACCTGCCACACCTCTTCTACGAGGTCTACTACAGCACGCCGTCCTTCGCCTCCATGTGGACTCCGGACGGCCAGCACCAGTCCTTCGTGCTGTCCAACGGGGACCGCACCGGCTACAGTCCGCACGCTGACTTCGTCAGCGGCTGGGACAACGCCCCCTTGCAGGCCATCATCGACAGTTGCGATGCGGGGACGTCCGGCATGGACCACTACTTGGACATCCCAGGCGGCGTCGACCGTGGTGACACCTGTCGTATCCCGTCCATGGTGCCGAACCCGACAGAGGAGTGGCTAACGGCGCTGCCCGGAGACAACCCGCTGACGGGACGGTGAGAATGTTGAAACCTGGTGTCCGGGTTCTTGGGTTGAGGTTATGTTGAGAAGTGTTTGTCTCGGCCAAAGGATCAGCGATGCACAGTACGGAAGGCGCATGATGAGTTTGGAGTTGAAAAATCCGTTAGCCGGCGTACGTGTTATACCCGTGCCCCTTTTTCTGTAGGAAGCCGGATTTGGCATTGGTGATTTCTTCCACACGATACGTTTCCGCCGCGCAACATTCCTAAAATGTATCGAAATCATTTTTGCTCGAATTTGGTGCTGGCAACGCTCACGGGGAAAGGTTTCGAGGCGCGTATTGTCAATTCTCGTGGTTTTATATTCCCCTCGAAAACGACCTGAGTGACCTCTGTTAACCATCACTCTATATGGAGATCCCTGCATCACTGGCACTGAATAAAGAACAGTACAGAAAAGGTGTGATGCGTGGATTTGGTCGGATGGACTGGTTTGGGTCACTTAACTGCGTATATTCTATTTACTTTCTTACTGTTTGTGGACAAGGATGTTCGCAGGTTCCGGGATTTTACTCTGTACCGGTCTTTCACTGGCAGCTTCGCAGATGTCTACTAGAAATCGAGTCTACCATGACGACTCGTACAACCCCTTGATAATGAAGCAACCTGTAGGGGCAGTTTTACTCCAACACCTGCTTACAGCGTAGTTCTTGCCCCCACAGGCGTCTATCAGTGCACAGCGGTCACAAGACCATGCTGAAGTGAGCGGGATGGCCCGTGTCCCCCCGGCGGCCCTAGGGAACGTAAAACAACTAGGGGAGATGTGGGTTCTGCTTATGTAGTATGGCCAGCAACGAATGGCCTCAGGAGGCGAGATAGGAAGGCGGCATACGAGAAAGGCTGATGGAAGGACCACGAGGCTCGTATAGGGGTCACATGGGGGGCGAGGGGCTTGAAAACAAAGGCGCAGGGCGAAATTTGAGAAGAAAACAAAAGTCACGAATACTTGATTGGAGCATGGGATGATGATAATGAACATGAGCTGCTATGAGTTGGACGGCACGCACTCTGATATCTTAACGCTCAAATGGGACTACGTACACCTGTTCCCATTCATGACTTCGTGCTTTCTAGAAAGTGTTTCCCGCTCACGTGATGTTTTCTTCGTGTAGTGGTCGTCTCGTTCATAGAAAGCTCTCACCGTTCCCTGAAGCGAAAGTGTACCGAGGCGACAAGTTGGTAGATCCACGTTGATGAAGATGTGGATAAGATTGCGGTGCTACTGGACACGCCAAGCCAGCATTGCACAGTGTGACGATCCAGAAGGGAGACGATGCAAACATGCATCCACGGCTGAGAGCCGCTGAGAAGAGCTGCATGTTCGACACCTGGCTACAGGACTATGGTATTTGGGTATGGTCATCATGGGGGGCTAGGAGCCAAGGCTGTCTGAGCAGGACCAGGCGGTTGGCGGCAATGCTTGACAGAGATGCGGCGGCAGTTAGAATAGGCTCAGACATGCACAGGCTGTCGTTTTCGGAGTGTTAAGCGAGCGCGAAGCGTCAAGGGGGCCCAAATGGCGAATAGACGGGCTGGTGGTCGAGTGCGCCCAGCCGCTAACTTCACTCAGGACAAGCAAGCCATATTCCCGACAGAGTACGATAGAGCACGTGGGCGGATATCCGAGTTTTTCCTGGCCAGGGAAGCAGGGTTTCGAAAAAAGGGGCAACGGCCCCCAACGAGGGCCGGCCGGTCGGGTTGCTCTACGGATTACTTAGCTGCTTCTCATCGTACCGCTGCCGTCGACCAGCCACCTGCCAACCCCGGGGATCAACGGCAGCGCAGGGAAGCGCGCATGCGACGTGCCGGCAGGCGGTCATGATGATGATGATGACGGTGACGCGCGCTTTCCACATGGCCCGGTGGTGGCCGCTTGACCTGGGTCGGAGGCGATACGTCGGAGGCGCCTCCGCAGGATCTCTTTTGCCGGATGTCCCTTTGGTTGTCGCAGCAAGCATCGGGAGGGAGGCATCACAAGCGATGCCTGGAGTCCAATCCACATGCGCCCCCCATAATTGATGTTCGCCATAATCTGGCCGATCGAGATTGGCCGACGCGAGCCAGGGCCAATCTCCCGTTTCACAGCGGCTTGGCGCAAGCCTGGCAGGGTCGCGGTAAGGCCAGCGTTGCGCCATGTGCGGACAATGTCGGTTAAGCAGCGCCGCCGGTGGATCCGTAACGTCATTGTCTCCACCCGTCACCCCCCCCCCCACAGCAACGCCTCCTCCAGCCAGCCTCCGTCCTGCCGGGCCATGGATCCAACAACGGACGCAGGATGGACGGAGGTACGAATGGATGGAGGAAGGGTGGGTAGCACGTACGTCGTCGGGGTGAAGAGCTCCATGGGGGCCGCTTCTTTTCGTGCCTCGTACCGCGTCACCTCTTCCCCGTGCCGTGCGTACGCACGCACGCGCCAGCGGTCACACAGCACGCAAAGGTCCCGAGTAGGGACTGGAAGCCAGCCAAAAGGCAGAGAAGCCCGGCAATGACGGGCTCGCGCCTGACAGCAGAAAAGAAACAGAGGCACCCTGGGGGGGGCGAGATAGAGATGCGGTGACGTTCCACGTACCGCTGTATCGTCGTGGCTGTCAGGCGCGAGGATGGGGTGCTCGGGGATATGAGACCGGTTGGTGTGGGTAGGTATGCATCCCATCGGTACATACGCCCATGCAGCAACGGGCATCAAAACGGATCCCTAGCGCTCGCAGGCCCTGCAATCCCGCCGGCAACAGTCCCGACGGCCGCAAGTGGTGCTGTGTTGTCTGCCCGCTTCTGGCGCACGCCCTCCCTGGCGCTGACGCTGCTGTGCTTTGCTTGCCCTGCTGACTTCCCTGCTGTTGCCCTGTTCCAGGCTTTCCCGGCCCCGATCGACGACGGTCCAGTCCAGCCCAGCCGCTCCACCCAGCCATCGAACTGGGTACCTACCCAGGCCACTAACTTATCTATTATACGCCGCCTGTCCCACCCCCAGCTTCCACCTCCAGGTGCTTTCTCGGCGTTGCAAGTCGAGCAACCTCGATCGAATCCATCCGTTGTATCGATCCCACCAACAGTGTTATCCCGCGCCTGTGTGCGTGCGTACTGTGCGCCCGCTGCCCCGTCCGAGCCCCCTTCCCGTGAAAGCCCGAATCGACGACGGCCATGTCTGCGAATGGCCTCCCGTCCGGTCCGGCGGGTCCGCGAGCCACGCCCGAGCCGCCCTCCGAGTCGATGCCGCCGACCGACACCGATTCGTCCGAGCCCGAGGGGCGACAGCGACGGTGGCGCCGTCCCGGCCAACTTCGCTCCCTGCAACCCCAGCAGTCAGCTATCCGCCTGCGCCGACGCCCCGTGCCCTCAAGGCCCGATGCTGGCGATGCCACCGGTGCCGCCCCGCCGTCCGTCCAGCATGTCCGCTCCATGCTCGATGTCGACGACCCTCCGGCTGCTGGTGACAACCCCCAGCGGCGCCAGCAGCCCATCCACCTGCGGAGGCGCTCCGGCGGCCACACGGATGCGAACCAGCCGCCGCAGACGGTCCGGTCTATGCTCGACGTGGACGACAATGTCGGTCCCAACGGAGACACCGAAGCCCAGGACTTTGGTCAGTCCGAGCCCATGCGCCGCCCTGCCGCCGACGGAGGCAGCCGCCTGCGCCGCCTGAGTCGCCTCAATATCCGGGGCGACCGGACGGACGCAAGCAACGCTGCCAAAAGACAGTCGACCGCCTCCCAGCCCGACGAGTACGACGAGCGCCTGGTTGACATGCTCGACGTCGTCGGTGAGTCCCCATGGCTACCGCCGCCGCCACGCCCCGACCCCCCTGGTTTCGTGCTGACCGTAACAATGCAGACCCTGAAGTCGCGACGCTATCTTCCCTCACTAATGTCCAGAACTCTCTCTTCGTTCCCTCCTTGGGACGATGGGTGAACCGCCGCCCGACTTTTAACCTCTCTCGGCTTCCGCCGACTCGCGGAGGCCACCCCGCAGTCCGGGACGGCGAAAATGCCGACCCGCTGACCCGGATAGCAACTCCCGAAGGCGACCGCCCGACAGCCTCGCGGCCCAGCACGCCGAGTAACTTGCCCGTGGCAGCCCAGCCCATTCCCGAAGAAGACGAGCAGGCTGCTGAGCAGGCCGGTGGCCAAGAACAGGAACCGGCCGGCCGCCCATCGGTCGAACGTATCCCCAGTCACATGACGGATCGCTTTTATGCCGTTCGGCCTCAAAACACTTCGCTCGCTGATTGGTCCGATGAGGACCTGGAGGAACTCAACGACCACGTACGACACATGCTGCACTCGAAGCGCTCGGCCCTGAAGCGGAGGATGAAGGCCTTCGGCCAATACGTCTCCACCCCGCTGGGTTTCCTCGTAACCTTTTACGCCTTGAGCATCACTGCCTTTGGTCTTGCTTGGGTCCTTTTCCTGATCGGTTGGGCCTACGCGGGCAACAGCGAGCGGCAGGATTATCTCATCGAGGTCATCGACCAGGTGCTGGTCGCCCTGTTCGCCATCGTCGGCGATGGTCTTATTCCATGGCGCATTATCGACACGTACCACATGTGCTACATCGCTCGCTATCACCACTTGACCTGGAAGCTTCGCCAGAAGATGCATGTGCCGGATCTCAGGGACAAGAACGACCTTCCTGAGCAGCCTGTCGTCTCACGGCGCGCCGAACAAGAAGATCTGGAGGCCGCGCGCAACCTACATCTCCAGCAAAACACGGAACATTCCGTCTTGACGCCTCATCAACAAAAACGCCTTGAGCACCACCAGGCTTGCTTCTCCAAGTCGCACACCTTCTACAAGCCCCACGAGACTGAAACACACTATGCATTCCCCTTGCGGTTCCTTGTCGCCATCGTAGTCTTGCTGGATTGGCACTCGATCTTCCAGTTGGCGCTGGGGTTGACTACCTGGATCATCCCCCGCGATAGGCGGCCGGGCGGTGCCACGGCGGCCATTCTTTGCTGCTCCATCACGGTCAACATCACGGCTGGCGTCTTGATCTCGATTGGCGACCGCAAGACACGCAAGAAGGAGGTGGTGGAGCGCATGTTCCGACAGGAGCTGACGGAGGAGGCCATGCGGAGAGTGCAGGAGAACAAGGAAAAGCAGGCCAAGAAGGAGGAAGAGGAGAAGAACCGGCTCGAGAAGATCGACGAAGAAGGGGGAAAGCCGAGGAGCAGCACCGATTTCGGGTTCCTGCGACAAGGCTTGCTGTCGCGGAAGGACAGCGACGAAAGCCGAAAAAAGGCAGGCGACTCGAGAAAGTCGGCAGAGAGATCCAGGAAATCGCTTGACCGCGCCGGGAGGTTCGATTACAACATCGGTGGCAGGGCGGGCGAAGAGAGGAACAGCGACCCGGACGCTGCGACGTCGAGCTCGACCTTGCAGGAATCCGCCTCGCAGGAGCCAAGTGTGAAGGGGTTGGATAGGAAGGATTAGACAGAGTGGTGAGTAATGTCTTGTGAGTGTCGACATAATACCGCCACGATACCGTTGGGTCTGGCATATACACAAACGGCGTTGGGTTGGCTTACAGTACGTGGAGCAAGCGACTTAACAGCAGGTAGTGATATCATTTGCTTTGTTGAACCAGAATTCACAGTCGGATCCCGTAGAAGAATAACTTGGTGATGGGTGAGCTCGAGAGGCCCGGGGCATGTGGCGTGCAGCAAGCCGGCGGATAGCGCCGGACGCCGAGTGCTCCCTCGGAGGGTGAAAACGGCAAGCCTACAGGATCTCTCACGAGGCAGGCCGGCTCCGTCCTAAGCAGACGCCTTGAGGGAGGAGTATCGGAATGCCACCGCCCGCCAGAGCTGCCGAGAGCTTGGCAAGCGCCGACCGATTTATGATCATGGCCCTATCATGGCCCCCGACTGGAAAGCCATGTCCATCAAAACGCCCTTGTTTGGCGGCGCACCCTCGGGTGTATTGGCTTGGCCAACAAGGAGGAGTCCGCCGAGCACCACTGCACTTGATGACGGCTGGGCAGGGGAGCCATGGCCACCGTCCTGGATTTCAAATCGACGCTACCGGCGGCGGACGGCGCAGCCTGGGGGGCCAGGGCCAACCCCAGCGCATGTAGCCCAGAATGCGGCCGCCATCGAGGAGTATTGCTTCGGGGCGCGAGGAGAGGCCCAGGTCCCGGGATATGCGAGGGTGTAAAATGGCCGAAGGACCAGCGGAGAGCCAGCGCGGCCGTCTTGGAGATCGCAGCACTTTGTTGCTTCGGGCCCGGCCAAGGGACTGCCCAGCAGCTCCCGTGCGTAATAGGGGGGCGGCGAGGGGCGTTAGCTCCGGCGTAGCGTCGCCCGCACCCAGTCCGACCGGATGCTTTCATCCCGGGCCGGGCGTCGGGGGAAGGCGCCCCAGAATCCTACAGATCCCCGGGCCAGACGTGGTAGTACTAGGGTTGCCAAGACTAGTTGCCTAGCTAGAGGGCTAGGGTGCTGGACCGAAATCCCCAAACCGACATGGAATCGGTGGCAACCCGCGTTTTGCCCGCGACCTTGTGTACCTCCCGGGTGAGTCGGGTTGCGCTCCGACACACCCATACGACCGGCCGCCCTCTTCTCCGCCCCTCTCGGCTCCCATTACAACAGCATCCATGTTCGGGGGTGATTCCTCCGGCGACCGCCGAGGAGATTCGCAGTCCACGGGAGCTCCGTACTCTCGGCACCACAGGCAAGCGAGCTGAGCCTTTGGCCGGACAAGTGACACCTACGGAGGCAAAAGCCAGTGTGGACAGAGCCTTCCCTTGACCCTGAATATGTCGACCCCCTTCACTTGGCCTTGCGAGTATTTCGGATGCATCCACCACCTAGCCTGTCCACTTGGACGTTTTAGGGGGCAAAGAACCCTTCAGAATCGACGCTTGCCGCTTCCTCGGGGGGGCGGGGACCTGGTGGGCTTGGTGCTCGTTATAATGCGCCCCTGGTCCAGGACTTCTCAGCTCGGCTCGAGAGCCGGCAGCCGGCACAAAGGGTAGGGGTGCCGCTTTATTCCGGGCCCTCGGAATAGGCAGGAGCAGGACACCGACCGCTGGGCTCCTGGAGACTCGGTCTCTAGTTTTCTGGGGTTGCTAGCAGGCGACTGCACCACGCCAACGGCTAGTTCAACCCGGACGGTGAATCGGGCTCTTTGGCGAGTGCTTTTGCTCCTACGAAAAGGCCCGATGGCTCGAGACGAGTCTGGAAGGGGCCAATCGCACTTGGGGGGACAAACCCATCTGACCTGGTCGTGCCTGGCCAGCATACCCACCTGGCGTCATGTTAGGCCTGGTGCTCTATACTCTATCGGGCCCGGCTAAGCACGGGCGGCCCAGCCGGTGACGACTGGGCGGCTGGAAGAGGCGCCCGAGATGGGGGGGAAGCCCAGCGGGACAAGTGTCAGCTGTGCTGGGTCCGGAGTAGGCACAGCGACCCGACGGACCGGTCCTCGGGGACTTCGCGGCAGGCAAGGGATGGCAGACGGGCAATGCGGTCCTGTCCTGCTCCGCACCTGCGTGATGGGGCGTGTGAGGCCACGGGGCGAGAATGGCCGAGATGGGCGGAGATAAAGCTGCCGAACCGCCCGGCCACATTGGAGCATAGACAGACACGGAGAGGAGAGGTTGCTGCGTTGCCATCGCTTTTTCTCACCCCCAAGTATCGACAGGAGGGCCAAGCACACGTGCTGGGCACACTATGCACGTCAATGCCGTCGTTCTGGGCCTCTCGGCCTTGCTGTTAGGCCGGGCCTGGGCCGGTGTCATCGACTATATCGATCAGTATCCCGCCTGCGGCGTAAGCAAACACCCCCTCCCCTGCCTCCTTTGAAACCGCGCGTCAGCTTTTGGTTTCCTTTCCCTAACGCTGACTTGGCCTCGCGCCCCCTTGCCAGCTTGCCTGCGTGACGGAGCTGCTTCCCGGGTCCGTTTGCCAGACGCCCACGAACGACTCCTGCATATGTGCCGATGCCAGCTTCGCGGCGCTGGTGCAACCATGCATTCTTACCCAATGCACCGTTATCGAGGCCCTGAGTACGCAGCCCCCTCCTGAGATCAGCCATCGGCGTCGTTCTGTCCTAACTCCAGGACGTAGCGGTCCAACGTGTCCAGGCCGGGGCTTGCAACACGCCGGTGCGGTCTCGAAGAAACGACTTTTGGGGCATCGTGGCCGTCGAGGTCATCACCTTGCCCTGCGCTGTCCTGCGTCTCTGGGCGAGACATGCGTTGGACCAGGAGTACCGGTGGGACGACTACCTGATGATGGCCGTCATCGTGAGTCCATCGGATTGTCAGCCCTCTATCCACGCCGGGTGCTTGCTAAAGTGTCGCAACAGCCGCTCTGGCTGGCTTTCACCGTGTGCGGGAACGTCGGTCCGTCGCCCCCTCTTCCCCGCGGCCGATTTCCCGGGAGCTGACGAGACGCAGCGGCTTGGACGGCCTTTGGTGTCGACCTGTACACTATCGCCGATCCGGGCGTCATCAGCACGGGCACAGAGGTAGGTTCCCGGTGAGCACGACGCGCGGCCTGGGTGCAGAGCGAAGCTAAGGGAGACGCCAGCTGTTCTGGGTATGCGAGATCTTCTACTTTGTCGCGCTCGGCCTCTGCAAGCTGATGGTCGTCTGCTTCCTGCTCCGCATCTTCCCCCACCCCACGTTCCACCGCACGGCCTACGCCATCATGGCGTATGTGGGCCTGTTCACCATCGTCGCCGAGGGCTGTCTCATCTTCCAGTGCGTGCCCGTGCAGTCCATCTGGCTGGGCTGGCGCGGCGACTTTGGGGCGTACACGTGCCTCAATGTCAACCGGATGACGCTGGTGTTGGCGGTTCAGCAGATCCTCCAGGACCTCCTCATCCTGGGGCTCCCGGTGCCTCTGCTGCTGAAGCTCAACACCTCGACCAGAAAGAAGCTCAGCATCTTCTTCATGTTTAGCCTGGGCATCTTTGTCGTCGTGACGAGCTGCGTGGTAGGTCACTGGCACCGCCTGCTTGTCTTATTCCTGGAAATAGTCGCTAACATACACGGCCTTGGCTCTAGAGACTGCAATACCTCCTCGTCATGGGCGACTCGAAAAACCCGACGTACGACTATACCGACGTGATCATCTGGACGGGGCTGGAACTGGACGTGAGCGTCATTGTGGCCAGTCTGCCCGCCTTGCGCAAGTACCTGGGCCTCAGGTTCGAGACCTTCGGATCCTCCAAGGACGGGCCTTGCCGGGGCAGCGGGCCGAGCTCGGGTGCCCGCTATCGCCGGGACTACAAGGCCGCTCGCGAGCACGGCAAGGCGACGGGGCCGACGTGGCCCTGGAGACTGTCGTCGTGGAGCAACGTGGCGTCGCAAAATGACGTGGACGGCGAGAGCCAGATTGAGCTGGGCCTCGGCGTGAAGGGCACAACCCAGGCCGATGTCAGCACCTCCCGGCACGCGTGCTGCGGCTCCGGCGACCCCCTAAATGGAAGCATCATCGTGTCTTCGCAGACAGTCGTCTCTTCGCGGAAGGCCCCGTGGGAGGCGCAGCGGTGATGGATGCATGGCCCCCTCCCCCCGCGCGCGACGGAGGCCGACGCGCCGCCGTCACTGCTCCTTGGCCCGGGCCGTCTCGGCCTCGACGACGGCGTCGAAGTGCTGCATGGCGTAGACGCCGGCGACGAGCCAGGCGAGCATCCACTTGCACCAGGGGGCGCCGAAGGCGGGGACGCGGTGCTTCCGCAGGCGCGGCACGGCGACGAAGAGGGCCTCGAGGGCGTGCGCGCCGACGAGGAAGTAGAAGAGGCCGGCCTGGACGCGGGGCGCCCACGCCCGGGCCTGCGG
The DNA here is from genome assembly GCA_016758845.1 of Nigrospora oryzae. Lineage (NCBI taxonomy): Eukaryota > Fungi > Ascomycota > Sordariomycetes > Amphisphaeriales > Apiosporaceae > Nigrospora > Nigrospora oryzae. The sequence continues at coordinate 345,486 of JADKYO010000009.1, read as the reverse complement.
CCGCGTCGCGAGCAGCGCCTCGTACGCCCACGAGCCGGGCGCGAGCAGCTCACGCCGCGCACTGAGCCCCAACACCACGGCCGTCACGACGTAGCCGCGCAGGACGCGGCCCTGCGGCCGGGGGTGGCCGGTGATGCGCACGGGGGGCACGGTCGAACTCATGCTGCGGCTGGCAGGCTTGGGGTGGCGGTGGCCGTGTCGGGCTTCGGGGTACCTGGGAGGCGGATTCGGCGATGGAAGGCGGGCTGACGGTACGGGGGGCGTGGTTGACCACGTGTGGCAGAGAGAGTCCTGGCGGGCGGGCCCCCCCAGAGGGAAGCGGGAACTGGAGAGGTGGCATCGGGAGGGCCGCAGAGCACGGGCATCTTTTCGCATTGGCCCATCCGAAGCTTCCGAGGCATTCGTTGCGCGCCTCACGGACACTCCCCAGGATCGCCTAGCCGATTCCCACTGGCTGTGAACCTGGCCCCTCGGCTGGCCAGGCCGACCGATCGGGCCCGGCCTTCTCCCACTGCCGAACCGACGCCACGGTCGTGCAGCAGGGAGACAAGGCAGGCCAGTGGCACGCAGCTCTGCATCAACCCATGGGCCGCGATGCGCTCGTGCTGTCAGCCATGAGATGGCCCGGCTGACCCCCTCCTCTGGACGATGGTGCGGGGACGCAGGGGCGATGCACAGCACCACCCCTCTCCCCAAGACCGCTTCCTACAAGCCAACCCGTACCGCTGCATGAGAGCTCGGCGAAGGGAGCGGGAGGGGTCTGGGGGGTCCACCGAGTACACACACCTATGTGTGTTTCCACACGGACGCGGAACAAGACGTGGTGGCCCCGATACCGAGTAGCCTGCCTCGGACCTGTCCCCGTCACGGCCACGGGGGCGCGTGAGATGGGTATGTTGGTTAGAGGCAATGTCGAGCTGGCCTATGAGCCCCAAGGGGGCATCAAAAAGACCGATACGGCCATCGTTCGATGCAAAAAGGGACCGCCAGCCGTACGTATACCTCATGGTACAGCAGGCAGGCAAAAGTAGGCATCCTCCGATGCGGGGAATCGAACCCCGAGCTTGACGGATGGTTGCTCTTCTGATGAGAGCGTCAAATGTTAGCCATTACACCACATCGGATACTAGATGTCAGGGCAACGTCTTAATCAAACTTGAGAATGCTGGTTGGCACCGAGAACAGAGAGAATAAAGCGTCGAACCGCAGGTGGATCATGAGTGGAGTTGTGATGGTGGGCCGGCTGAGTCGTGATGGGGCCCACCAAGTCAAGACCGTGGCTGCGGTTAGTGTTGTGCGATGGTATACCCGTAGCAACAGAAAAGGGTCTTGGTAAGCGGATACCGTGTTGCGTTTTGGGGATTTCCCAGGCTTAGACGTAGTTGATAACAGCAGCCGAACTGAATGATGTTGTTTGGAATGCCTCTTGTGCTGCTCGGCGGCGGTCTACAATAACTCCCGATCAAGTGGCCACCCCTGCAATGTCGTTCGTAGTCATGGAAGCAATTGCATCCCTGGCGCCTCTTATCCTTCCCGCCACGCGCATTCTATGCGTGCCTGAAGACGTCCACGAAAAACTACATCCCAGTGAGTTAAGACGAGGGGCAGCCTCTCGGGTGACATCCTCGGATCAAGTCCCGCCGCTTGTCTTTACCCCGGAGAGGGCACGAGGGTAAGGCGAGGCGTCAGGGGTGCCACGGCCTCAACCACTCCCGGATCCGCAACCAAACCCCCCCCAACAGGCCGTGGCTTATAAGTCATGCCGCGCCAAGGCTGAGGGGCGAGGCACAGTCGCTGCCAGGGGTGGATGACAGGCTGACGCATCCGTGGGTGCTGACAGGCTCGACTTGCTGACACGCCAGATGGCTGACCAGGCCCCCCCCCCCATGCGCCAAGGGCTGCTATCACCGTGACGAGATCGAACATAGCAACCTTGAGTTTAGCCTTGGGGGCCATCCTGCGTGGCTGGCTTCTCGCATTGGGCAGCCCGAATCCCAAGGGCCAATCATCGTCCCCGGGGCGAGCACACATGGCCCAACACGGAAAGTGGAAGACGGGACTTCGAGCGAGGGCGATCTGCGGCATTCTGGCACAACCCCACGACCAGGGGACCTTTGTCTGTGGGGAGAAACCACGATAGGAACGGCAGTTCCTTGATTTCCAGTCCCTAGTGAGCCCCAGGGCACCGCGGTAGCTCGCCTCCCTTGCGCAGCCGGTTGCTGGGAAGCACATATAAGACGTGCCAGATCGTGGCGAATCCGTCCTCCTGCCTCTCACCACCACCCGCCTCATCATCCCTTCCCGAGACCCTCGCCCCCGAACCAACCCCTATCGTCAAGATGAAGTTCTCCGCCATCATCCTCGCCATCGCTGCCGTGGCCTCGGCCGCCGCCATCGAGCCCCGCGAGACCTGCGCCGCCGTCACCGCCAAGGCCAACGCTTGCCGCGAGGCCTGCAACCCCAGCGCCTGGCGATGCATTGTTAACTGGTGCCTATCTTACTCCACCTCCTTCGTGACCCCGAGACTAACGATAACCACACAGCGAGCTCGCCGCGACCAGGGAGTACATCAGCTGCACTGGCCAGTAAAAGGCTGTCGTGCCGAGCACGACCTCGGTCGTTTGCTTTCTCGGAAGGGGGGGGGGGGGGAGTGGGGGACGTGGTTTTCTCAAAGGTCACGGTATTCGAATGGTCCAAATTCACCGCGCGAAGGGTGTAGTTTGTCTTGGTACCACAATGGGTTTTTGGTAACCCAAAGCCAGAATCGTTTTTGAAATACAGACTTGGTGACGCAGTCTATCGTTCCATCCAAGGTGGTGATGCGAAAAACGACGAAAAGTCCCAGAAAAATGCGCAATGCGTAGTCACCCACTGCCCATGGGAAATGTACATCTTCGAGTACGACCAGGTGAGGAATAATCAGACTACCTAAAGTTGACGTAGGAACAGCTTCCAGATATCGAGATTACACATGAGAAAATACTTTAGAGCAAGGTCCGCGGATAATCGCCGCACGCCATCGTAAAATACCGAAGCACTGGAACAAATAATTTCACCATGCGTCATTTGTTTGTACAATGCCGGCATCTCATCGTACCATGTGGTATCGGATCTCACTTACGTAGCGAAATACCAATAGACCATTCTCTCGTGCCGTGCGATATGGTACTTTGGCTAGTATGGGTGTAAGGAAAAGGATTCCGGCACGAAATCTCGGGGGAGTTCACTTCCATTGTGTAAGTATGTTGGCAGGATTTTGTTAGGTAGTCTAGTGATCTCCCATCCTATGTTTAGTCCCTGTCGTTCGGCTTTTCTGAAAGTCCAGAGAGTTCTCACACACGACTCTATGATAGTGAACGTTGACGGGAGCACAGCTACGAAACAAACTTCTCTCCACACATATGAGTGGTTTTTATCCCCGATGTAGACTGTTCTATGTGCCATGAAAAGAATTTCCCTATACTGCACTCACCCAACAGCCTCGAGGAGGGCAACATAGTGTTAGGTCGTTGATACTCAAATACGATCTTACGAGGAAACAAGATGCAACTGGCCAGCGGCGTATGACTATTGTTTGGTCGATAACGAAACCAGGCACCGTCGTCTCATCGGGTTTACAGCCAAGTTCAACGGTGTGGGTCCGATCACAACACGTCGTGATATCCAGTGTCGGGATCTCCAAGAGTCGGAATGGGACTCCGGAACTGAAAGTGTATGTAGACTGCAGGCGGTGAGTAGCAGCGTGTGGCTGAAGCGTGTTGTGACGTCTCACTACCGCTTACGGTGATGATATCCAAAAGTGACCGCGGAGTGATCTGGCCGTGCGGAAATGAGCGAACACAATATGGATATGGGTAATAACAAGCGAAAGCCGGTGTGATGCGTCACGCTTGCAAGCTACTAATATCGACTCTGCCCCTGTTCGGCAGTCTGATAAGATATGCCGGTGCGGAGTTCCCGTCGTCTTAGCCCATCGACGGACTGGCACCAGCCAGGGGCTAGGAACCGTCACCATCACTTAATGCGGAAGGAGAAGACCCGGGCGAGGAGAGTGACAAAATAAGTGACTCAGCTAGGGCATCTTCTAGCGTGGCTCTGGCAGAGCTGCCGAGTCGCTTTTTTTTTTTCTCCCCCCCCCCCCTTCACCGAGGGCGTGAGAAAAAATCACGCCGGGCTTTCCGGCCTTATGTTTCAGCGCTGAGGTGCTGCGGGCCGGAACAACAACGACACGAGCAAGTATGCGCAAACTCAGCGAGTTAGCATAGTGGGCGGCCGGCCCCTTGGGCGCTTCGCAGATCCCGTGTCCTATACATACAGCCGAGAGTAAGCCCGGACCGTGTACGGCGGCGCCGAGTGTCCTGTTGGGTTTGGCGGTGATACCGAGATTTCCGAGAACTATTACCTATATGAGTAAGACTGGCCGCGACCAGCCACCCATCACGATGGCGCTTGCACCAGGCGTGGTAGATCTCGTTATGTCGGCTTGGATTCTGGAGAGGGAAATGAGAGATGGGCGATGGACAACCGGGTTTCCATGCGCGAGCGAACTGCCTCCGTCTCCCGGCTCCCGAAGGAACAACAGGGGGGCACCCAGTTCAGGCGGGAGCGCCGCGCCGTGGACGTGGCGTTGACCCGCGCCTTAGCTGTGAGACCCAGAGGCCGCAAACCCGGCTGAGCTTGCTAAATGCACAGTAGGCTCGGTGATCCGGGACCCCGTGGCCAATTTGGACAACAACCGCGCCGACCCTCTCGGCCCCAGCTGCTTGACACGCTTCGACAGACCCCTGGGCGAGGTCAGGGGAAGGCCGCGCATACTACAAAAGACACAAGGGCTGCCCACGGGCCGCCTGGGAAAGGCGAGGAGAAGAGCACATGTGTACCCCCGTCGTGGCATGCTCCGAACATCGCGACCGATTGGCCTGCGGCAGTCAGCATGACGGGCATTTCGGACAACGGCCCGGTGATTGTCGGGGTAACCTGGTTTCTGCTGCTTTTCTGCGGAGCCTTCCTGGCCGTCCGACTGTATGCCAAGGTCAGCCGAGGCGAAGGCTTCTGGTGGGACGACTGGATCCTGCTCTTCTCCTGGGTATTTCCCCAGCCGTGCACCCCCCGGGTTTCGGTGCTGACACGTCCTAGACCATGCTGCTTGTCGAGTCCATCTTGACGCACCTGGCGGTGGCGCGCGGGTTCGGAAAGCACTACTACGACATCGAACCGCAGCAGCTCCCGACAGTCGTGCTGTACATGTCGGTGGTGGCCTCGGTCTCCTGCCTGGCGAGCACGGCAAGCAAGATATCGTTCGGCGCGACGCTCCTGCGCCTCACTTTCGACTGGTCGCGGTGGTTCGTGTGGTTCGCCATCGCCACCCTGTTCCTGGTCATGATCCCGAGCGCGCTCAACCCCTGGGTCCAGTGCACGCCCACTCATAAGGCGTGGAACAGCGCCGTGCCGGGCCGCTGTATGGACACGGCCCTCGCGGTCCGGTACGGCATCTTCAACGCCGCGTGGTGCGCCGCCATGGAGTTTGCCCTCGCTCTGCTTCCGTGGAAGCAAATCGCGCGGCTGCAGATGCGGACGCGGGACCGGATCGGCGTGGCCATTGCCCTGTCCATGGGCATCTTGTTGGTCACCCCCGTGGCATTGGTAAAGCATGCCAGCGGCTGATTGGAGTACAGGTCGGGCGCTTGTGCCATAGTCAAGGGCGTCTATATGGTACAGCTACGACAAGAAGATTTTTCCTGTGGGTGATCAGGCACCACCCTCTCCCCCCCCATACGGGCTGACGAGCGCAGGACTAATGCCGTGCTAGACAACGGAAGAGAGATTACGATATGGACCGTGGTGGAGACGGCCACGGCCATTATAGGCGCATCCATTCCAGTGCTGCGAGTCCTGGTCAAAGAGAAACTCTCGATGCTGGAGGGCGAAAAGGGTGACGGGTATGACATGCCCCTGTCCCGGGCGACCAGGCCGATACAACCCGGTGCCGGTGCTGTAGCCGGTGACGACTCGCAACGCACAAGTCCAGGCAGGTCGGCTGCGGCGCGAGACAGAGAAAGAAACAAACACGACGACGATGACAGCGACATGAGCATCCTAGGAGCAGCAATGGATCCTGGACAAGACCGGCCGGTCCATGTCGACAAGTTTGCCGCCGAGCCTTTCCAGATGAGGGATGTCGAGAGGCAATAGCGGGATTTTCCCCTCAAAACATGTCGAAATGAGGAGCCAAGGTATACAGCACTGGCGCTCCCCAATACATGTCGAAGTAGCTGCAAAAGAAATGTTCAGCCAAATGATTTGTTTCATTGCTTTTTATAATCGCTGCGACTGACGTGCTACACGTGCAGTCGGTATGGATCCTCGGGCCACCGCTCGTGAGCAGGGGCGCCCAGCAAATGCCGGTGTGGCGGCGCCGCGAGTTGCTCTTCAAGTGACACTGCGTGGCGCCCGGCAGGGGGATTACAAGAGACTCTAGGGCGCAAGCTCCATGGGCTGCCCCCTGGGGGCAGGGGAGATGGTACCACCCCGGCATCGGTCTGGTGACCGCTTCATCTGAACCACCAGTTTGCCGAGGCATTGAGGCGGGCATCCTCGTGAACACTGCGCACACTGTGCCACCAGAGGTGAGGTAAAAACAGAGCATCCCCGGCGGAAACCGTGACTTCGAACATGCTCTCCGGGCATTCGGAACCCCAGACGGCATCAAAGAAGGCCTGTCGCTCGGGCCCCTGCATCATCTCCGACCCCCTCATACTGGGATTGCAGGGCTTCTGCAATGCCTCTGTCACGCGTCGAAATACAGCCAAGCCCTCCTTTGAAGGGAGAAACCGAATCGTCTTCTGCCCCGCCAGTTGCACGAATAGGTTGGGGTTGGGATCGCGATGCCACGGCGTCAAGGTGGGCTCCAGACCGAGCCACAAGCTGGAGCCGTATAAATCACCCTTGCCGGCGAGCTTGACGATTGGAGGGGCTGGAACATCATTTTGCAGCGCCGTGGGCAGATCTTGGAGGGATTGCTGGGCGATGTACAGGCCCCTGACAAGCTCGGCGCCATCTTCTTGGCGCGCGTTGAACTGGAGGGCTTTCAACATGAGATATATCGAGGAACCGAAGGTGTGGAACTCGTTGCCCTCACCGCCGGTCTTCAAACCTGAGTAGAGAGTCCGGTAGGCGTGCCTGCCCGTTTTGGACATATCGGCTTCCAGCCATTGGAGGAACTTGGCCCATACGTCCCGATCATGCGGACCCGGCCTCCAGACCTCGTACAGGAGCGAAGTATCGTGCAGGGTCTGAAGCAACTTGGCTGCGATGTCAGAGTGTCCTTGGCCGCGGGAGGGAAACCATTTGTGGAGGGCCGGCATCATGTGGCCGGTGACCGCGCGTTGGATGAGTAGCGGCTGGGCCGGAGAAAAGTGATCCTCCTTGAAATCATCCATGCTCATGGGCACGGGCACCTGGTCGGGATTCTCGCGCATGAATTGGATCTTGTCAAGGACGACACGGCCGTCGTGGACGGCGGGACGGAGGAAGCACCGCACGAATTGCCGAGTGGGCGCCTGTCCACAGGTCGAGGGCGATGGCCGGACGGGCCGACGGCCACAGGGCCGTGCCGAGGCCAGCAGGCGCCGCATGTCCGAGAGCGAAAGGCCAGGACCCGGAGGATGGAGGCAGTCAGTCCGAGGCGTCGGGGCGACTCTTGGGGATTCGCGGTCCGAGTTTGCGGTAGGGACGAGCGCAGACCCAGATTCCGCATGCACCGGGCGGGAGCGGTAGTCACTTGTATGCAGAGGTCGGGTCCGATGGGTACGCACGGGCCGACTGCCGGGGCACCTCACACAGAGTTGGCAGTGGTACCTGGCTCCTAGGCAGGTAGGGCGTTGCTTGCGCTTGGAAACAAGGGCGGGCTCGGGAAGCCATCCATCTGCCCAGGTGGCAGGCAGACAAACCCCAGCCGTCCCGTGCCCATCCCGCCGAAGACGGGCAAGACCGATGCCATCCCAGCGTCGGACGGGCCGCCGCCGCACTCGTCGTTGCGTCGAGCTTCCAGGCCAGCCCACCCCACCCGCGGTACCGGGTCCCTGCGCGGCTCTACGGAGTCCAGGTAGGGCGATTGCTTTCCCATCCGCCCTAGGTGCATTCCCTGCCTGGCCCAGTGCCAGGCAGCCAGGCCTCCCCCGCCTGCGCAAGCCCTGGCCACCCGGTTTGCCAGCTCTGCCACTCATCAGGGCTTGGCCAGCCACCGCTTGCGCTGCCCCCCCCCCCCCCCTGTTTGTCGTAGTTCCCCTCGCCCGCCCGACTGATTCGTCCAGCGAGTTGAAAAAAACACTGGGACGGCCAGCCGTGCAGCCACAACCACACCTCGAGTTCACCTGCGGACCAGGCCATCGATAGAGGCATCAAACCCGGTCAGCCCTCAACCCGCCCCCCCCTCGACGCCGACGCCGACGACGCTCCCTCCGTCTCCCCGTGGACGTCCCCCGCACCGCTGCCTTACCACGCTCGTCACGCGCCTCTCGACCGCCCCGTGTTCTCGTCCTGCGTCATGCGCGCTTCATAGGCCCTTCTTTCTCCTTATCGCATGAGCAGGCGCGGGGTATTCCATCGCAGCAGCCCCTCCAGAAAGACGTAGCAGCCAGCATCAGCAGCGAGCAGCAACTAGCGGCAGCTGTAGCCATACCACGACCACCGCCGGTAACTTGCCGATATCGACATCCCTATTGCCTACCCGTCCGATAGAGCCCGACCTCTCCACCGCCCCGACCTCACCGCCGCAACCAACCATGTCGACGTCCTCGGGCACGCCCGAGTCATGGATTTCTTCATTCTGCTCCCTGCTCGGGCACGAATACTTTGCCGAGGTCTCGGAGGAGTTTATCGAGGATGACTTCAACCTGACCGGTCTCCAGACCCAGGTCGCCATGTACAAGGAGGCGCTGGAGGTAAGTTGTGCCCGGGGCGCTCTCGCTAAACGCCCGTCCTGCCACGTCACTGACTCGCCAAGATGATCCTCGATGTCGAGCCCGAAGATGACGAGGAGGAGGAGGAGGAGGAGGAGGAAGAGGAGGAGGAGGATGAGTCGATAGAGGGGGGCGACAACCGAATGCGGCAGCCCGAGCGCAGGAACCACAGCCGCATCGCCAGCGACCTCTCCGTCATCGAATCCTCGGCCGAGATGCTCTACGGTCTGATCCACCAGCGCTTCATCTGCTCCCGCGCCGGGATCCAGCAAATGTCGGAAAAGTACGAGCTGGGTCACTTCGGCGTCTGCCCGCGCAGCCATTGCGAACAGGCCCGCACCCTCCCTGTTGGCCTGTCCGATATCCCGGGCGAGGACACGGTCAAACTCTTCTGCCCCTCGTGCCTCGACGTCTATGTGCCCCCCAACAGCCGCTTCCAGACCGTCGACGGCGCCTTCTTCGGCCGCACCTTTGGCGCCCTCTTTCTGCTCACATTCCCCGAGTACGATCTTACGAAACGGGGTGCCGACGTTATGGCCGGCACACGGGTCCACGAAGATGACAAGGATATGCTGAACGGCATGTACGTCTGCAACACGGCTCCCGGCCTGGGTGCCGCCAAGATCTACCACCCGCGCATCTACGGGTTCCGTGTCTCCGAGGTGGCACGCTCAGGGCCGCGCATGCAGTGGTTGAGGGACAAGCCCGACGAGATGTCAGAGCTGGACGAGGCCCGCCGGTTCGTTGAGGAGAACCCTGATAGCGAGGATGAGGACGACAGCAACATGAACCTTAGCGGACGGCCGGTTCGTCGTTTGAAGGCCCGGAAGCGCCAGACACCCGGCCACACCGGGAGCCCCATGACAGTGGAAGCGAACGGTGCCGAGTCGGAGCTGTGATGGGTTGGCACGGGTGATGTCACGCATTCTCCCCTGCGTCACGGCCGCCCCCTCCCCCCCGCCGAACCAAGGCGCCGAGAATTCGGGGGTACCTACCCGTCACCCCAAGAGCTTCTTCCTACCGGCCTTCCGTCCTTTGCTGGCGTCAGACAGATTGCCCATGAATAACACACACACACACACACACACACACACACACACACAAACACACACGCAACACGAAAGCCACGACACCATAAACGCAGGCAGTGTTCGTATAAGAAGCACATGTTTCATAGTAAAAATGGACGCAGGCACGGCAGGCCTGGGCCCATAATGCATTGGTGGCGTTTGTGTGAGTGCGACAGAACGAACCCGTTTTGTGAGATGGCGGCTACCGCGAGTTTTGCTGGAATACAACATTGAATTCGAGAGCCCCCAGGAACGAGGCGTTAGTCGACTGCGGCTTCTGTTGCGGTTCTCGTTAGCACCGTCGAGGGCGTGAGATCATTTCAGCGGCAGCTTAGGTCAATACCCTCTGGACAGCCAGACGTTGAAATTCCCCATCAAGTTCGCATCCACCCAACATGCGCTCCGCGAGACTGCCTTGTATGTACTACTATGGCACTCTTTCAGGTGACCCGGTTCGTCTTCTGCACGAGACGTCATTGTCGGCGGAGAGCCTGTCCGCTATTTGTCCATATTGTTATCGCATTGTGAGAGGATGGTCTACGGGCCTGGTATGGTCAGGAAGCCAGCAACCGAACTACGAGAATTGGGTACCGGAACCAATGACCGGCGGCGTCGGCGAGCTTAAATCACTGTACATATCAATGTGCGTATCGACAGTGAGGTCCTCGTCGACGGGGGAGGAAAGAAGAAACGGCCCCCTCTACGACTGCTATTTAGGTGTGCTCAGCCATTCCTTGCCCGCCCTTCGCTCGCATCGTGGACGTGTTGTGGTGGTCGAAGATATCCAAATCTCCGTCGCCGGGACCCGTGTTTGCGTGTTTGCAGAAACCAGGCCTGACATAGACGGTGCTATTTGGGCGGCTTTTCATGACTCGTTGCCAAGCCGGCCATGTGGGTAAGCCTCGCACTGAAACGGGCCCAAATTACCGATACATATGCATCCGGCGGGCCAACAAGCCGGCCAATTCTTTGACACGGGGTGTGTTGATGCCAGGGATGCACTGCGCACCCTATGCACCAAGTAGTGTGTAGGCCATGTGCTTACACTTCAGATGACGGACCTATCTTGCCGCACGAAGGGGATGGGTGAGTCAGGATGAGCGCCATCCACGTGACATCACGAGCCGGACGCAAACGTTAGCCCTCCCGTGGTGACCCAGGGCACTAAAAAGCGGGAGAGAGCCGTTACATCGCAACGGTTTGAGACATGATGTCTGGCATCCAGCCTCCCCTCCTGTTCCCCAGGTTTGGGGAGGCGTCAGACGACGGCCGCCCACCAACGTCGATATATGATAGGCCGTGCAGCGTTCCGCGGATGGCTACGCGGGGAGTGCCGGGGGCGCTGGATGCATGCCAGAAGCCATGGGGAATGGCGACAGCCGTGGTAGACGGGCAGGCTGGCCCGCACACTCGTGCACCGGCTGCCAGCCAGTCCCTTCGTTCCCATGGTGGCGTGGCCGGGAGCAGAGTTGGAGGGGAAACGTGGGAAGACGGACGAACGGGGGACGGGCTCTTCATCGGGCGCTCGTCGCCAAGGATGCTTCGCCGGAAAGGGGGCTTGGAAGGGTTGTCTTGCACTGACCCTCGACTAGCTAGTTCGCCCGAGTCGTCGGTCGCCGCCACGGATGGACCACCTACTGGCTCCGCCGTGGAAACACATCGGCTACCAGCCCTGCAAACTACAGGCCACCAGGGACAGGCTGACCGATGACAGACTCGCCGCTGGGAACCATGCAGATACGGTAGAGACAGATCCACGCCAGCCATCCATTCCAGCCATTGCCCCAACCCGGTTGACTAGCAGCAGATCTTTGATGCCCTCCCCATAGAGATGGGTGCGTGTCATCTGATGCACGGAGGTCGAGGATCCAGAAGTAAATGACCACCGCCCGCCACCTGCCACCCCGACCACGACGCCAACGCCTCGAGGGCGGTGTGGAGGTTGATGCCCGGGAGTCGGAGAGTTTGATGCGAAAGAAAAAAAACAACAAAAAAAAGACACGAATACTATGTCATAAAATGAGCATGCTGTATGCGGCAATCCCGCGACGCATGCTGACAGGCTCTCCTATTGTTACGGGCCAGGCTTACGCAGCCTCGACCACACCCGCCCCTCCCCCCGGTATTACCTTTAGCGATGCGGCGCGGCCGCCGGAAACACAGCTTCTCGGTGCCACCAGGGTGTGTGTATGTCGTGGATTGCATGCGCCCGGTACACCGTGTAGAGGCGCCCGCCCCCGGAGGCCAGGCCTTCGGCGCCGGCGTCGGCGCCAGGCTGAGGGGGGGGGGGGCGTGCCCAAAAATTGACGTTTGCGACGAGGAAGCCCTGCAGGGGGGCCGCCGCGGGTTGAGTTTGCGAGCGACGACAACCTGCCGGCGACTAGTGAATGCTACCTGTGAGAAAGCCGAAGTTCGTGCCCGCTCGGTTCGGAAGGATGGTACACATCTAGTACACCGTAGTCGTACATCCATAGTAGGGCCGCCCGCCAGTTGGAGCTGCGATTTCGAATCGTTCCCGCAACAGGAAGCACGCCCCTGGACAGTGAGATTGACCAAGCTGGAATGGAGGGGGGAGGCCCTGGCCAGCGTCGGTTTCTGGACCCATCGCCCCGTCCACCCGGCTTCCAGAAGCGGCCAAGCTCACCGCGTTGCCCCGTACCCATGCCCTTCCTTTCATCGCCCGTACGAGGAACGGTAGCACGTGCTTTTCTGGCTTTCTACTGTGCAGGGCCTGCGGGCTGTTATAGTACATACATACATAGGTACGTGGCACGTGTGCTGTAGTCGACAGTGCTTTTGCTAGGCTAGGCACCCGCGGGCTGCGAGCATTTGTCAGCGTGTCGGTGAGAAGAGTCATTTCCTGCAGGTCGAACCGCCCCAATGTGCCGGATCGTAGCTCGTCGGCCGGCCACCGGCGCCCCCTCGGCTGGCCGCACCACGCCGGCGTAGCTAAACGTCGACGTCACGGCATCGGGTTTGGTAGCCCAGCTCGCCCAGCTCGCCCGGCTCGACACATCCCGCGTGCCAGCCCTCTTCGTAGGGGCATCCATGAATCATAATGAACAATCCGTCCGGTGGGGCCTCCCCAAGTACGAACTAGTAGGGGTAGGAGGGGAGGACTACTGAGCAGGGTGGAGGATAATCGATTCACACAGTGGTGCCCGGCTTTTTGGTGTAGTTTTTTTTTTTTTTTTGGCCCCTCCCCCCCTCTCGCAAAGCCTACCTGGTGGTAAAGCCTTCCACCATGGATTTGCCATCCAGCCACCCAAATAACAGCCCCCCGTTCTGGGGGCCAGCTGCTGGCTGGTGAAGCTGACGAGACTGGTGGGCAGGCCCGGCCCTAAGGACCAGCAAGCCCGTTAGCTCCGTGATGGCGGAGTAGGGGTTTGAACTGTGTACATCGATACATAGCTCCACACACCGGGCTTAGGAACCCGTCCGTCCGGGTGGGAGGCCAAGCAGGCTCTGTACCCCATCCTCAGCTAAGGATGTTGATGGAAAAGGCTCCATTCCGGGAGCCGTGTACCTATCTCCCTACTATACGCAGTCGTACTGGAGAGTTTGGGCCGGCGATCCAGAAGGCTAACCCGTAGGCCCCAGCCAACCACGTCCTGGACTCTCTTTCCAGAACCCCGTCCTGCTGTGGGGGCCGTCGCGACAACGGGGGGCGTGCATGCGGTACCTATCTCCATCCGCTGCGCAAACCCACGTCGGGCTCCTCGGGATTGGTAATCGTCTGGAAGGCCTGTCAACCTGCTAGCCGGCAACGGGCACACGGGGTGACGGGAAAGTTCTGATTCCCGCAACCGGCCCCATCCATGGATGGATGCTCCGGGTGCTCTCGCCCTGGCCGTCACTGGGGCTGCAGAATGAATGCATTTCTTTTATTCCCCGTTTCGCCCGCCACCTACAGCAACGGCTTTTCGCCTCCTTCCCTTACCGCGTGGCTCTTTCCCACTGGGCTCCCCTTCACTTCGCTCCTTGGTCCCTGACCTTTCCCCCCTACAGTAGCTATCTTTTTGTTAATCCTCTCACCCGTCGAGTGCTCCAAGTCCTCGGGTGCATTAATCCGCGATTGCCCGTCGCCTAGACCTTAACCACCACGGCGCCTTTCCACCGGCTCTTGCCTCTGGTGCAATACGATACCCCTCACCTCCAGGCCCAGGGACGAGGCAGATCACCCGCTTAGAGCGCCAACGGCGCACCTTCCACCACAATGGCCGACGACGCTGTAGAAAAGCAGCAGTTCGCCAACACGGCCCCGGAGACGAACCCCATGCCAGCCACCGGCTCCTCCATAGCCAGCAGCACCACGGCCGATCTGGAGGAGCAACGCGAACAAGCCCGGCAGAAAAACCCCCATGGAATGTCCAGTGTCCACAACAGCGTCTCGGTCCACCGGGCCGAGGCTGATTTTGCCGAGTTGCAGCGCGAGCTTTCCGGCAAGTCACGCGCCAGCCGGGTCAAGAGCCACAGCGGAGGCGATCTCGAGAAAGCCCATGGGGGTAACCTGACCGAGTCGCCCGCCTCGCACTCGACTGACGAGGTCTTTGATCTTGAGTCGGTGCTCCGTGGCGGCCTGGCCGCCGAGCGTGAAGCTGGCATCAAGCCGAAGCACCTCGGCGTTTACTGGGACCGCCTGACGGTCCGGGGTATGGGCGGCATGGAGAACTTTGTGCAGACGTTCCCCGATGCCTTCATCAACTTCATCGACTACTGGCACCCGCTGAAGCAGCTGCTCGGACGTGGGCCCAAGGGCAACGAGGTCACCATTCTCGATGAGTTCCGCGGTACTGTCATGCCCGGGGAGATGGTTCTCGTGCTGGGCAAGCCCGGCTCAGGCTGCACCACCTTTCTGAAGTCTATTACCAACCAGCGTTACGGCTACACGGCCGTCGAGGGTGATGTTCGTTACGGACCCTTCACTGCCGAGGAGTTCACTGATTACCGAGGCGAGTCCGTGTACAACCAGGAGGATGACATCCACCACGCAACCCTCACCGTCGAGCAGACCCTTGGCTTCGCCCTCGATGTCAAGACACCCAAGAAGCTCCCGGCCGGCCTGGACAGGGCCAAGTTCAAGGAGGATGTCATCACCATGCTTCTCAAAATGTTCAACATCGAGCACACGCGACACACCGTCGTGGGCAACGCGCTCATCCGCGGTGTCTCCGGTGGCGAGCGCAAGCGCGTGTCCATCGCTGAGATGATGATCACCAACGCCTCGGTCCTCTCCTGGGACAACAGTACCCGCGGACTGGACGCCAGTACGGCGCTTGATTTCGTCAAGTCACTTCGTATCCAGACGAACCTGTACAAGACGTCCACCTTTGTCTCGCTCTACCAGGCCTCCGAAAACATCTACGCGCAATTCGACAAGGTCCTGGTCATCGATGCTGGAAAACAGGTCTACTTCGGCCCCGCCACCGAGGCCCGCGGCTACTTCGAGAGCCTTGGCTTCCTGCCCAAGCCTCGACAGACAACTCCCGATTACGTTACCGGATGCACCGACGAGTTTGAGCGTGAATACCAAGACGGGTACTCGCCTGCGAACGCGCCTCACAGCCCTGAGACCCTGCGCGAGGCCTTCGACAAGTCCGAGTTTGCCAAGCGCATGGAAAACGACATGGCGACCTTCAAGTCCAACCTCGAGCACGACAAGGGTGTCCACGAAGATTTCCGCACGGCTATTCGCGAGAGCAAGCGCAGCGGCGCCAAGCACTCGGTTTACAATGTCGGTTTCCACTACCAGGTCTGGGCCTTGATGAAGCGTCAGTTTGCGCTCAAGCTGCAGGACAAGACTGCTCTCATCATCGCCTGGATCCGCACCATCATCATCTCCATCGTTCTCGGTACTCTCTACTACAACCTCGGCCAGACATCCGCCAGCGCCTTCAGCAAGGGCGGTCTCCTCTTCATCGCTCTTCTCTTCAATGCATTCGAAGCCTTCTCCGAATTGGCTGGCGTCATGACGGGACGCGCCATTGTCAACAAGCACAAGGCCTACGCGTTCCACCGACCTTCTTCGCTCTGGATCGCCCAGATCTTCGTGGACACTGCGTTCTCAGCCGTACGAATCATGGTCTTTTCCATCATTGTGTACTTCATGACGAACCTGACGAGAAACGCCGGCGCCTTCTTCACCTTCTACCTCATGATCATGGTGGGCAACATCGCGATGACGTTGTTCTTCCGTATTGTCGGCTGTGTCAGTCCTGATTTCGACTACGCCATCAAGTTCGCCGTCGTCATCATCACCTGCTTCATCCTGACCTCCGGCTACCTGATCCAGTACCAGTCGCAGCACGTCTGGATCCGCTGGATTTTCTGGATCAATGCCCTTGGACTGGCTTTCAGCTCCATGATGGCGAACGAATTCCGATCCAACGAGATGACCTGTACCGCCGACTCGCTGGTACCCTCGGGGCCTGGCTATGGGGACATTTCGCACCAGGTTTGCACCCTGGCGGGTTCTGTCGCCGGCAGTGACCGCATCAGTGGCACCGCGTACATCACCCAAGGCTTTGCTTATAAGCCGGAGGACCTGTGGAGGAACTTCGGTATCATCATGGCCCTCATCATCTTCTTCCTCATCATGAACGTTGTGCTGGGAGAGTTTGTCAAGTACGGAATGGGAGGCAACTCTGCCAAGATTTTCGACAAACCCAACGAGGAGCGGAATCGGTTGAATGAAGCACTCGCCGAGAAGCGTCTCAACCGACAGAAGGGAAAGACCGAGGAAGAATCGGCCCTCAAGATCGAATCCAAGAGCGTCCTGACCTGGGAGGATCTGAACTACGACGTGCCTGTTCCGGGCGGCACTCGGCGCCTGCTCAACAGCATTTACGGATACTGCCAGCCGGGCCAGTTGACTGCTCTGATGGGTGCCTCTGGAGCTGGAAAGACCACGCTTCTTGATGTCTTGGCTGCTCGCAAGAATATCGGTGTTATCCATGGCGACATTCTGGTCGATGGCGTTAAGCCGGGCAAGGAATTCCAGCGGTCGACCTCGTACGCCGAACAGCTCGACATGCACGACCCCTCCCAGACGGTTCGCGAGGCGTTGCGGTTCTCCGCCGATCTTCGTCAGCCCATTGAGACGCCGCAGGAGGAAAAGTACGCCTACGTGGAAGAAATCATCGCGCTGCTCGAGATGGAGCACATGGCCGACGCCATCATCGGCACCCCAGAGTTTGGCCTCACTGTCGAGCAGGCCAAGCGTGTGACTATTGGTGTCGAGTTGGCAGCCAAGCCGCAGCTTCTGCTCTTCTTGGATGAGCCGACGTCGGGCCTGGACAGCCAGAGCGCCTTCAACATTGTCCGGTTCCTGAAGAAGCTCGCCTCCTCGGGTCAAGCCATTCTGTGCACAATCCACCAGCCCAACGCTGCCCTGTTCGAGAACTTTGACCGGCTGCTGCTGCTCCAGAGAGGCGGTGAGACGGTGTACTTTGGTGACATTGGCAAGGACGCCGTGGTCCTGAGAGACTACCTGAGGCGCCACGGCGCCGTTGCTGGTGAGCGCGACAACGTGGCCGAATTCATGCTCGAGGCTATTGGTGCCGGAAGTCGCCCTCGTATGGGCGACCGAGACTGGGCCGACATTTGGAGAGACAGCCCCGAACTGGCCCAGGTCAAGGAGAAGATCGCGCAGCTGAAGCAAAGTGGCAAGGACCGCGCGGTGGATTCTTCTCACCTCCAGCGCGAATTCGCCTCCCCTCTCTCGCACCAGCTGAAGGTCGTGATCCGACGCACCAACCTGTCGTTCTGGCGCTCTCCCAACTACCTGTTCACGCGCCTCTTCAGCCACGTCTCCATCGCCCTCTTGACCGGTCTCGTCTTCCTCAACCTCGACCAGTCCCGATCCTCGCTCCAGTACAAGATCTTCGTCATCTTCCAGGTCACTGTCTTGCCTGCGCTCGTCATGTCCCAGGTCGAGGTCATGTACCACATCAAGCGGGCCATCTTCTTCCGCGAGCAATCGTCCAAGATGTACAGCTCCTTCACCTTCGCCGTGTCGATGATTCTGGCCGAGCTTCCGTACTCGGTCCTGTGCGCCGTCTGCTTCTACCTGCCGCTCTACTACATGCCCGGCTTCCCTACCGAGTCGTCGCGCGCCGGCTACCAGTTCTTGATGATTCTGATCACGGAGCTGTTCGCCGTCACGCTGGGCCAGCTCCTCGCCGCCCTCACGCCTTCGGCCTTCATTTCCAGCCAGTTCGACCCCTTCATCATCATCACCTTTGCTCTCTTCTGCGGCGTTACGATCCCCTATCCCCAGATGCCCGAGGGCTGGCGCGTCTGGCTCTACCAGCTGGACCCTTTCACGCGCCTGATCGGCGGCATGGCCACGACGGCGCTGGAGGGCCTGCCCGTCGTCTGCTCGGACCGGGAGCTGAACGCCTTCAGTGCGCCCGAGGGCATGACGTGCGGCGAGTACATGCGCGACTTCTTCGAGGCGGGCGGTCTCGGCTACATCAAGGACAATGCCACGTCGGCATGCGAGTACTGCGCCTACAAGGTGGGCAACCAGTTCTACGAGCCTCTGGGCTTCCACTTCGCGAACCGGTGGCGGGACACGGGCATTTTCATTGCCTTTGTCGTGTCCAACGTAATCATCATTCTACTCGGAGTAAGCAATCCCCTCCCCCTATATCACGCCTTGACCACGGAGCGCGAGTTTCTAACAATGCCTGCAGAGTCGGTTCTTGAACTTCAACCGCAGATGAGCAAACTCTTCCTTTTCTCTCTACATATACCCACACGCGCCATATAGACGGGAGGAAAGCACAGCGGTGGGACCCCATGGGGGCAATAATACCGCGTTGTGCGACGTGACGGATACGGATACTTAGACGGACCTGCTAGACACTACACACAAAACGTCGGGCGGCAAGCGCCGTGCTTGACATGGCTTACGGCTCGACTTGACGTAGGATAAAGTCATTGATAATGGACCACGGCCCTTGAGGCGGTGGGGAATAAAAATGATGAATAATTACGGGCAC
The DNA here is from genome assembly GCA_016758845.1 of Nigrospora oryzae. NCBI lineage: Eukaryota > Fungi > Ascomycota > Sordariomycetes > Amphisphaeriales > Apiosporaceae > Nigrospora > Nigrospora oryzae. The sequence goes on along the minus strand of JADKYO010000009.1, from coordinate 326,451 downwards.
GCTTGACCCTGGTGATTTACTCCATGTTCCACTTGTTCTGCTTTACGGCGTGTGTCGATGGGGGGGGGGGGGGGTCCGGTTGCTGCCAGGTGCGTAGTCCCAGGCGCAGCCCCGCGCGTGCCTTGCCCGGCTCTTCCAGCCCTCTTCACAGCACCGTCATGTCTAGGGGGATGCGCTCGCCCATCCAGATGGCGCGCTCGCCGTGGTCGCGGCGGGCGGCGTCGGCCCGGACGGCGGGGTCGGCGGACGCCGCCTCCACCGTGTTGGGGTGCACCAGGACGCTCAGCGGGCCGCGCCACACGGCCAACCAGGCCACGAAGGCCCCGAACTGGGCCGGGGTGAAGACGTTGACTTCGAACATGGCCACCGGGTGCGGTCCGATCGGGCCGTCCCAAAGCTTGTAGGTCCGGAGTTCTGGGACTGCGGGCCAAAGAGTGAGCGAGGGGCCAGGGGTGCATGAGGTCCTCGATGCGTCACGGCAAGTCCCGGTGGGAGAGGAGAAGGGAAGGGAAGAGGAAGGCAGGCAGAAAAGGGAAACAAAAGAAACGAGAGCAGGCAAGAACCCGATGACGAGTTGTGGCCACGTCCGTCGGACCGATCCGTCCCATCAGGGGGGGGGGGGGAGGGGGTCAACTTACATTCGCGGCGAATGCGCTCCCACAGCTCCCGGGCGTACTGGGTTTGCGCCGGGCTGTTCTGGAAGTAGTAGATGTGTATATCGCTGTTCAGTTCGCCCCGAGGGGCTTCTGGGTCAGCGGCGGCGCTCTCGTCTTCCTTCTCCCCGACCCCGGCCGGCCCGGGCCCCCCTGTGGCCTCGGGGCCCCAAGAGGAGGCGCCGACGTTTGCGTATGTGTGTGCGTGTGTGTGTGTGTATGTGCGTGTGTGTGTGCCGACCCATGTCCCCGGGGGAAACTGGGGTGGGGAGGAGGGGGGTGGGTTAACTCACAAACCGCCCCGGCGGCCGTTATCCAGGGGCTCGACGAAGGCATCGTAGGCGTCACTGCGCTCGGCGCGCGCCGGGTTGACGTAGCTCTTGCCGTCGTCGGCGAGCGTGTCCGGCAGCGGCGGCGCGTCCTCGTACCCGGCCAGGGGCGAGGGGTAGGCGGCTTGGGACGGGGCCATGGTCGTCGGCGGGCGAGCGGCCCGGATGGACTGGAGTCGTGGTGGTGGGGGCAAACGGGGAGGCCACCGGGTGCTTCTGCCCGGCAAGATGAAGAGGGCGACGATGGAACGGTGCGCTGGGCGGTGGAGGTGAGGGGTGTGTATGCCCGGCGGGGTGGGGGTGCTACGCGGGGGTTGGAGCCTCCAGTGCCTGGGCACGACCCACACGCGCCTCGACGTTTGGATTCTCTAGGCGATCGGTTTCCACGGCCATCGTCCCTCGGCTCTTCTCAGATGCCTCTGCCGCCAGCGCCCCCAGGGGGCCGTCCTCCACAAGTCGCCAGACCGGCGTCTCCGGCCGCGTTACACGTTGGCGGGGTAAGGTTGCGTGATCCGGTCGTCAGCGCGTGCGGGGCCGGCCGCCCATTGCCTCCACGTGACGCAGCGGCAATAGACAGGGATGCATAATGGGAACATAGCCGGCGCCCCCAGCAGGCAGTCAGTGGCACGAGGAGTGTTGGTCCCGGGCCGTGGCACAGCATCGCAGCTTGTACGATGTGATATGGCGGCGAGAGAGAGAGACCGGGGCCCGAGGACGGCTAAGGCGCAGGCTCCTCGTATGCATACTCACATGTACCTATGTGCCTAGGGTTGATGCATGCTCCCTCTGGGAAAGCTTGGATGGCACAGCAGGTGGTTATGGAACGATCGGTTGGACTTTCCGGGTTTGGTGGGTTGCCTCTCCATCTCTCTCATTTCGACGCGCAACGGCATCGCTCATTCAGCGCATCCCGTCCGTTCCCAGGGCTGGCCTCCTCCTTCGCTGCTGGTGTGTTGGTGGGTTGCATGCCTTTTGGGCCATTCGCTATGCCGAGTAGGATCCGTCCGTCCACTGGACAGAGATCCATCTGGGATCGATTCGCGAGACCCACCTTTATCCGGACCCTATCGGATGGATCTGGACTGATGGATATCCCCCCCCCCGCCCAAAACGGGAAGCCAAGGACGGATGGACTCGGAAGCCCGAATGGCCAGCCCGACTGGACTTCTTCCAGTCTGGGTAGGGAATTCTCACCCACACCCACACCCACCCTCCCGGGCCTTCCACATTCCTGCACTGCCACCCAGTCTTTCGGGATCGGGGCCCGGCGTAGATGAACGGCGGCCCAGACGCCTGGGCACCCCGCTGGCCCGCAACGGAACCCGAGCACACGCACATGAACACACCCACGCGTCGACGCCTGAAGATGACAGCCCCTCATCCGTATGCCATTCCGGACCACGACGGGTGATCCAGCTCCGGAGTGCAGCACAGGCTCCGCCTTGCCACCTGTGAGCAAGCCTTGCCCTCCCCTGTGGCTCTTCAGCGCCGCGCCGCCGGTTCGGATGCCCGTCTGCCCTCCACGTGGGAGGATCGGCCAGCGGACGCATGAGCCACAAGGGAGCAAGGATCTGGTATGATGGGCATGGACCCGGCACTGCGCTGCATCTCCAGGGTTTTAGGGGCTACACCTCCACCGCAGATGCGTCTAGGCCGCCTGCCCGGAGCATCTGCCCCCCACACGCCGCTGCCCATCTCAAACCCAGGATTGCCTTCCGGCCTTTCCAGCATTCGACAAAGGAGGATGCACCGTGGGTGTGAAAGGGTGGCTTCAGGCCAACGTACTATTGGTGACCCAAGTCTGTACCGACCAGCCAGCCAGCCAGCCAGCCAGCCACCCGAGCTCTCGGTTCCGTCGTTTCTCCTGTGCTTGGCGAGACTTGAGAGGTGGCATTCATCGCCGTTGTGAACGGCAGCAGCTTGACCGGGGCGCGGCTGAAGTTTCACGTGGCACGGCGCCATCACAACTCTCCGGACAGCCGCGAGCCAACGTTGCGGACGGCCAGGGCGGCAACCAAGTGGCAAGTCAGGTGGTTGAGTTGGACCGCAGACAGGCTCGGTCACCGAGACAGCACAAGTAGCGAGAAGAGATGTCGGCAACGCCCGGCGGTTGGTATGTTGGACATTGGCCATGACTACCAGCACCCGGTGACCGGCGGCCGATGCTTTCCGACCGAAAATCGGAGGCTGCCGCGAGGCAGCAGAATAGGCCCTACACGAATACGAATCAATAGGTGACTCACCGACCCAAGGACCCTGGACAACTGGCCTCATCACGAGGATCGGGACGCGCGCGAGGCCGGCGGCGGCGGGAAGGCAGCGTGGAACACAGTAGGGGGTGGTGTTCTGGGAACGATGCCACTATCGACTGGGCGGCGGTTTGCGCAGGGCGTAACTCGCCCAGTGGGGGGTGCCTAGGCAGAGTCTCAGGCACGAAGTAATGGCGCTAAACGGGCTGAATGGCGAGGCGCCTCAGGGCAGGTGCTGAGCGAGAGATGGTCACAGGCAGGCCCAAATTCGCAACGGACTGTGCCGTCCATGCCGCAGCGTTGCGACGGGAGAACACGGCACTCGCAATGGCAGGACGCGGCCGGTATGACTCGGGCACGAGAACAAACAGGAACAGTGACGGGAAGACGGCAGTGGCACGTCCTGCGGACTTCGCAGGACTCCGGCTTGTGCAGGCGAGGGTGTGCAATACGCGCGCAGACACGCCCTGAGAGACGTGAGCGCGTGCAACAATCTTCTTAGGCGGCCAATGTAAGCATCAGGCGAGAAGTGGTTCGATATTGGGATTACGGAGGACTTGGCCCGCCCCTGATTGGCCATACGCACAGGACGCGCATCAGGGAACAGACGGCCGGGGAAGACCCTGCGACGGCTCGTGCAGTGGAATTGATGGATGCACGGCCAGAAACATGGAAATCGTTCAAGATTCCGAGATGGCATGCGACGCCAGCCGCGGACAGGAATGGAGACGGGAGAACAGATCGCTGATAGCGATGCCGCTGACGGCCAGCAACGCGAGTCTGACCGACCCGGCCGAGCAGGCCCGATTGAGGGCGGGCAAGGTGGGCTCTCCAAGGGGGGGGGGCATGTGTTGGGAGACAGTCTCGCAGGTTAGAACAGCGACGGGGGGCGAATGGCTGGCTGGACTGCTGGGCGTACCTGCGTACCCCGGCGGCTGGAGCGTCCTTTCCGGAGGGGGCTTGAAGGGATTCTCAGATGAGCGAGCCAGCGATGGGGTGAATGAGGTGGAGGAGGGGCATGGAGGCGAGCCAGATCCAGCCAGCATCGAACTTCCATGGGACATTGGCAAAAAGCCGCAGCGGGACGGGATGGGATTCGGGGCATCCCATCCGCAGTTACGGCGTACGACTGGCTGTTGGCACGGGCAGCCCAGGCATTTTCCTATTTTGCCCATGCTGGACTCCCGGCAGCCGGACGGGATCTACGCCCTGTACCGGGGGAGCATGTAGTACTGTAATTAGTAGAGGCACGGGCCTTGGCGGGCATGGGTGCAGCAGTGCATGGAGGGGACCGACGGGGGCCTATTCGGGCATCCATCTGATCCATCCCGTTGGGGGTCGCTGGCCGGCGCCGGGTAGCGACTTTAGGACATGGCCAAGGAGCGGATGGCGAGAGGCACACAGCACGAGCACGTGCAGCTTCGGCCCAGCGTGGACGGCCAAGAAGGGTGCTCCTCTCGTGCTTGGTCGCGTGACGTATCATCTTTTTGTCCTGGCCAAGGCCGACGGGGCGCCGCGCTCCGAAACAAAACGCGGAATTCGACGTGGGGGATGGCGGCCGGCCGATGACACGGAGCCGTGACCCGCGATGGGCTGGGCAGCAGCACGGCTTGGGTTTGTTTTGCGCTGCCCGCGGAACTGGCTGTGCACACGAGGGGTGTAGGCACATGGTGATGGCATAGCGGGCATAGCGGGCATAGCGGGCACAGGCGGGCTATCCAGCCTGTGCACCGGCGGGATAAGGGATGGATGGATGAATGGGCGTGTGGGCGTGGCCGGGGCAAATGTTGGACCCTCTTCCCCCGTCCCTTCTTGACAAGCCGAGCCCCCGACGCACGCACATGTACGTACGTACTGTATGTACTAGCTAGCGCCGCACATCCGTGGATCTCCTTGGGTATCCATCCATGCGGCCCTCACGGCCACCCATTCCTCCCCCGGCTCTCGCCAAAGCAGCTCGCAGCTGCACACGCAAGGCTCCCCGCGGGCAATAATCACCACCCGAGCCGGGAACCGCCGCTCGCTGGGCTGGACGAGGCCACGTAGGAGGCCGGGCAAGGCTGTCGACTGGTCAAGTCGCTGTGACTTGGAAAGCGAGGGGAGGCGGCAACCGGCCAGGAACCAATAGTACAATACGAAATCGCGCTGATGGGCTCCACTCCTCATACGATTCGCCCGGGCTCAGCCTTGCGAATGGCCTGATTCCAGGGCCCCATCTGCGCTAGTTCTGGGCCATCCCGCCCAACCGACGACGAACCCCCCGGTCCGCAGGATGCGAAAAGTCAGGCCATGCCGACATGTCTCTGACGTCTGGACCGCCATCTCCAAGCCGAGCCCATCATGCACCCGCCGCGCATTTTGCAGGTTGCAGCGAGGCCTTTAGTTTTCCCGCTGTGTGTGTGTGTGGCGTTTCTCTGCTACCACTCGAATCAATTCGTTCTCTGTCTCTCTCTCTCTCTCGCGCGCGCGCGCTCTCGTGCCCACTCTCCCTGCCCACTCTCCTCCGGCCCTCGCTTCCGGAGCAGCAGTAGTTTCAGCCTGTCCCTGGCTGCACGCTCCCCCCCCCCCCCCCCCCCCCCCCCCAAATCCCATGCCGTTCGTGGAAGAGCACCTACCGGCCTCCTCCCGACGGAGGGCCGGGCGAGAAAAACAAAGCAGCGACCACGAGCTTGGGTAGCCGTTACATATGTGCGCCCGTACCACGGCGAGCAGGCTTCGTGCTTCGAGGGACAGACCGGCTGCTGCCGTGCGCCGGGGTGGATAGATCGGGGGATCCCATATGGAGCTACAGAGGCAGGCAGAAACCCACACATCCACTCCCTGCCACACCCCTTGGTTGCCCGTGGCCGCCGCCGCCGCGCAGCCCGTAGCCGTGGATGACAGGCCACTACCCACAAGCCCAATGTTGTGCCGACCCAGATGCCTGCATCGCCTGTTGGCCTGGCTCGTCCGGCACAGGTGAATTCGAGGTAGGTACCGGGCCAAGGACGTCTCCAGCGGCAGCCGCAGGGAAACTCGCCCTCCCCGCGCCCATCCATGCTCGGCCGCGCCCGCGCCCACGGTTCTCGCTCTGCCATCTGCCGCCCGAAACCGTGGCATTTTCGTGGCCCTGCAACGTCAGGCCATTCCGCTGCCCGTCCTGGGATCCGCCGGGGCCGTCTGGCCGCCTCCGCCAGATACCACCCGGAGACCCTTTGGATCGCCGTCGTGCAGCATCCCAGTCCCCGTCTTTTCCTTGCTGTCCCTTGCCGAGCACGCGGCCAGACGGCTAGTACTTAGATCCTCCACTGTCGCGCCGTATGCATCGTAGTTCCCTATTCTCTCTTCCCAATCCGTCACAGAACACTGGCCTGCACCAACCACTACTCTGCCTACCAAGCCCCCCCCCCCCCCCCCCCCCCCCAACAAACTCAAGTCTGACAGCCACCCAACCGCCAGTACAACTCTCACCCCCCTCTCCTCCCCGATTTCTCACGCCCTCGTCTTGCGGGTTCCCGACCCAGACGACCCGGATTCTGGCATCCAGTGCAGCCACCAGGGGCCAAAGACCTCCATTTCCTCACCATCATCCACCGCCGCGCACGGCAGGGTTCCTTGGGGTGTTAAATACAACAACACACCCCCTCCCCCTCCCCTCTCGTGCCACCATCTGCCCACCCACTCGCCCTAGTACTGAAGCCTCGACGAGACTGAGTACTTGAACCTCGACCCGGGCTCCGGCCATCCTCACCCCTTCGTCATGGACAGCGAGGTTCTCCAGAACATCGATCTGTTCCCGGCTTCCAACAGCAAGGTAATGCCGACCCATCCCGGCGCGGCCGATGTTTGTCCAGCCCGTGCCGAGCCGCAGAAGGAGTGTGCCTCACTGACCCGTCGCCCCAGGCTATCGATTCCTTCCTCGACAACTCGTCCAGCTGCCTCCGGCAACTCTCGTCCATCTCCTTCTGGGACAACTTCGACAACTCCCTGGCCGGCCCCGCCATTGCCAACCCGGCATCGCCCCAGGACTACCAGCAACCCAAGGCCGGTTCGGCCAGCCCCCCGGCAGCCAAGGAGTCCCTCACCAAATCCGCCAAGATCAGCAAGTCGCCCAAGTCGGGCAACAAGGCCCAGGTCAAGAAGACCCTGAAGCGGAAGCAGGACTACTCGGCCCTCGACTGCACCGACTACTGGCTCCGCTTCGACAGCGACGACGAGAGCCTCGACAAGTCGGAGGACTTCGACCACATGAACTTTGTGCCCTCGCGCAGGTGAGTCTCCCGCAACCCATGGCGCCATCTCCACCGGTGAGCCCGTCCAGCTGAACCGATGTACTGAATACCAGTTCAGAGCGTCCGACTTGATGCAGCAACCTGCACCCCGGATCCCCCGCCTGTCGCAAAGCGACCACTATCGACCCGCCTTCTCGCCCGTGCTGCCGGACCTGGTAGACTCGGACAGCGCCCTGGACCACGCCCTTTCGTCCGAAGAGGAGGCATTTGCCATGGCTCTGGACGACGACTTCGGCGGCCGCGACGGCGACCAACAGCTCGACGTCGTGCCCGAGCGGCTCTACTCGACGCCCCTCAGCTGGGAGCCCCCGCAACCCGGCCTGCGCATGGACTCGTACGTGAACACGAGCCCCGTGTTCCAGGACCCCGAGCGTCAGCGCCTGCTGGCCATCGCCATGGGCACCGGCCTGCCCCCCATCAACACCAGCGCCCAGAGACCCCCGACCATGGACTACTTCACCTTTGAGAAGAGCCACCGCAGCCCCAGCTCGGCAAGCGAAACGACGAGCGAGCACCCCGCGGAGAAGCAGCGGACCGCCTCGGTGGCGAAGGCCGCCCCCCGCTCGGGAACCACCACCCCCGGCGAGCACGTCGAGAAGCCCGGCGCCAAGCCGCGGAACTCGGACCGCGCCGCCCACAACGACATTGAGCGCAAGTACCGCACCAACCTCAAGGACCGCATCGCCGACCTGCGCGAGGCCATCCCCTCTCTGAAATCCATACCCGAGGACGACGACGACTCGCCCGTCCCCGCCTCCAAGGCCCCCAAAGTAAGCAAGGTATGTTGCCCTCCCTCGATGCCCGCCCACCAACCGCCCAGCAGCACGACTGACTGACACGATGAATCAGGGCACCATTCTTACCAAAGCCACCGAGTACATCCACCAGCTGGAGCGACGGAACCGCAACATGGCCCACAAGAACGACGAGCTGACCCGGCGGCTGCAAGCCTTTGAGCAACTGTTGGGCGCCGGGCACCCGGCACCGAGCTGGCACAATCAGGGGTACGGAGCCGCCGTCTTCAACCCGCGAGGCTTCCCTTCAGCTTGAGCTCTCTTATCACGACTAAATGACACCGACGGGCGGATAAACAACACACCACCGCCATCAACACCACATTACTAAAACTGCACATACCTTTTACACCCCAAAACACCCTGCTCAATGAACCCGGCGAGGGACATGGTTTTTTTTTAAAATTTATTTTTTGGCATAGGCGTCGGCATAGGCGTCAGCATGGACTCGGACGGGCAAGGAAGCCCCCGATAGGGACATGAAGAAAACATGGCTGGTTTTTTTTCTTCTTTGGATTGTGGCCAGCGTCGGCCCAAGTCGGAGCTGCGCCGGTCATGGATTTGACGATACCCAGGCAGAGATGAAAAGGCACATCTCTCAGCATTGTTTTTTCGCCATAGAGGAGGATGACGACATTACGGATGATGCTGGGCTGTGGCCCCGAGATTGGAGCACACGGGCAGTCCCGGCCAGTTACGGCAGGCCAGGGCACGGCAAAGTGCACATGTATTCCTACCTGAAGCGCCTAGCTGCAGGAGCTTGTACGGCAGGGCGAAGGGGGGGGATTCCGAGGGGGGTAGAGAGCCCTCCCCCTCCCCCCCTCTGTCGCCATATTACAATCCATGACTCAGATAGCGATCGACAAGACACCGCATATCGTATTCAACCTCTTTATTCTTCCCCTGGTGTTGTGGCTGTCAACTGGCCGACGCGGGCTGGCTGGCTTGACTGACGAGCCGAACGGGCCATGAACTCGCATGGACAGCCACTGGCCCATCTCCAAGATGATGGATAAAGCCCAGTCCCGAACAGATCACGCCGGCAGTCCCTCAAGAAACAGCGAGCGAAGAGACGGTGGAAAGCTCAGACGCAGCAGAACCAGGGGAGCCCAGGACCCGCCGGGCCGAGCAATGAAGCACAGCCACGCGAGCGCAGTCCCGAGTAGGACCAGGCGCGAAACAGAGGACTTCCTCTTACCGCCTCCTCTGCCCATTCCCACCCCCGTCTGGTTACGTTCCCATCAGGGGGTCACCAGCGTCGATCCCTTGGGCCCTCCCCCTTCCCTGTTCCCTCTGCCCCCCGATTGTTCTCGCCCGCCTCCCGCGGGCGACAAACGAGACACCCTCCCGCTTTCTCCCGCCACCGGTCTTCTCCTCGTCTTTCCGAGGCCGCCGCCGCGGCGGGAAACAAACGCGGTCCCTACCCCTCATGCCCCCGGCGGCGGGGGGGATGCCCATCGTTGCCATCACCCCCACCCGCGGCTCTTCCCGCTGTGCTTTACGGTCGGCTGTCCATGGCCAACGCAGGGCTGCCTCTTCCGGCTTCCCGTCCCATGTGTCCTGGACGACCAGAAGACGGACCGGCCTAGACCCCCCCCTACGAATCTCGGTGCTCGAGAAAAGACCCCATCTTTCATCGTCGACCGTCCAGAGGAGGGGGAACATGCCAGGTGTGGACGGGTGGAAGAGGGCGAGGCTCCGGGCTGGGGCCTGGGAGGATGGGTGGCCGGTCGCTGAGACGCAGCTTTTCGTCGTAGGTGTGGCCATTGGCGCTCGGGGGCTACCCCGTGCCTCCTAGCGAGTTAGACAGGGGCGGGTTAGGCGAGTGGCATTTGCCTAGCAAGCTGACCCGGGTGGTCACGAAGACGCCTGGGATGCCCAGTGAGAATGTCTTTTGGGGAAATGGTTTGGTTTTTTTTTTCTTCCTATGGTTCATTGTAAACAACGCTACAACCAGTCTTGCAACGCCACATGCAACCGTTACGCCACCGCAGAGCCCGCCTCCCCCGAGCCAGAACACCAGTATTCTTCACTTCTTTTTAGCCTCCGGGTTTTCGCTTTCTTGGAAACGGCCGACTAGCGACGGGCAGGGGGGGTTTTTATTTTTGTTTTTGTTTTACGCGACGCCGGCAGCTTGGCTGAGTGTACCACTGCCGCGGCTGCTGAAGATGCCCATGATGCCAAAGCCCACATAGAACAGGGCCAGGGGGTAGGCGACCAGGCCGCGCATGCCCTTCATCCGGCCGACGGCGCAGAACATGCCACTGGCGCTCGTGGTGCACCACGTGATGGCGGCGCTCTGCAGCATGTAGCCCATGGGGGTGTCCATGGGCATCACGATGCCGACCAGGCTCGTCAGGACCAGGGGCAGCAGGCAGTAGCCCAGCACGCTGGCGCTCCGCACAAAGGTCAGGGTGGGGCTCATTTGGCCCTTGTCGCCGCTGCTGCCGCTACCGCCCGCGGGCTCGCCGGGGTAGACGGCCGAGGCGGCGTAGGCGGAGCCGGCCGACGAGGCGCCCGTCGGGTCGTCGGGGGTCATGAGGGAGAGGATGGCGTGCAGGGCGACGGAGCCCATCAGGGCCAGGCCGTAGATGTAGCCGAAGTGCACCTTGCCGCTGACAAGCAGGAAGGTGCCGAAGAGGAAGAAGAAGAGGATGGGCCCCGCCATGTCCGAATCGTCCATCAGGTGCTGGTCTATGCGAGCAAAGGGATTCAGGACGGCGAGAGTCTGGCGGCCAGGTTAGCACGGGAGGGGGCGCAGCGGGAGGGACGGCCACCTGCCTTCTTTTGAATGTGGTCAAAGTTCACGCCCAGCTCTTCCAGCAACGGCGGCTCGTTGTCGTAACCCTCGGTCGAGAAGGCGGCCAGCCAACCGGTCCGGAGGCCGCCCTGCTCGCCCATGCGGCCGGAGACGCCGGGGGCGCCGGCACCGCCGAAGCCCCCGAAGCCCGGGGCGGCGGGGGTGCCGTAGCCGTAGCCCGGGGCCGAGGCGGCGGCGTGGTTCGGTATGCCGGGCGAGTATGTGGACGGGTAGAACTGCAGGTTCTGGGCGGCGGGGTTGGGGGCGTATTGATTCGGCTGGGGGGCGCCGTAGGGGTACGACATGGCGGCGGCGGGGGACGGAGCGCGCGGGCCCGTGGCTTGTCTCTCCCTCGCTGTCTCTCTCTCGCTCGCTCGCTCCGGGCCGTCTGCCGCTGTGCCGCTTTCGCTCTCGCTCGCGCGCGGGCGGGAGGCAAGGTGTCGTTTCGCGCGGTGGGCGGAGGGGAGAAGGGGCGGGTCGCAGACGGGTGCTGGCGGCACGGCAGCGGGCGCAAGGGAAGGGCGGTTGGCGGGGGGCGACGGGTGCGGGTGAGGGGGCGCGGTGTTGCTGGCTGGCTGGCTGGTGATGGGCCGTGGTGGTGATGGCCTCGAATTGAACAGTTTACGGCCGCCAGGAGCTCCAGCTCGGGAGCGACGCAATGCAGCGGCCGCCAAGCCAAGCCCAGGCAGCGCAACGTCGACCGGACGGGGCAGGTGGTCCGTGCGCCGCATACCGCGTGTACTCGGGTGCCCGGCTGCACCAGGCAGGGAGGAGGGCGGGCAGGCGAGGCCACAGGCGGTCCAGGGGGGGAGGCCCTGCCGCACTGGCCCTGGGCGAGGCGAGGCGGCCAGCGGCCAGCGCCTGGGCCGACTTCTCCCGCAGCGCCAGCCGCATGTACCGACGCCGTCCCCCTCCCTCCGGAGCCGCAGATTTTCCCCCGCCGACCGAAAACTTGCGAGCCGCGGACGTGCCAACACTGGGAACCGTGAAGTCGTCCACGCCGCTGCTCCCGAGACGAGACGCCGACCCTGGAGACACCCCGTGCCCGGCTGCCTCCTCTTCCTCCGCCCGTGCCGCCGTCCTCGCCTCCGCCATGGTACGGACGAAGAGCCCCCCCTCCCCTGCCCTCCGCCGCCCGCTGACCCGCGCCCTTCGCAGGCGCACCGCCTCATAACCCAAGTCGTCATCATCGGCTCGCGCGTCGTCGGCCGCGCCTTTTCCGAAGCCTTCAAGCAGGCCCAGGCCTCGTCCAACTACGCGCGCGCCCAGGCCAAGGCCGGCAATCCCGTCTCGGGCGGGGCCTCGCTCCGCAGCGGCATGACCCTCGACGAGGCCTGCAAGATCCTCAACGTCAAGCCGCCCCAGGGCGGCCAGGCCAACATCGACGAGGTCATGACCCGCTTCAAGACCCTTTTCGACGCCAACGACCCCAAAAAGGGCGGCAGCTTCTATCTGCAGAGCAAAATATTACGCGCCCGCGAGCGCATCGAGGCCGACGTGAAGCCCGCCATGGAGAAGGCCGCCCAGGAGGCCGAGATAAAGGAGGGCTTCAAGCCCAAGGTCTACAAGGACCGGTAGTCTCCCCCGTCGCTGTGGCGGAACCCGCCCGAACCAAACACACACACGCACATACACACCCGATTGTCTCGGGAACCAGGCGGGCTCCCAGACCTCGGTTTTCTACCACGACACATCTTCACTCGACTGGCATGGCCTGGCGTTTTCGGTTTTGAGGCATCATGGGACTTGATGCGTTTTTGGGGGGGGGCTAGACAAAAACACTGTACCACTATAACCACTGTATAACTACCCCCCGGCAGACGATGTGGTGAATAGACAGCAGTCTGGACGCATCCCCCCTCCCCGCGGCCCTGCCACGATGCCTCCACTGGCACAGATCACAAGTAGTGTGCGAGACTCATGTTGACCCGCTAGGGCTACGTAGAAACTGCCCCCATGAACCACGCGCTGAATCCATGCCAGTATAGGCGACATCTCTGGTCATTACGCCGCCAGCCCGGCCATTGCGACTGTCATGCTCCATCCCGGTCGAACCGTTCCGTCATTTGGAGCATGAAGATGGTTGTCGCCTGTGAATCGCAGCCAAGCCTGGTGCCTCAAAGTCGGTTCCTGCATCCATCCAGGCGGCCAGGCTAGCCACCCTGGCGGTCATTCTCCCATCTCGGCCCAACCGTTCTGGCATCTTCGCCATGAGGACCGAGGCGGCCTCGGCGCATCTCTCCGATAAAGACGGGGAATCGGATTCCTTGGCGGGGTCCTCTACGATACAAGTCACATGGCGAATGAGGAGCGATCGGGTCTTGCCATCGCTGCGCGTGTTCTCGAAGATGGACGCAATCGGTGCCCGAATGCTCTGCGTTTTGTTCACACGGATTCGGACATCTTCGCGTGTCTTGTTGAGTTTGGGTGCGGTACGTTGGTGGAGAGGACCGACATCGTACTTGTCGCCGAGGATGTAAAGTGGGGCATGGGAGAGCAAGACATTGGTGTGTTCACGAGGATCGGGGTTCACTCGCGGGGCGGATTTGGTGAGTGAAGGCCCATCTGGAGAGCGCACAACGGCCTTGATCATGTTCCTTTTCTTCGAAGGACTTGTGCAGGACGCCCGTGTTGTGTGGTCAACGTGGAAGGACGACAATGTCCACGGCCTATGCCAGGCGTGGTCCTATTTCGGCATACTGTAAGCGGTGACTGAGTCTCCCATCAGAAGGGGCCCGTTCCAGAAAGTCGTGGACGGCAAAGTCTTCTTGTGCAGCAGCGCTCTTACGGACCTGCTTGGGGACTGAATCCGATGGCCGCTATTAGATCCCACCGCCTGGATCGATCGTTTGGACCACCTTCCGGTGTCGGACAATATTGCGGCACGTATCTGATAGGATACGCCTCCAGGCCCCGGAATATTCACACGCGGCTCTCTACTTGTCCATCGAACTGTTTTGGGTCGACCCGGCCCCGAGAAAACGCACGCGGGGGGTTGTCGTAAGCACAAGTGCTTGGCTTACCGGGTGGAGTAAGGGACGTATAACATAAAGCATATAAGTCCGGACTGTGACTGCGAATTCGTGTACGCCTCCCAGGATGCCCTTCGGGCGTCGCTTTGTGGGGGAACCCTACCTGTCCCCCTGAATTCGCCAGCTGATCCGCAGCTCGGTGCGGACGGATCACTGGACTTTAACGTCTGGCCTCCCGACTGCATCTTAACGCAGACCCTATACGTTGCCTGATCCCACGTCTGGTTGGATGGCCTGGGGAACGAGAGCAGCGACGTGATCCCGCTCTGTCAGTCTAGCCGAATCGTTGTGCTTACCCCGACACTTGGTAATAACACACCGGTCCCGTTCTTGCTCAACCCGCCGTCTTGTCCTCTTGCATCCCCCCGAAGCATACCAGGAGGCTTTGACACGGATGCCGTAAACGTACGAGGAGGCTAGCAAAGTCCTTATATTCGATGGATATCTTCCTAAGCATGATGCGTTGGGCATGTCTTACGACGAAGTCGCCTTACGCGTTGTATGTGCACCCTAGAATAGGCAACTCTAGACATTGTAAGAGGGTTTGCTCGCCAGGTCCTTAGCATTGCAGTGCCGGGATGTCTATAGACCTCACGGCTTGGACGGCCCGTCGGGGACACTTGACGACACTGAGGGATTCTGACGTTCTCCACGACCTGGCCCCGCTACGCCTTGATACGGGCTTTCGGGACGGAGTGATTTCAGTGGATCAACATCCTTTAGGTTAAGAAAGCCCTGCCCTGGCGAACCACGAGCGTTAGGAATGACGACCCTTTTCATCTGGGCAATACCTTAGGCGTCGACCGGGCGAAAAGTAGTGGGCGTATCTTTCGAGGATGATGCGAATCGCCCTAGAAACGAGCGGATGACGATAATAAGGCGCTAGGTCTTCGAGCACGACTTATCGCCCATATTTTGGGACGCCCCGAAACTGAGGGACCTGGGTTTCTGTTGGGCCTCGGCGCCACTGGTGCGCGGCAACAGGTGCAGCCGTGCTCGCACTTGTCTCGAGGCTACATCTTGGGTTCCCGAGCCGGGACTGACGATAACACTCCCTGACATGCTGATCGCACGCTCGCCTATTCGGGAACTTGGGACTTTCCGGGTAGTGGTCAACGACGCTTGGCGGCTGATGATCCAATGGGACAATGTCTCACATGCTAACACGCGACTCCAGCCTGCTAAGCAGCCTACACCCTTTAACTTTTTTTTTTTCACGGGGCCATTTGGAGAAGGCGACCCTTGCTGCTTCGCTCAGTTGTGGGCTGTATTGGAATCTGTCGACATAGCATTCAAGGCACCTACGCGATTGTTTGGCCGTGTTAAGGCATACAGGGTGAGATCTCTGCGCCGCCACCCTGGCGTGGTAGCTCTCAGCACGTCCGAGCTGAATAGAGGAGCACAAGTGGGAGCGGCGGCGATACGGGGCCATCCGGGGGGAGGGCCTGGTGGCGGCGCAGTGTGGCAGAACGAACAACCTGAGTTTGCTAGAGGGAAATTCGGGAAAAGGGGGGAGCTTGGTGTGTAGATTGGGACAGCCATTATAAGTTCAACCAGTCATTCCTTCGAGTCATTTGCGCCAAGCCTATACAGTAATGGGCGAGAGCTGGCAGAAGGCCCGCCACTCATCATTAGTCTACAAACCATGCAGACGCAAGCAGAGATAAGTAACATGGGATGAGTAAAACCGGTGGAAGTAGTGCAATGCTACGCGAGACTTCGCTCTGCGTCATGATTACAGAGTCTCGGTCGCGGGCATAAACGAAACGCTGCGAGTGGCGGACCCCAACGCCGTCCCGGCCGGCACGTCCACGAGGGTAAGGGCTCCAGCGAGATCGCGCGGCATCGTCGAGGGAGCCGTTGCGTCCCAGGCGTACGTTGGGCCTACGCAGGGGGCCGTCCGGGGCTGGAGCGAGGAGGAAGACGCGGGCGGACGTAGGGAACCCCCGCGGCAAAGATATATGCATGTAAGATTTGAGGCCACAGCCGGGCAGGGCCTCGCAGCCTAGACACCACGTGGAACCGTCACTGTGCGAAAAGCACCTGTCCCTCATGCCCTTTTCTATCAGCATGTGAACTATGCTTGGTTGCCAACGGCCGCTAGCGCCATGGCATAGGGCCACACGGCACTAGGGACGTCCGAATAAGGCGTAGTGCCGCGTATTGTCCCACTACACTTGCCTTTTCCGGGTGCATATAGATGCAACGATATACGACGATGCATAGAGTCTTCAGAAATCGCTCGTTCGGTACCGCATTAGCGTAGGACGAATGGCCCAGCTTCGTGATGTTTTTCAATAGTGCCTGCTTATCAGCTGCTTCAGCCACGGGGGCAGGTAACACCTCCGCTACCTTCCTTCCCTGGTGATGGGACGGGCCCACTGGCCAACGGGTACGCCGATAGCCCGTTTCTAGGTATATCTATATGCTCGATATACCTTGCTGGCTCCGAGCTCGCATATCCCCTCTCCATCGCCACGCAACTCGCGACCCTCGGCCCCCCCGGCGACGACGACCACCGGCCCCGCGAAGCCGAGTCCGACCCAGGACGGCCTGATCAGCACGTGCGTCAAGTTCTGCATGGCCGTGTCCGGCGACAGCTGCGTCAAGATTGTCGAGGCCAACGGCAACGTCTTCAGCCTGGCCGAGTTCGTCGCCTGGAGCCCGGCCGTCAAGAGCGACTGCTCGGGCCTCTGGGCCAACACGTACTCCTGCGTGGGCATCCCGGGCACGCCGGTGCCGGGCACGTCGGCGCCGGCCCCGCCGCCGACCACGACCACGCGGCCGGCCGGGCCCTCGCCGACGCAGGACGGAATCGTCGCCAACTGCCAGCGGTACCACCTCGCCGGGTCGGGCGGTACCTGCCAGAAGATTGTCGACCAGTACGGCACCTTCACGCTGGCCCGGTTCTACGCCTGGAATCCGGCTGTGGGCTCGCCATGCTCCGGATTGTGGCTGGGATACTACTGCTGCATCGGTGGGCGCCTCCTGCCCCCAGATATGGCGCCGCAGAACAGGAAAAAGCTGACCTGAGTTGGAACCAGGCACGTCGGGCACGCCCACGACCAGACCCCCCACGACTACCACCATGACCACCAGGCCACCGGCCGACACGTGCAACCCGGCGGCGCCGACGCCCACACAGCCCACACCTACGTGTGGTTGCAAGAGGCGGCACCAGGTTGGCAGCGGGAATACCTGCGACAGCATCCAACGACAGTACGGAACCACTCAGGCCAACTTTAACAAATGGAACCCGGGCGTGGGGTCGGATTGCCGAACCTTGTGGCTTGGATATTTCGTCTGTGTAGGAGTGTAATGGCCGAGGACGATATAGTCTGCCGAAGCCTTCCAGGGAAACCCTTCAAGGTTTGAAAGCATGTCGCACTGTTCGAGGGAGGGCACCCGGCACGCCCTCATCAGATCAGGGCCATTGCCTCGAGGCCACACCCACCAGGCCATGCTGAGTACATCTGTCAAACAGGCTACTCCTCAAGCTCAAATATCGCGCGGAAAAGCGGCGACCGAGAACGCTCACTGTGTCGCAGGAGCCGGGTGCCACGCAGCACGAACTACGGTGCTACCGCCGCGACGCCTAGATAGATGAGCATGGCAACCCCGAGTCTTCAGCCACGGAAGAATCCACGCTTTCTTGCTTCGTGATGATCTGTCTGCGAGAGTAGTGCTGCCTTCGTATGCGACCTTGAGCGACCGGACACACTCGACTCGACGGGGCGCGAAAAATTTAGTTACTGTTTAATAGACATAAATAGGATGTCTCAAATTTCAGAAGGACTAGGGTAACCGCAACTTTATTTTTGCTGCGCCATTAGAAACCCTGATCCAACTCCTCTTGCTGCCCGAGATCCTGAGGGTATGGAGATGGTGGCCAAATGCCTCGTACAAGTCTTATGACCGTCACAGCAGCTATGTATTATACCACGCCCGCCTTGCTTCTGGACCATCCCAATGCAGCAGTTCTTATTGGAAATATTCTTTCAAGTAAAATAAGCAGAGACCATTACAAGCCTTCATCTAGCTTTTTTTGCAACGACTGTCTGGCGCCGGGTCAGCAACAACCATTGCATTGCTCTCGAGCTACACAGCATAAGAGTGCTGAAGATATACATGCCCGTCTGCCAGTCGCGCAACGGACTTCTTCCAATCGTCTTCGAAAGCCGACCGGCGCTCCGGCGAGGAAACACCGTCTGTGCCGAAAGTGAACGGCGCGATTTCAACGACGGTAGCCCCACTGTGAACGTCGCCCAGCAGTAACGTACCCGGCACGTTGCGTCTAAGAGCTGTGCTGGCGGTGACGGGGATGCCGCGGAGTCGGAGCCACGATGACAATCCCAACAGCAACAACGACTAAGTAGGCATCGATGAATTCGGGCATCACACGTGCCGAGAACGTTTCTTCTTACCCCCCTGGTGGGGAAATGGGCCGATATCCGAGGACCCCGGAATGGAGTCGAGGACCCTGACGACAAAACGGCCCGTAGTGGAGGGTGTGGGGAGGTTCATGGTGGGTCCCAGACAGAACCACGGACGCGGTGTGGAGTCGACGAACCAAGCGCCGCATACAGATTCCGTATCTGGTACTGGGTCTATAGGCATCCATGCCTCAATCCAGCGGTTTTGCAATCGGGCGGATATCTGGTTCGTATGGTCGTTGCTGCGTATGGCCGTATCGGCCCGCTGACGAACAAACCTCTAGCGTCTCCGCGAGGACGGTTTCTGAATAGAACGGATGCAATTTGTTCATTCTGTCCACGTTTTCCAGGTTCATGAGAAGGTGGGGGGACGGCTCGTGAGTATCCCGTGCCACCACAAAATCTCCAGAGCATTCGACCGCAGCGTTGCAGATGGGGGGTCCCAGGCTGGAATGCAAGACTCCTTAGTGCGCATCGGCAATCGATCGGCAGCATATCGAACTGAGACATGTTAGAGGGGAATCATGCAGGGAGCCTGGCTAGTAGCACTCACACCCAAGATGCTTGTCTTTAGCCCAAAATAGAGTCAACATATTATAACAACTACCACCCCCGGCCAATGTATCTGAAAGTACTTCAATTTGAGACTCCTGTCGGTATCACAGCAAGTGGACAAGTTTCCTCAATGCGAGATCCGCTCTCGGCAACACTGCTATGGCTTCCGTGCCCGAGGAGACTGAGCCTTGGCTCTGGTCTCGTTAACTCCGACTCAGCTGCAGCACAGCGGTTATCACGGCATCTCTGCCTACATTGTGTTAACTTTTGAAGCTAATGAAACCGCTCCTAGTGTTCTGCTGAGGAGAAATTCAATATAATCCCGCGAGCTGTTCTCTTGAGTCTTGTCACTGTGTCTCGAACCCAGCCGGTACACTACCCAATGTGGAAACGAGAACAGCATGCAGAAGCACCACATCTTCAACTGCGCTTTACATGGCGTGGCTATCGTTTTATCCTTTCTGCCAGGTACATGGCCGGCACCGCTCAACGTATTGAGGATATGCTCAAGCACTCGACCTTTCCAATTTTGCTTCGCAGCTCTTTGGTAAAGCGTGGCGTTTCAGTGGACCCTGAATGTGTTGGGAGCTGGGCGACTGCTGTCACAAACGCCAAGCTCGAGGCACTGGACACGGTAAGATCTAATAGTCTCTGCCTCGGCCTTATCGGTCTGCTTCTTCTGCCCTTTAAACCGCGCACGCAAAATCTAACCAAAGATTCAGAGACGGCGCGGAAAATTCGGAATGCTCTGCTCGACCCTGATGGTGTGAACGTCGAGCTGTGCTAGTAGCCCGCCTCACTTTATGCACACATGAGCTGACGTATCCACCTACTTGGCCATTGTGGCGACCGTTTCCTTATGAACCCAAGTCCATTTGGAATTTCATGGGCGTTCATCATCGATACCTTTACTGTAGTTAGTCCCCGGAGAATCAAGACTTGACAACTAAATCGATCCCCCAGGAACTTTGTACTGGGACAGTCGCAGAGATTTTGATATCGATGACCCTGTTGGCGAGTGGGTAGGGCTCAAACTGTGTGCAATGAACCCCTCTACAATTGCATATACTTTCAAGCCTTGGGGAATATTTGCCTGGGAGAGGATGTTATCGTGTTCTGTTTGGACCATTTGTTTGCTTGGGATACCAGGTATGATTCCGACAGTGCTCCGTTTCCCTTGAAAATGACGACTCTTATGGGCTTCTAAGTAGATCTGATATTAAAGGTATGATTGTGATGTTAAACGGAAAAGAATGCGCATTTTAAAGGTGTAAGTTGAATTTTGCCGCCTATTGAGGTATCTTTTATCATAAACCGATGGCCGTGTTAGCTTGAAGTTATGTACTTCCTATTTAAGACACCTACGGCTATCATTACCTGCCCCACGCGACCCTACATAATGCCATTGCACTACATCATAGTGTTGTATAGAATGACCCTTTATGCCGACAAGATCCACTCAAAAGCCCACAGGTTATATACTGTACACAACAGCGGAGCCGTGTCCCCGTAAGAAACCGTTTCCCCATGTGGAAAGGCTAAATGATCGCTACCAAGCGGGATGAACCGAGCGTTGAGGCTGAACCGCAGACCTGGTGTTACCTCAGCGGGTGCCTAGTCTAGGATGATCGCCATCGACTAGCAGTTTCTTCATCCCAGCACCAGCGTGGATGCCGAGGTGCTCGCGTCCTCGGCCGATTCGGCCATGAAAGAAGTGTTTTGACATCTATTCTGCATGTTGTCTTTTGGGTCCTCGAGCCCCTCGGGGCTTTACACCTCGGCCCCATGTGTTACCTACTTAACTAGCAGATCGCCAATGGGTCCGCATGCCAATACCCATACCGGGATATTGGCAACGGCAGCCCCGATGGGAATTCTCGTGGCCGGTTAGCCAAGCACGCCATGTTTGAACCCCGGCCATTGACGCACTCCGATTGAAATAACAGACCCGGGGCCTGGCCGGTGACGTGTTCGTGGCGGACCGGCGGCCCGCGAACCCCCGACAGATACATGAAAGACGCGTTTCAGGTAGCCCTGCGGGAGACGGGAGATTTCAAGTGCAATGGCGCATCGAGACCGCGGCCAGTGACGTATTTTCCCCGTGTTCGTCCACGGGTGTCCGCTTTGGGCCGGTCCACGGCCAAGGCATTGTCGTCGATATTGTTGCACCTGTCACGCGTCGCCTCGCAGTTTTCTATACTGCTGTTTCCGGCGGGGCGGAACGTGCCCGTTTTTTACTCCTTCATCTTCTGCCCCGACGCGGCTTACGCTCGCGAGGTTTGACGTGGGGCGGCAGACGATTCTGAAACACGACAGGCCAGTTCCGCCAGGCCGTTGGGATGAACGATGCCTGCTTGTGCATGATTCCCCGCAAAGCCCTGCGAGGCATTATGCACATGCGACGCAGGCCGTCCCATGGGGAGGCCCGGGGAAGGAGATGCGGGGTGTTGCACGGCTAAATGGGACCAAGACCCTCCCCCCACCCCCCTTGGAATTGCAGCCTGGGTATAGAGAAAGAAAGACGCCAGAGCAGCATGTGGTGATTGGATAGAAATTACAAATGCCGTCTCGGCGCTGCACACAAGCAGCCGACCCTCCACCCCGGCACCGCGAAGCGAGGCCAGCATTCACTCAAGCTGGCCGGGCTGGACGGCGGCCCCGTCAAGCACTGTGCCGTCTCGCTGTTTATGGACAGCTAAAGGGGAAGGGCTGGCCATGCTGCCAGCCATGTGCTGGAGTAGGCTTTCCTTTGCCACCCTACCAGGACCGCTCCACGACGGACAGGATTGCCTTGGGCCAGGTCACTGCGATTGTCTTCGAATCCAGGGGGGAAACGCCACCGGCCATTCACCGCTACCTGGAGAGACAAATCCTTCAGCATAACGACACGGCGGGAGAATGGGGATGGTTGCCCTTCTCGACCGGACGCAACCCGGGGAGTTCACAGGGGCCACCGAGGAAATCGGAAATGGCCCCTTCATAGACCAGGCAGGGCTCATACCGTCCCCTATTGCCAACCACGAGCTAATCGACAAAGTATAAACAGGAAGACAGCTCCCGCGGTCTTGGGGTGTTCGTTGGTATTGTGCTATCACACGTTATATGCACCATGTGTATTATCCTCCGTGTCGTGTCTCGACTGTGCTGCCTCCGCAAATGGTTCGTCGACGATACCCTAATGATTGGGGCTTGGCTGTGGTCCACAGGCGTCTGTACCGTGTGCATCTTGGCCCTGCAGCTGCCTCGATCCGTCGGTCCGCGTATATTGCTGGGGGAACCCGTGGTGTCGTGCTGGATTTTGGGACGCATCGGCCTTTCCTTCTACCAGATGGCGCTCTGTTTCGCCAAGCTCTCGATCGCTTCTTTCTACCTGCGTATATTCAGGACCCGCCCGACGATAACGACGTTGACCTGGACGACCATGGGGGCAGTCGTGGGCCTGGCCGTCCCGCTCACAGTCATGAGCGCGTGGCAGTGCCGGCCCGGGTCGGGAATGGGGGGAGATGACGGACTAGGCTGCTTCAGCTTCACACCCATGCTGGTACTCAGCTCGGCCGCGCACGCCGCGACGGATATTTGGTTGATCGTCCTCGTGGTGCCGACCATCGTACGATTGGCACGACCATGGCGGCACCGCATCGCCCTCGCGGTCGTATTGTCGCTCGGCTTGTTCGCCGTCGCTGCCGGTATCGGGCGGCTCCAGCTCGGCCTGTCCAACGACATGCAGCTGGCGGGCGGAGCGCCGAGCACTGCCACGCTGGCATTCTACGCCTTGACGGTTCTCGAATGCGACATGTCTATCCTCTGTGCCACGGTGCCCATGATCCGCCCTGTCCTGGCCAGGGTCTGGCCACACCGCTTTCCCGAGCCTCTGCTTCGGTCTAACACGGGAAGTTTCAACCTGACCGTGATAAGCTACCACGGGTATCCGTGGCAGGATTTCATCACTTCACGCGGGCAACGAAGGCCAAACACGACAACTCTCTCCCCCTCCGATGAGAACGCGCGTGGTGAAGAGCCAAAACAATCGACGTCGAGCCCAGCGGGTACCCGCCGCACGCCGACGCCGCTCAGCCTCAAGAGTATCATCACGAGCGGCCGGAGAACCAGGGCTCGCAGGCTATCGGCACAGGACACGCACCCGATCCTGGTGAGCTCCACGGGGGGCAGTAATACGGGCGAAGTGCGGTACTCTGACGGGTTCCGACAGTGGGAGATGCCCGACCTGGGAACGCCGGGCGCGGGGGGCGAGACGGCGCTGTGGGACTCGTCCGTCCGCGCCGTGGTTCCGCGGCACCAGCTGCGTCTCAGCCAGGAGAGCTTCATGTCCCCGTCGGACCCGGCAAGCCCCCACACACTCAGCAGCGCGGCCGGGCTGCATTTCAGCCGCGCCCACTTCGCATCCCGGTGGCAGAGCATGGATATGAGCCCGAGACCGCTGCCGCTGCGTAGCGCGCGTGTTAGGCCTGTCACGAGGGAATGATCCATGTGTCTTGGGTGTCCTCGAACACAAGGATGCCTAGTGATGCTATTGGGAAAGGGTCACTCAAGAAAGCATTTGGGATGTCAGAGGCGCCGTACAGAGAGGTGGAAGCGAGAGATGAGCCACAGCCCCCCGTCATAATTTGTTTCGCGCCGCCACTTTGGCTACCTTTTTTTTTTAATGATAGCTGGGTAGTCAGCGTGAAGGACGAATAGATAAACAACGGCTGTTAGAGAAGCCCTGATCTCCATTTCTCCTTTAGAATATCCCCACTGGGAGACGTCGCCCAGATTACCTCATTAGTTGTCTTGGTTCAGGAGGGAGGCGCCATGGCAGTCCTATCGCCCGCTACCCAAGGCCGGACCCCGGGATCGAACCGGGTCTCAATACAGCCTCATGATTTAAAGATAACTGCTGGGCAGTAGCGGTTTGGAACAAGTGGCCAATACTGTTTGAAAGGATGGCGCATATGTGCGGTTGCTGCGTGAACAAACGACAGTTGTGAGTTAATGCAAGCAGGCCCATTTGAGTGAATACTGCGATGGGATAAATTCACCGTACTCTTCAGTGGCGCGGAAACCACCTAGGACGCTCTTGAATCCAGAGTGTTAAAGGTGCCTACCCCCCCCCCCCCCCCCCCCCCCTTCTTATAATCCACCTTGACTCCGGCCGTCTTCTTGCGTCTTTCCCGCACCGGAATATCCTCACTCTGCTTCGTCGACCATTATTTTGCGGCCATTTCCCAGCAAACCTGTCCACCCAGATCCAAATACACCACTCGTCAACATGGGGGTCAGTTTCTGGAAACTATTTGTTGCCTTGGTGAGTCTCATGACAATGCAAGGTTTTGGCAGTTACTTTCCTTGGCATGCTGGCTGCCTTGGTCACTGGCTCGCCCACCCCGAACCCTACAGACGAGAGAGACTCTGCCGGCGTCGAACTGCCGCCTCCCTTGTCCGATATCGAGAAAGCCACCTGTTCCCTTCCCTCTGCCCGTGTCGACAAAAAGGACTGACACCGCTATAAAAAGGTACTGGAGCAAGACGCGCTGCTGGTGCGGCAACCTCACTTTGGCGGAGCCTATGTGCCTGTCTGATTGCAGGTGCACCCACTGGGACGAGAAATCCGAGCGTGCCCACGCCACCTCTCTCCCCATGGATACCCCTGAGAGCAGCAATACCAGCAACAAAACGGCGCCTGCCTACGGTCAGAAGGTCCCCGCTGATGATGACATCGATTGGGTTACTCCCAAGCCCCAGGGCAACACTCCACACAAAGTTCGGTAATAGATCAACATGGAGATCTTCCCAGCAGACCGATCCAATCTGCTTGGGACTAGGGTGAGGAAACTATTGATACGGGTCGCAAGGACTGGCTTGTGGGCCACCTACTAGGTGCAAGGCAAAAGAGGACCCGAGACATTGGTACTCGGGCATTCTGCCGGGCTTTCAACCCAGCCAACTGGGCCTCCCCGCGGCCGGCGAGAGAATGACTCAATGGCTATAGCATTCTGGACACTTGGGTTTGATCCTACGCCGGTAGGATGTCGTTGGAGGCCGTTGGCGCCCCATTTCTGGGTTTCGGGCGACCCGGCGCCAGCGAATGGCTTCGGCGCATTTCGCTTGCCCCTTTCGCACCAAGAACGCCACATCGCCCCAGAAACAGTCAGATCTCCTTGACAGGTGAGCCGCCAGGCACTAAATGGGCGAGATAGGCTCGGTGGAGCTGGGGCATTGCCCAAGAGGCCTTGGCTGTCCAGGTTGATTCGGGTGGCCCCAGCGTGTTCCTATGCACTTGTGCCACCTCGTGGCGGAAGGTTCCTGGCCTCTCTTTGCCTGGCACGCACGCAACCCCCCCCTGCTATCGTGAGAAGTGACGTGTTGTAGACCATGGACGTCATGCTCATTCGCAGCCGTGGCCAGTGAGATTTGCGAATGCCGCCGGCGATCTCGTATGCCGCTGTAGCTTCCCCGATGGGAGCCAATGCCGAGACCGAGAAGCTATCGCGGGTTCCCACCCGGATCCAAATTGTGGGATTTGTCATCTCTGAGGTGGTGTTCGGGGCAGACTTTGCTGGCTCATCTCCTGTCCCTCGCTCTAGTGACCGGCCTTGCGCTTCAAGTGGGGCCATAAAAAAAGCCGGCGCTGAGATAAGCTCCATAGGCTCCATGAAGGACGACGAAGGCATGCAAGCGAACCCGAGCCAAGGGGACCATGAGCGCGGCGTGACCAAAGTGGTAAAAGCACAAACACTGGATATGGTTTCTGGAGGTAGTGCCCGCACCAATCTCACGAAAGCTGCACATGGGATCGCCCGCAACAGCCTTCGTTGCGTTTCCCATACGACCAGCAGTAGTGGGAGGGAGAACGAGCCCGCTGTCCGAAGCGTCGCTTCAACCCCACTGGATAGATGTAGACCGCTCGGCCGCGGGATCTACACGGCAAGAGACGAGCTCCAGTGCTGCGGAGCTCGGTCTCGTTCACCGGGCAGCCCAAAGGGGGCTGAGACACGTCCAGCGGTGCTCATCACGACATTCGAGGGAGAGATGCGGGGGGCCATGCCGCTGGTGCTGTCTCGCATACATACTTCACACAAGTAGGCTGCGTCGCCCCGCGGACACCATGCTGATAATTGCCCAGTTGCCAGGGGACGTACATGTGATCAACAGGGCATGCACGGTTCCCACGTGTAGTTGGACAGGACCGGCTCTCAAGCCGAAGCGCACATGCCTCCAGTAGCCAGGGGCGGGTTGGCGGGCGCAAGGAACCAGATCGACAGATCGGCGAGAGGTTCCCCAATTGAAACCTTCGCGCGGGCGTTTTGGTCCTGGATTGGCAGGGAGGCAGGCTGGCGTGCCTCGTAGACGTTGCTGTCATTGCGCATGATGATCCCGATCCGTTGGCCTCCGGCGAGGGATGCGGCGTTGCTAGCCGAGAAGCGTAACTACCGCGCGGGGGCTGCGTGATGGAAGGAGTGCCGCGAGACACCACGATCTGCGGCGTCAGCCATGCCGTTGCTTCTCGCCGCGCGGTGGCTTCGTATACGCGCGAGGTGGTGGGTGGACAGGTGATTCTGGCCCTTTACTTTTCGCGCGCCATACCGCTTACATTCGTCAGCCCACCCCGGAGGGCAAGGCGGGCACGACCGTTACCGGCCAGTGGCGAACGCGCCAGAATGCGGTGGCGCCCAAGAAGGATGCGGGATTCGTCCTAGTGATGGCAAGCCACTGTTTCTTTTCCGCCGCGCCGGGCTCGATGGCGGCAGGGCAGCTGGGCGATCAGACCGGGAAGGGCCCGTGGAGGACACGGCAGAGACGGCAGCAGCGGCAGGACGGGTACACGCGAGAGCGGGAGAGCAGGGCAAAAGCATCAGATGGCACGGCGATCATGGAAGCAATCAGCCTGGAAAAGGAATGGGGGGGTGGGCGTAGGCCGGCGCGCCGCGGATGAGGGATGGCAAGAAGCAGCATCACGACTGGATGAGGAAGCCCATAGTTCTCGTGCTATGAAAATAGTGGACGGATGGGAGGGATCCCTAGGCGCCTGGTGGGCCGAGATTGAAGTGGAGAGGCGCTCTCCACGTGGCCCGACACCCTGGAAAGCGCTCGAGAGCTTCAACATGGATCCGTGGGAGAAGCAGGTGCCTTCTCCATCCGACCCGTGGCTGCAAGAGGACGACGGGCGGCCGCGGTTGCGCTGTCGTCGCGCCCGCAAATGGCGGCAGCCCATGTGCCCCTTCAGAGGTCGCCTGGGCCTGGGCCTGGGCGGCAGGCTGGACAGGGCTCCTCTAGAAGCAGGTACCCTCTGTTTGGCGCAACCTCGGCCCCTACTCTCAGCCCTCGGGCCCGCCAGCCAGCGCAGGCAAGTTGAATTTAGTCGCGCCCACGCACGCGGGGCGCGACTCCAACCGGCAGCAGGATGGGCATTGGTATCGCGAATCCGGGCCAAGTCCCGTCGACGGCGTTCAATAGCCATCGGTAGCGCCAGCCGCCGCCGCTTTGCTGTTCGGCCTAGCGACCGCGATGGGAAAGTCTGGCTGCGCTTCTGCGCTCCATGCGGGACCCTCCTTGCCCCCGTTGCGAGGCCACGCGAGTCCTAGCGCACCATAGTTCCCCTTGCGGCCTCGCAGGTCACGGTCTTCCGCTGGAGCCTTTTTTTTCTGTACCTGCGCTTTGGACACATGGTGTCTAGCCCAGGATGGCCCAGATCAGGCATGGCCTTCCGTCCCAGCCATCCATCACGAAGACAGGCCCCCCCCGGGTGCCCTGCCGTCCGAGGCCGCCTGACCCTTGTTCGTCCTGCTGGCAGTTGGCGTATACATATGCTGGCTCCTCTGCCGACCCTGCTCTATCTCCCGCACTGAACGGCAAGGCTCGACCTGACCGACTTGACTCTCGACCGCCACGCAGTATCGCTTTCCACCGAGGACAGGGTTGTCCGTTGACGTCGACACCGCCGCCATGCAGTTGCCTAAGTTCCTGGTCTGGTATAAGAAGCCGGAGTACCGGGACATCAAGGAGTACTCCAATGCCCTCATCAGAGAGAAGCGGCCGCCCAGTCCCGACGGGCGTGGCAAAACCTCCGTCCCAAAGCGCCTGGCTTTGGAGCGGGTTCTCGCCAACAAGACATGTGTGTTCGCCTGGTCAAGTTCGACAGCGGGACCCTACTGACTCTGGGAACAGGCAGCCCTTTGTCCCTTTACGACTTTTACATGTACTTGAAGCATATCGAGTTCTCCCCCGAGAACCTCGAGTTTTACATATGGTTCAAAAACTACGAGTCGATGTACGAAAAGAACGAGACCGAAAAGCAGCAGCAAATGTCCCTCCATTCTACCACCTCGACAACGACCCTGGCCAACGAAAACCCCCATGATGATCAGCAGTTAATGGCCAAAACGTCTCAGTCCAACGTGGATGTTGAAGCCGGTAGGGCAACCTCGATGATACTGGCGTTCTTCTCTTGACGGATGACGACTACTAACCTGTGGAATAGCCCAAACCGCCATGAAAAAAATCGAGGAGCTCATTACCGTCCAGCCCTGCTGCGATGGCAACGTGTGCCGACCGCCCACCGTCCGGAACCGGGCTCTGTCTCAGGCTTTTACCAGCGTGGCAGCCAAGAGGGCCACGCCTGATTTCAGCACGAGTCCGGTCTGGACGCAGGACACGCCCTACGACAGGAATCGGGCTGACCTCAACGCCGTTGTCGGAAAGTACCTGCTGCCCGGCTCGGAGAGCGAGCTGAACATCCCGCCCATGATCCGCGACCAGTGTCTCAGCGACCTTCAGACGTCTTCGGACCCGACGTACCTGCGCCCCGTGGCCGACCACGTCTACTACCTGCTCAAGAACTGCTCGCACCGCAACTTCATCCGCCTGGGCGTCTCCAACGGCACTTTCGAGACGCTGTGCATGGCCACATCGCTGGGCATCGCGCTGACCCTCGCCGGCTTCCTTTGCGTCTTCCTGCGCGCCTTCACGCCCGCCCTCGGCCAGCACACGCGCCTCGACGTCCTGGCGGCCTGGCCCATGTGGTGGGTCGGCTTCAGCCTCATCTTCTCGGGCCTGCGCGGCAGCTGCTTCTTTCTCCTCCTCTTCACCCGCCGCCAGCCGCTGCCGTGGGAGCGCTTCGACGACGAGGCCTCTTCCACAGCGGAGCTCTCGGGCTTCCGGAAATGGGTCTCGCGCATGATGATTTTCGACCGCAAGTGGAAAGTCCAGGACCGCCACCTCAGGCGGTTACAGCACAAAATCATCGCGCAGAGCATGCTGGCTGGCGCTGTTCTGTCGAGCCTGGGGGTTATACTCTTCATATTCCTGCCCATTTGGTCTGATACTCGGGGATGAGCCCGGAACTCGTGTCTTTACTCCACTAATAATGTACATATGAGAATGGGAGATAAGTTGTAAGATTGGGAAAGAAGCATCGCACTAATTGGAGTATATGGCGGTTTGCTGTCCCTGCTGCGTCGGTTGGGTTATGAACACGGGCATCGCCAATTAGTGTGCATGCAATGACGGTTGAATGCCTCACATGTCCTCCACCATTTCACACTCAGCTCTGTGCAGTGAAATGTGCTAGTTTGCGATTGGCGACCGCCGGAGCCCAGCCAGAACATTACGACTTTCCCATCTCCCGACTGCGTGTGTACGCATAATGCCAGCCCTCGCTTCGCATGTCTTGGCGGACCTTGTAGTTCGCCTCTCCAACCTTGACGGCGTTCATGTCGAGATCGACGATCGTCATGCCCTCGGCGCGACCCATCCGGCCCACAGGTCCAACGTGCGGGACGGCCAGCTGGCTGAGGCCGGCGTAGCTGGTCTGTTGGCCCTCTTCGGGGGGGCCGCCCGCGTTGACGTAGATGACGGCGCAGGTGTTCTCAAAGGCGCGGCTGACAATGGTGCTGTTGAGGAAGACGGCCTCGCTGTCGGGGTTCAGCGCGAGGGCTTCGGCGTTGGAGTCCTTCATGGTCCAGAAGGAAGGCACGCAGATGATCTCGGCGCCGTCCGCGATCAGCTCGCGGAAGGCCTCGGGGAAGGCCAGGTCCCAGCAGATGAGGAGGCCGACGCGGCCCAGGGGCGTGTCGAAGGCCACATGCGGCTCGTGGGCCGAGGACACCTGGTGGTCCCGCTCCGGATGCCACAGGTTCTTCTTGTGGTAGCGGCCGACCGTCTCGCCACTGGACGAGACGAAGTAGGCGATGTTCAGGAGCCAGCCGCCCTCCGCATGGGGCTCCACGATGGTGCCCGGGACGATGCAGATGTTGAGCTGCTTCGCCAGCTCGCGGTATTTGTCCAGATACTGGACGGAATCAGCGCAGGCCTGGGCGAACGACGGCTCTTCGGGGGCCCATGAGGTGAGGTGGTACTCAGGCAGGACGGCCAGGTGGCAGCCCTGCGCAGCGGCGTCTCTAACGAAGGACGCGGCCTTGGCAAAATTCTCAGCGGGCGCAAGGGCCTGGCGCGTTGGTCAGCGGACAGTCCAAGGCACATGCATGCTGTGAGAGGCGCCGTAAGACGGCATTGCTTGCGCCCGTAACGGCCCCTGAGCCCCTCCCGGCGGAGGCGCCGCTGGGGTGTCCGGGCCGCCGTCGCGGGCGCAGCGACGTTGTGGCTTCACAGCACGCAAGTGGGAAGAGAAGCAGGGCCGTCCTGTACCTTGGGGTGCAGCTGAATCAGCGCTACCTTGTATACGGGAGCTGGTGCCATTGTATGAGGAGCAGCAAAAACATGGGCGTGTCTAGAGCAATCAGGCGCGCATGTCCGGTATTTCGGAGCGCAGAGCGACTGGAGAGACGTCGGCTGATTGCGGGGTGAGGCTCATTACGTCCGCTTTACGGGGCAAGCGCGGGGCATGGAGATCACGGATGGAGGGGTCATTGGGCCATCTCTTCAAACGACGGAAATCCTTGCCGTCACCACCATTGACGGCAATGGGGATTGGGGTGCTCAAAGCCGGTTGCTCAAAGAAGAGGCCGTCTTCTACCGATCAGGCGGCTGTTAATGCTGTGGATGCATTCGAGCAGGAAAGAAACCCTTCTCTGCCCATCACTCCTGGCCAGTAGCCTTTTTTGCCGGCCACGAACTGCTCGAACCAGCAGGGTATCGGACCGACAGCCGCTTGAGCCTGGCTGTCGGCTGTCGGAATGTAACGTCGGGAAGAACTACCGGTGTCCCCATGCGTGAACGGCTACGGCTGCACCCCGTAGCGAACCCTACACCTCCAGGCCTGGGTTGTCGTGACGCTGTGGCGATTTTAGAAGATCTAGGATAGTGACGCCTCTGCTTTCCAGAAACAAGCGTGTCGTCAACTGAACCGGGCCATGGGCCTTTGTATGCTTGCAGAAAATTCACATGTGGGCGGCAGTCGGGCTTAGACTCGTCGATACGTAGATGCGGCATCTGGATCTTTTCACCCGGGTTAATAATGCAATCCAGGCGCTAAGCCGACAAGCCGCTAGCGTCAATTGCGTGATTCCCATTGCGACTTGCGCTGGATGCGATTCCACCCTTCCGCACCACCGACAACAACCAACTAGGATGGACCGTCACGCATCAGGGGATATGGCGCAATACCGGCCCTGGGGAAAATTCGGAGGCCGTCTTCGGCGGGCGCCGAATCGAGACTATTTCTTGCCTCCCTGAGCCTGCCGCCTCTTGTCGACCTGATTCCCGAGTCCCCGGTTTCATCTTCCTTGCGCCTCGTTTCTGTTGCTTCCAGGGCCAGACTCGTGCTTGTCTGATCTACAGAAGACCCGACGGTCCCTTTAAAGCGTCGGCCTAGTTCTGTCTGAGTGCGCCCTCGCATTCCCGTTGCGCAGACCATCGCGTGGGCTTGTTCCCCGAGCCACCGAAACACCAGGACCATCGCAAACATGGCCAGCAAGCAGTCCGCAACACTGCCCTTCGGCCAGCCCGTTGGCTTGTCCTCCATCTCGGGCCCGACCTACGTCACCGGCCAGCTGCTTGTCCAGCAGATCGCCTACAAGTTGTCCGACAAGATCTTCTCCTACTCGCCCGAGACCTTCGACCTCGACGTTGCCGCGAAAGAATGGAACCGGGCGGGAGACCAGAACATCCACGGCTATGCCACGGCTGTCTCGCCTCTCCAGACCCGCACGGGCGCTGGCGCCTTCGCTCTTGGCTACATCTTCTCTAAGGACTTCGACTTGAGCAAGAGGCATATTCCCCAGACATTGCTTGCTCCCTCGCTCAGTCTCCGCACCCTCCGCGCCTCTCTGGACCAGCTCGCGCTGCTGTACGGAGTCGCCAGCCCCTTTGTTGCCCACGTCGCTGCTGCCGACTACTCTGCCGACAGCGGCCTGGTCACCGAGTATGGAAGCGCCATGCAATTGGCCGAGGAACTCGGCTTTGGCCTGGCTGCCAGCACTTCAACTTACGAGGCCCAGCATATGTCTCTTTTTGCCACCCTCATGGCCAAGATCCTGCCTACCATCCACATCTATGACGGCGTCCGCTCCTCTCGGGAGACCCTGCGCGTCGTTGATGTTCTGAGCGAGGTCGGCGTCTCCAAGGTTTACAAGGCTGTGTCGTCGGCCGCCGACGCCCTCAACCAACGTCTAGACTCGGCCGGCAAGGTCGCCGAGCTCCTGAGCGCCTTCAACGGCGAACTGGGCACGGACTACGAGTTGTTTGAGTACACTGGCCACAAAGAGGCCGAGACAGTCGTCGTCGTCTTTGGCAGCACCGAGTCGCAGCTGGCAAAGCAAGTCGTGCACGATCTGGCGGAGCAGGGAGTCAAAATCGGCGCCGTCAGTGTCCGTGTCTACCGCCCCTTTGTCGAAGAGGCCTTTCTCAAGGTTCTGCCCCAGTCCACCAATGCCATCGTTGTCTTGGGCCAGGTGCAGAACGAGACTGCCGTGGCGGATGCCTCGGTCCAATCTGTCCTTTACTCCGACGTTCTGACGTCCGTCACCTTCTCCGACAAGTGGGCCTCGGCTCCTATCCTGGTCGATGCTAAGTACGCGGCCTCGGAGACGTTCACGCCCACTAGCTTTACTTCGTTCATCCGCAAGTCGATCAACAAGGACACGCAGGACGAGACCAAGGTGCAACTCTCCCAGCTCGAGAACGCAGCCCAGTACATCTTTTGGGATGTGGACGACTCTGTGGCTGCTCAGGTTCCCATGGTTGTTGGCAACCTGCTGTCGCGTGATGCCAGCAGCAACGTCCTCCTCAGCGAGACGTATGACAACCTTGTCCAGGGCGGTGTTGTCCGCACTGACCTGCGGACGTCGAAGAAGTCGATTGATGCCCCCTACCCTGTTGACGAGGCCGATGTGGTCTTTGTGAACGACGAGAAATTGCTCAAGGACGTCACGACCTCGCAAAGTGTTAAGTCGTCGGGCAAGCTTGTACTGAACCTGCCCAACTTCAAGGCCGAAGATGCCGAGAAGCGCATCCCCGCGCTCGTTCGCAAGGACGTCCAGACCCGTGGCATCGAGCTCCACGTTCTGGACTCGGCTGCCTCGCCAGCCTTTGAGAACAAGGACGCCGCTAAGCTTCTGGCTGCGTTGGCTTTCCTGAAGCTTGCGCAGGCCGAGTTGAAGGCCGAGCTTCTTCAGAAACTTTCCGAGCTGGAGGGCAACGTTGCCAACGTACAGGAGTATGCCGATGCGCTGGAGACGTGCTTCACCAAGTTCGAGGTGCCGGAATCCTGGGCAGAGGTCACCAACGAAGGTGCTGCGCCTTCTCTCGCGAACAGCGTCAAGGCCAAGAGTTTCGCCCCCTTCGAGACGCAGGAAGCCGAGCAGGACCTGCAGACCAGCGACTGGAAGGCGGCGGCCAAAGGCCTGCTCTTCAAGGAGGCCTACGGCACCGAGATTGGTCTGCGACCTGACCAGCCTGTCAACACGTACACCATCCACGTCAAGGAAAACCGCAGGCTCACGCCCCTCACCTATGACCGCAACATCTTCCACATTGAGTTCGACCTGGGCTCGTCTGGCCTCACCTACAAGATTGGCGAGGCTCTTGGTATCCATGCCGATAACGACCCCGAGCTGGTCCAAGGCTTCATCAATACCTATGGTCTCAACGCCGACGAGCTCGTGCAGGTCCCTGGTCGCGACAGCGATGTTTACGAGACGCGCACTGTCTACCAGTCGCTGATGCAGAACATTGACATCTTCGGAAAGACGCCCAAGCGGTTCTACGAACAGCTTGCTGAGTTCGCCACCGACGTGACGGAGAAAACGAAGCTGGCGGACCTCGGTTCCCAGGCCGGTGCTGAGGAGTTCAAGAAGCGCAACGAGATTGACACCATCACATACGCCGATGTTCTCGAAGAGTTCAAGTCGGCCCGTCTGACCTTTGGCGACATTGTCCGCCTCGTCGGGCCTCTGAAGCGCCGTGAATACTCGATCGCCTCGGCGCAGGCTGTGACCCCTAACGCTGTGGCTCTCATGATCGTGGTGGTCAACTGGGTCGACACCAAGAGCCGCGACCGGTACGGCCAGGCCACTCGCTACCTGAGCCGGCTGCCGGTCGGAACTGCCGTCACCGCGTCAGTCAAGCCTTCGGTGATGAAGCTCCCGACGCGCGACGATGCGCCGCTCATCATGGCTGGTCTGGGTACGGGCCTGGCTCCCTTCCGCGCCTTCGTGCAGTACCGTGCCATGCAGAAGGCGCAAGGCAAGAAGATCGGCGACATTCTCCTCTACCTCGGATCGCGTCACCAGCGCGAGGAGTACCTCTACGGCGAGGAGTGGGAGGCGTACCTCGACTCGGGCGTCATCACGCTGCTGGGCGCAGCCTTCTCGCGTGACCAGCCGCAGAAGGTGTACATCCAAGACAAGATGCGGCAAACGCTGAACCAGATCATGAAGGCGTACATCACGCAGGAGGGCTCGTTCTACCTGTGCGGCCCCACCTGGCCCGTGCCGGATGTGACGGAGGTGCTGCAGGAGGCCATCGAAACGGAGGCGCGTTTCACCGGCAAGAAGGTCGACTCCAAGAAGGAAATCGACCGACTCAAGGAGGAGGGGCGCTATGTGCTTGAAGTTTACTAGACGGTGGAGGGGAGAGAGCATCTGCCCCTGTGCGCTATGTAGACCGACGTATTCCCCCGGGCTGTTGATTCACACGGCCCGTTCGTTTGTAGCCATCTTTCAGCTCCTGGGCTATCTGAAGACAATCAATTACCAAAGCTTTGCGCTGCCCAGTCAGTTCAGGTTGACGTGGCGGCAGCCCAGCCCCGACGATAACCCACCTCCCCTCGTACGCACGGTGCCTATGCCATTAGCCAACTTCGGATCGGCATGCAGCCCGGCAGGTAAACATGCAGGCCACGGCGTGTATCCTAGGCCATCCGCGCAGCATTGGATGCGCCGTTCTCGTGCTTGCCAACCCTCGGCTTCTTCTACGAAGCCACGGGTTCGGTCTAGCTGGCCCCGAGGGCATGGGGTGACAGCTGCTTTAGTCTTTCCGGCCCGTACAATGGACGCTCTTGAGCATCTGCCGCCTGCACGCAGGCGATGGGTGGTGCGATCCCGGGCATTTCTCTGCCTAGCCCGTCCCTCACCACGGGCGCTCAGCCGCGCCGCTCAGCCGAGGCAGCATGCAAGCGCCGAGTCGACGGGCGGGTTGGCTGTTGTGTCCGCTTGCCCAAGCGCTGGGGGGGACGGGGAAGGGACAGGAGACCTTTGGATAACGAAGGGGAGGGGGGGGGGGGGAGGCACCAGGCCCGATTTCCCTCCTACCTGATCGGGGGCAGGCGATTTGGGCCTTGTCCCGTTCCCAATGGCCGTCGCTTTCTCGATCGGGTCTGGCCCCTCCGGATCGGGCTGGGCCGTAGATTAGGTCCCTTACATATTAGCAACCTCATCGCCGGGCCGCTACTTGATAAAGACGAGCCTCGATTCCCGCACCGGCGAAAGCTAGTCGTGTGTCCGAATCCCTCGCCCCCTCTGTCCTTCCTTCCCGTGCCCTACTTTTATCTTCTCCCCCCCCGCCCCTCCCTCTCACTCTTTCCGCTCTGCATGGGCGTGGCCGCTCCCCGTCTCCTCTCCGGCCATGGACCTGTCTTTTCTGAAAGTGGCTGCCCTCGTGCTAGTCCTACTCTTCGCGCTGCGCGCCTACGCCACGGCCCTCCGCAGGACGGCCCACGTCCCCGGCGTGGGCTACGGGCACTCGCCGGTCCTCGCGGCGTGGCGCGGCGCCGTCCAATTCATGCTCCGGCCGCGGCACTGTCTCCTTGAGGGCTACCGGCGGCACCGAGACGGCTATTTCAAAGTGGCGACGCTGCGCAACGAGTTCGTGCTGGTCTCGGGCGCCGCCAGGATCACCGAGGTGGGTTGGACGGATCCACGGCGTGCGGCCGGGCGAGAGAAATCGCAAACAGTGCTCACCGTGTATCACAGCTGCTGTTGGCACCAGCCGACCTTCTAGGCCCTCTCGATGTCGCAGATGATGTGAGTGTGAGCGGCCCTCCCGCCTGACAACAAAAACGCCGGTCTTGGCGTTGAGGGCTTGTACCGTTGGCCTGCTGGTGGGGGGGTCGATACCTGCCAAGACCCTACACACCAGCGTTTTTGTTGTCAGGCGCAAGCGGCCGTCGTGCGCCCCCCCCCCCCCCCCCCCCTCCCCCCATGTGCTGGTACACGCCGAAAACACCATGGCTCACTTGACCCCCGCCCGTCCACCTAGGAGCTCCAGTCCACATGGACGCTCGGGCGCATCCCCAGCTGGCACCTGGTCGTCGCCGCCGAGGGGCTCACAGCGAACCTGGAGAGCATGATTCCGGGGCTGGTAGGGGAGATACACATTGCGCTGGACAAGCACATAGGCTCCCCCTTGGGTGAGATCCGAAAGCGGTGGCCAGGAGGGGCGCGGGCGCGCTGGTTCGGTAGCTAAGACCTGACAAACAGCGCACACTCCCGTCGATCTCTTCAACGAGGTCCACAAGATCGTCACCCAGACCGTCAGCTATGCCTTCGTCGGCCACCCGCTATGTAGGTATGCCGTCCCGTGCCTCGATTAGCGCCGAGAGCGCTGACTAGCCGTCCAAGGCAGAGACAGCACCTACCTGGGAAATACCAAGGCCTTCACCCGGGCCGTGGTGGTGTCGGCGGAAATCATCCGGTGGTTCCCCGAATCGCTGAAGCCGTAAGCGCGCAGGAGGCCAACCGTCTGGATGCCAGGGCTTCTACTGAATGAGACGCAGCTTTGTCGCTCGCTTCACGCCAGTGTGCAGACGGAAGCAAATTGCAGAGGATGCCATGCAGGCCACCGTTTTGGAGAGGCTCCGCACGAACTACAAGGGAAAGGAGAAACCCAACGACGTGCTCCAGTGGCTGGTGGACACGGCACCGAGTGACCAGCGGAATGTCAGGAACATTGCCGAGCGGGTCATGAGCATGAACGTGGCTGCTATATACAAAACGACGGCCGTAAGTCATGCACCACTTACCGATGGGGACGCCGGGCTGAGCTGGGATCGTACGTAGACATTGACGGCCGCCATTGCCCACCTTGCCTCCGAGAGCGAGATGTATATGCCGGAGCTGCGACGGGAGATACGAGCCGCATCCAGGGCGGGAACAGTCACGCAGGCGACGCTGCGAGGAGCGCCAGGGCTGGACAGCTTCATTCGGGAAACGGGGCGACTTCACAGCCTCTCCATGAGTTGAGTTACCTCGGCCCCGTCGCACACGCATGGTACCAAGTGGCTGGCAACTGACGAGAGCCACCGTCGCGGCAGTCGGCACTATGCGCCACGCGCGACGAGACTTTCGATTCCAGGACGGGACCCTCATGCCAGCGGGGACGCGGCTGGGGGTCCCTACGGCCGCTATACATCGCGACGAGCTTCTTTACGCGGCGCCCAGCACGTTTGACGGGTTTCGGTTCAGCCAGCGGCGGGCGCGGCCGCAGCAGCAGCAGCAGCCGCAGCAGCCCGCACACGACCCCAAGATGCAAGCCGGCAGCACGAGTCTCGAGTACTTGACCTTTGGCCATGGCAGACAGGCGTGGTAAGTGGCCCCTCCGTGCCCATGCAGACGCGCATGCAGACGCACACGTACGCCGGCGGACCCTTGTGCTAACGAAAGCCCCGTGCTTGGCCATGGCCAGTCCGGGCCGCTGGTTCGCGACGGCCTTGATGAAGCTGATTCTCGCCGTCATGATTGTGCGCTACGACATGCAGCTGGCGCCGAAGCGTTCGCTGGAGATGCAACCTTGGGGTCAGTATGAACCCCAATTGGATCTGCGTGTTACGGCCAAGGCCGCGGCGAAGGGATGAGAAGGATTGGCGGGCGGTATGGGGGCCAAGCTCCACGTTGGGCTCCGTGTGTCGTCATGCGAAGCCAATGGAAAGCCCGTTGATGGGGTTTTCGGGGCGCGCGGGCAGTGCGTGAACGGTGGGCGAGAAGAGGCGCATGAGTGGGAGAGGAGCGCATGCGGGCAGTTGGCCGAGCGATGGCAAGGTGGCAGTTGGGCCCGGCGGGCTACGTGGGCCACAGCAGGCGGACGATGTGATGCCGGCGGTGGTGGTGGCGGCGATGTTAGCCGAGCAGTCCTTGCCATCTTATGTTGCTGCGACGTCAGCAAGCAGTCGCCTCTCTGGCAGGCCTGTATGTAGCGCGGTTGACTGATGCGTCGGCGGCGTTGGGCCTGTACGGCCACGTCACGGGCCATGATGGGCCGACGGGCAGGCAGATTGGCAGGGGAGGACGTGGGCGTGTCACCCATGCCGGCCATACGACGCCCGGAGGAAGGCATGGAGGGGCGCATGGACACGGGGGATGGCTGCTGATGGGTGCCCATCCCGGCTGTAGCCTCGGCCCCAGGCCTCTGGTTCTCAGGGGGCGGCGCATGCGGGGACAGCGACGACGGACGGCTCCGGGTGGCGAAGGCCGATGCAGCCGTGGGCAGCGTGTGTGCCAGGTGTCGGAGGGGCTGGCTCAGGCACGGCCGGACGGCCAGCGCGATCCCACGGGATACCAGGAGAGGCGCATGGGATGGGCGGGCGCAGGCGCGGCTGGCGTCGCCCGTTTGCCGTGCCAGCGCGAGCTCGAGGCCTGCCCAGCGCGCGGCTTCCGGCAATGGAGCCCTGCCTTCCCGCTATTTGCTTGGGCTCCATATACAACCGAGTCGACGCGCCCGGGACCCATTGCCGGAAACCAAGCTAGCGACAGCTGCCCCTCGCCCCTCCCGCATTCCTGCCCACAAGCGCGCCCCCCTTCTAGAACACTGACAATGCTTCTGGCGGTGAGGAAGCTCCCGTCGCTCCGCCGCCCTGCCCCTGACGCCCTCTAAAGAAGCCCGCCCGCCCGGCCTCTGCTGCTGCTGCTGCCTCCTTTGCGCTGTCTGATCCGTCTCGTCGTCGTTGCCATGGCGCATGCGGCTAACCAACCTGCCCTCTTGGCGGAGCGGTTCGCCAGCCACGCGCTCCACACCCGTTTTAGCGACCTGCCCGCCGACGCCGTCGCCGCCGCCAAAGTCTTCATTCTCGACACCCTCGGCGTTGGCCTCGCCGGCTCCTCCGCCCCGGGCGCCGGCGAGCTGATCCAGACCGGCGGCGACTGGGGCACCGGCGGCGAGGCCGCGCTCTGGGGGCGCCGCCGCCGCGTGCCCGCCGGCGTCGCCGCCCTCGTCAACTGCTACCAGGTGCACAGCCAGGACTTCGACTGCGTCCACGAGGGCGCCCTGCCGCACCCGCTCGCCATCATTCTGCCCTCGGCGCTGGCCTATGCCGAGCGCAAGGGGGGCGTCAGCGGCCAGGACCTGATGACGGCCTGCGCCGTCGGCGTCAATATTGCCGCCAGCCTGGGCATCGCCGCCCGTTCCGCCACGCGCTACTTCCACCCGCCCTGGGCCGGTGGTCTCGGCGCCACCGCCGCGGTCGCCCGCCTGATGGGCCTCTCCGTCGACGAGCTGGTGCGTGCCTTCGGCCTGCAGTACACCCAGACGAGCGGCACCCTGCCGCCGCGCGTCGAGGGCAGCGCCGCCCTGCCCCTCCAGATCGGCCTCAACAGCCGTTCCGCCCTGCAAGCCTGCGAGCTGGCCCGCAGCGGCGCCCCCGGGCCCCGCGACATCTTCGAAGGCACGTACGGCTCCATGCCGCTGTTCGAGGGGCCCCGCCCGTGGGATCTCGAGGAGACCTACGCCGTCCTCGAGGGCCGGCGCTGGCTCATCACCGAGCTGAGCCACCGCCCGTACCCGACCGGCCGCGCCACCCACGGCGGCGTCGAGGGTCTCATGGTGCTCTCGCGCAACGCCGACGGCACACGCGTACCACCGCACATGATCGAGAGCGTCGTGGTGACGGGACCAAAGGCTGCCGCCCAGCAGTGCTCCCGCCGCGACCTGCCCAGCCCCACACCTACGTACGCGCGCAACTGCATGGCCTTTGTCGCTGCCAAGGTGCTGGTCCACGGCAGGCTGGACCTGGCCCATTTCCGCGGCGCCGCCCTGACGGACGCATCCACGCACCACCTGGCGCGGCGCGTCACCATGCGCGCGTCTAGTGACGATGCCAACCCGGCGCGCCCGCATGCCCTCACCCCCATCACAGTGGAAATGACGCTGCGCGACGGCGGCGTCCGCATGTGGCGCTGCGAAGACATGCTGGCCAGCCCTCGCCGCCCACTGACGCGCGCCCAGCATCTCGACAAATTCCGCGCCTGCTGGGAATTCGCTGCCGAGCCGCTCGGCACCAGCGCCCGCGAGGCCGTCATCGAGATGGTGGATCGTCTCGAGGGCGTCTGGGACGTGCGCGATCTCGTATGGCTGCTGGCCCCGCCTCCGCCCAAGAAGAAACAACAGCCGCCCAAAGAACAGCCGGCAGCAGCGGCGCACCTGGTCGTCGAGGTGCAGAGGCGGGACCAAACATCCCAGGACCACCCGCAAGAAGACAGCAAGTCCCTACAGATCCAGAGGCGGGAGCACCGCCCGTCCAGGGAGTCGAAGCTGTGACACGCCACCGATCGAGTGGCGAGGCGGAGGCAACAGAATCCGCCTTTCCCCCTCTTCGCTAGAAAAGCCGAGCGAAACGCTGTCGCCAAGCGACAATGGCCCTTGTGGCGAATCTGACCTGGAGGTCTAGCCTGGCGATGACGAGGCACGCCGCGGACTTGACGGAGCTGTGCCGGAGGGAGATCTCCAAAAGGGCCGACTGTTTAGGGCGGATGCCCCGACGGCCACCTCCTGTCCCTACCTACCTGCGTACGAAGGACGGGACCTGCGACTTCTCTTTACCCCAGTCGAAATGCATCGGAGCGTCGAATTATTTTGCTGTGATTTATTTGC
Source organism: Nigrospora oryzae (assembly GCA_016758845.1). Classification (NCBI taxonomy): domain Eukaryota; kingdom Fungi; phylum Ascomycota; class Sordariomycetes; order Amphisphaeriales; family Apiosporaceae; genus Nigrospora; species Nigrospora oryzae. The sequence continues at coordinate 285,081 of JADKYO010000009.1, read as the reverse complement.
ATGGTTTCCCCGGCGTGTATGCCATGTTATGTATTTATAGGCGGCCGGCGGGAGTTTATCCTCAACCATCGATTATTGATCCATTGGAGCCTAATCCTTCGTCTTTTCCGCGTTCTGGCTTTTCTGCGGTTCCCGTGATCGGGATCGTGTTGATCGGGCATGCATTTCCTGGTGGTCGCATGGAGCTCGTGATGTGGACGCCTACGCCTTGCCACGGAGCCGCGGGGAGCCGAGAGGAAAAGTCGCCCATTGCCGACCCCTGACGAAGGGTTTGCCAGGGTTCTTCCCGCATCCAGGCCGAAGCCTCGATGGTATCCCAGCCGTAACCTCCGGTCTCGGAACCGAACCGTGGGCCGGCCTCGGCTGGATACCTGATGCGGAGGGGGGACACGCGAGCACGCCGAACCGCGAATCGTCAGCGCGAAAGGCAAAGCGGCACGCGCTTCCCGCTCGGCGGTCCCAGCCACCCGGCACCGCGGATGCACAGAAGCAGCGTGGAAGTCGGCAAGGGAAGTGGAGGCCCAAATGTGATTGAGCGTCGATCGCGAACCCCTGCCGCCCTTTTCCAATTCCCCCCGGATCGCCCGACCCACGGAATCGAGGGAACACACGGGGGTTACTAAGCTGCTCCTGGCGGTCTGCGCCGGGGGCGCAGGGCCCTCATTGGCCGGTGCCTGTCCCTGGCCACTGGCCTCGTGCCGACCGCTTCGGCACGCGTCTCTGCCAACCATTCTCCGGTTCCTGGGCGCCCCGCGGCCAATGCTACCAGAGCGGCCAACCTCGTCTTTTCCCCTGTCGCTCCCTGTCGCTCCCTGTCGCTCCCTGTCGGCCCTCCCTCGGGCGATGGCGCTAAGGTCACGTACACGCCCAACCCGCAGGCTCCCAGGGTACGTGGGTACCAGACACCTCGCGCATCCGGTCGCGGGAGGATGCCGACCCGGCCGGATGCGATGCGCTGCGACGTGACCCCGCGGCCGGGGACGCCGGGTCGCTCGACTGGCCTCCTCTTCGAGTCCCGCGCCGTAGGCAGGGAGGGAAGGCTGCGTCGGGCCGACTGTCTTCCGCCACAATGAGCGTTGAGTCGGACACTAACTTTGGCTGTCAGATTGGATGCGACGTCGGGGTTTGGAAAGTTCAATCACCACTGCGTCGTTCCCGACCGCCCGTGGACTCCTTCTCCGCGGCGGCACCGGTCATGTGAGCTTGTTGCCAGCTTCTCCTTTGAAGGCCGGTGTAGAACAGTCGCATGAGCGCTGCCCTGGTGTATGGCACGAGCCAACGCGGCCTGAAGTCGGAGGCTGCGTTTCCCAGCTTCACGCGGTACTGCTTGGTTTCATCAAGGAGGGTTTTCCGCGACCCGTCACCATGGGTATTCTACAACAGTCCCATATCCGGTGGTAGCCGTCATTTCCCGGACAGGATCCCATGGGCAGAGTCAACGGCTCCCCCGCCGGACTGGCTGCTGGAGCATCAAGCGACCAAGCGACGATCGGACGGAAGCCCCTCGATTCGAAACATGCATGGAGGATTCCAACCACGGGCCCCGGCCCCGACGCCTCGGGCATCCCGGCCTGTCGATATGTGCCCCTGCGGCATCCCTGCAACCCCATAGTATAAACTTAATCGACTCGTTTCATCTGCCCGCTTTGGACCTTGGGGGGTTGTTTATGGCTGTGGCGCGGGGATATCCAACGGCCGGCCCTTGCGGGTTGCTATAGGTCCTCCCCTGCAGGTGCAGGATCCCTGAGGCCGGGTGCGGTCAAGTGGGCTTGACCCATAGTGAAGTGCGCAACAGGGGAACAGCTGGTACGGGCACGTGTGGGCTATGCTCGCGCGGCTTTGGGGGGGCTGGTGCCATCTGCGCCTCCTCCGTGGTCCCTGGGCATAACTATAGGCCTGCTTCGGCCGTCGCGGCTGACCCACCAGGTGATGTCGTGAGGAGCTCTCTCTATATGGGCCCTCGGTCAGAAAGGGGGGGAACCGTCCCATCGCGCATCACCATGCTTGCCAAATTTATCCATCTTGACTCCCTGGCCCGTTTCACGTCCACCACAGAAGCATAATACAGGGTTATATACCTAACCACCTCGGCACTGCGTGCTGAATCAACCTGTTTTCGCATGTTGGAAGGCCAAGTGCCACCACGCGGTCGGCAATGGGCATCACTGCGGCCCCGGAGATAGGTCGCTCGTGTCGAAACCTAGCTCCTTATCAGGATTGGAGTCTCTGTTCCGGTGCGGCATGGGAACCCGGGAACCCGCCAGACCAGCCGCGCCTCCCGAAGGCATAGCGGCCCAGGTACCCCTGGGACCCCGAGCATATCTCGGATCGTGACGGTCGGGAGGGCGGGGTAGGGTGAGATGGCGCAATTCCTGCCACCGATTTGCACCCAAACAGAGCAGAGGCCGTCGCTGACTCGCGCCTCCTCTGGCACATTTACCCCCATGGCCGCCCGTGGCTATGGGACGGGGATGATGCGTGGGAGAGCCCGGCAGACCCTCGCCAGTGCCCCTGACTGGGCACGTGATGGTGGTGGGTGGAAAGGGCGGAGGCGAGGAAGCGCGGGTGTATATAAGGCGCCGCGGGCGCGCACGGGGAGACTGCATGTCCATTTTGAGTGTTATCTTCTCCGCAGCACGTTTATTCACCACACAGCGGCAGGCCAGGCTGGCTCCTCCCCTCGCGATACCGCCTCTTCTCTTCTTGACGCCGGGCCTCCCACCCCTTGGTTTTCCCCCCTAGCCTCCCCGCCTCGCGGACCCGAACCGGCCGCCAGGGCCAAGACGAGACGCACAACCGCCGCCGGCCATGTCCCTCGCGCTCGCGGTTCTGGCCCTGCTCGCGCCGCGGGCCCGAGCCGACGTCCCCTCCCTCCCGGGCTTCTCGCTCGAGTGGAGCGACGATTTCACGGGCGCCGCCGGCAGCCTGCCCGACAGCTCCCGCTGGATCCTGACCACGGGCACGAGCTACCCGGGCGGCGCCCCCCAGTTTGGCACGTGGGAGATCGAGACCTACACGGATAGTCCGGAGAACGTCCAGACGGATGGACAGGGCAACCGTAAGTGTGGCAGGCCCGCGCGGGTCCTCCTCCCCCTCCCCCCCAGGGCGTGCATGGCGTGCTGAGGCGCTCGTGCGCAGTGCAAATCACGGCCATCAAGAAGGGCGACGCGTGGACTTCGTCGCGCATCGAGACGAAGCGCACCGACTTCATGGCCCCGGCCGGCGGCAAGATGCGCATCCAGGCGAGCCTCAGCCTGCCCGAGGTGGCCAACCCCGTCGGCTACTGGCCGGCCTTTTGGACGCTCGGCGCCGAATTCCGGGGGGTATTCACGTGAGTAACGGCCGGTCCTGCCCGATGGCTGGGGTACACCTGGGGGGGGGGGGGGGGAGGGAGCGTCCGAGCTGACGGATGTGCGCCGCAGGAACTGGCCCGGCGTGGGCGAGTTCGACGTCATGGAGAACGTCAACGGCCTCAACCGGGCGTTCGGGACGCTGCACTGCGGCACGGCGCCGGGCGGGCCGTGCGACGAGAACAACGGCATCAGCGGCAACCAGACGGGGGACCCGGCGCGGCCGCTGCAGGGCCACTTCCACGAGTACGCGTTCGAGGTGGACCGGACGGCGCCGACGGTCGCCCTGCGCTGGTTCCTCGACGGCCAGCCGTACCACGAGATCCGGCAGGGCGACGTCGAGGCCGCCGCCTGGACGCGCGCCGTCGACGTGCCGCACTTCCTGCTGCTGAACCTCGCCATCGGCGGCGACTTCCCCAACAAGGCCCTCAAAGCCACGACGCCGCTCGCCGACACCACGTCGGGCGGCGTCTTCCGCGCCGACTACGTCGCCGTCTACTACTCCTCCGACGCCCCGCCGCCGCCGCCGCCGCCGCCGCCGGCCCGCACCCGCCGCCGAGCCGGGCTATGAGTGACGCGTGGCGTAGCTGGCTCGCGCGGGGCTTCTCGTGTCCTCCTTTTGCTTCTCTCCGCCGCCGCGTCTGCGGCCGCCGCGGCTTTGGGTACGTACCCCGCCCGTGCGCGGCCCGGAGGCGTTTCACGACGACTCGGGGGGTTTTGTCAGCCGGGCTTGTGTTGGTTGGGGGCTTCCTCGGCCCGTCGGCGTACATGTCCTGTTCATATGCCATGTTTTGTAATTCCGCCTTGGGGGCTGGGCCTGCATTGAGCCCGCCCTGCCATGCCGCCATGCCGCCATGCCGGGCCCCGGGGGGGTTCACTGAGGGTTGGGAGCGCATCCCGTGGTTGTCGTGGCTACATGTTCTACCATCGCGAAATGCAGACGGAGAAGACACCGGAACGACCGTGCTCGTACAAGCGAACCCGGCGATCGCCCCACGAGATTGGGTCCGGAGCGGAGTTGCATCAGGCTAGCATTCGGCCCCGGGCTCTTCATACTATATAGGGGTGGGGGCCTCTGCCGTCGGTGAGATGAAGCATCGTGGGCCATGATGCCGGCCGCTACGCACCCTAGTCCAAACCCGCAGGCTTCTCATTGCCGCCTGTCCCTTTTGATCCTCTATGTCTGAAAAAGATGCTCTCGCCGACTTCGGCCGCGACGCTGCCTGGCGTCATGCCTGCTCGGCCTCGCCTGCTTGAGCGCGTACCTTATGCCAGGCTCTTGTCGTACCGCCCGCTGTGCTCGGGCATCTGACCTCCATCCCGGCCTGTCGTCTCCTCCGGGGAACCAGCCGGGCCCAACACCGGCTCGTTGGCGGTAATGTACTGGCTGTGGGCCCGGATGCGCTTGCCGTATTTATACAACACCCACGGTACCGGCACCAGGGCCACCGAGACGAAACCCAGCAGGCTACTAGCCCAGCCTATGCCCAGCGAAGAGAACATGGGCACCGTGAACAGCGGGAACGCGCCACCCGCTGCGTACCTCAGGAGACTGTTGGCGCTCAGGGCGCTGGCGCCGTGCGTCGCCCCGTACGAGTTCATGATGTACAGCGCACCGCTGCTATACACCATGATGTTCCCGACGGCAAACGGCACAGCGGCGACCACGGGGCTTAGCCAATACACGCCGGCCTGGGCAGTCCATCCGAACCAGAAAAGACTGGCCGGGTTGAGGGCCGAGCCCACCATGGCGCCGTAGAGGCGGTACTCGGGCGGCACGGCCCCCACGCCGTGCTTGGCCTCCAGCGCTGGGTACGTTCGGCGATCAATGTAAACCACCGCGACGAAGCCAATGACGCAGCCCAGAGCGATGGATATGAAGGTAAGGCCTTGCTGGCCGAGGGTAAACCGGTACTGGCCCCCAAAGATGTAAGGGAAGGCGGCAAAGAAGCTGTAGAAGACGGCAAAGTTGAAGGCCATGTAGACCGTCATGAAGAGCACAATGGACTCGACGAAGAGCATCTTGAAGGGCTTGAGCACGATGCGCCCGACGGCGGCGCTCGAGGGAAGGGCGAAGTTGGGCGGCGCGGCGTGGGCAGCACCGCCGGGCTTTTCGGCCCGCAGGCGCTTCTGCAGGATCGTCTTCTTGTAGGTTTCGAACTGGGGCAGGGCATAGAGGTAGTTGAAGGCGACCATGAAGAGGATGACCCATTCAAGCCAGCGGAAATCCCTCGCCTCGCTCAGGTAGCCGCCGATGACGGGCCCTGGGCGTGGTTAGCACGAACACCGGCCGAGGCCACGACGGGGGCGCCGGCCGTACCAAAGGCAGGCCCGAGGAAGGGGGACACAAAGTAGAAGGGGTACACGAGGCCGGCCAGGGCGGGCGGCCACAGGTCGGCATTGGTGCCGCCGCCGACGGAGACGACGGCGCTGCCGAAGAAGCCGGCGAAGAAGCGACAAACAAGCAGCGCCGCAAAGCTGGGGGCGAGGCCCGAGCCCAGGATGAAGAGGCCGAACACGGGCACGGTGGTCAGGTAAACCACGCGGCGGCCGTATTGCTCGCTGACCGGGGCGGCGACGATGGCGCCGAGGCCGAGGGCCCACAGGAAGAGGGAGAGGCCGAGGAGGGACGCCGTGTGGGAGACGCCGAACCTCGCCGACACGTCCTGGGCGCCCGGCGTGTAGACGGAGGAGGCAAAGGACCTGGAGGGGGCGGGCACCTGTCAGCGTCTTGCCCGAGGGGGGCACGGCGGCCCACGGGGCCCCTCGGCACACTTACACGTTGATGCAGAGGAGGGCCGGGATGCTGGTCATGTAGACGCGCTTCCACAGCGGCCAGTTGTAGGGACACTCCGGGTCGTCAGGCCCCGTCCAGTCGCGGCCACGCGAGGGCAAGTGCACGCTGCCGGCCATGGTGGGAGCGGATGCAGGGCGCGGGCGGGGGGGAGAGGAAGGACGAGGTGAAGCGGCGTCGGGAGCCAATGGCAGCGGGTGGCAGCCGAGGCAGCAGTCGGGGGCGAGGGCAGGAGGTGACACCGACCCTCAGCACGAGCCGAGGCGCCATCTGCGCAGCGTTCCGCAGACGGGCACTTATGCTTTGCCGGGCGCGCGCGAGGGCACACGATGCTGCGGCGGTGGATCGCGCGGGCGCGGAGTTGCGCTTCCGCTGCCGCCGCGGGCGCCGGCGACGGGCGCGAGGGCGAGGGAGAGGCAGGGGGGCGAGGGCGAGGGAGAGGGAGAGAGGCAGGGGAGCGAGGGCGAGGGCGAGGGAGAGGGAGAGGCAGGGGAGCGAGGGCGAGGGCGCGGGAGAGGCAGGGGGGGCCGGATCCAGTCAGACGTCGTCCACGCCGGGGCGCCCCCCCGCCAATAGCAGAGCCCGGTAGCCGACGGGCGGCGGCATGGTCTCGGGCCAGCCGCCCCAGGGCCACCGGGGACAGCGCGAGGCCCTGTAGCTGCCCCCCTAGCGCGCGCCGCTTCCAGTGCGTGCCTCGCTACGGACACGGCCCCCCCTCGCCCCCCCCCCCCCCCGCTGTCGGGCTGCTGCGTAGCAGGGAAGCCACGCCCCGCGCCCGCAGCCCCAGGCACGGCAGCCGCCGCCCCCGCGTCGTGTGCGGGCCCGCCCGCCCGCGTCCCCAGTCGCATCTGCGCGGTGGGCAGAGAGCGGGGCCCAGGCACCACGGCCTTGCCCCCCCGCCGGACGGCAGCCCTGCGCGAAACGGCCCATCCGATGCACGCCGCCGCCGCGGGACGAGGCCGTCACACGCTGCATGCCGCGTATGGCGCGACCCCGGCTTCGGGGAGATGGCGTTCAGGGCGAGCTGGCGCGGGCTGGCGGGCTGGCGGGCCGACAAAGAAACTTCGCCGGCTCGTCTCGGACAGAAAGCATCCGCGACGCTGGTGCCCGAGTCTCCCGCCGAGTGCCCCAACCCGCCATGCCGACCAAAGACGAGCCCGGCGAGCCGGGGCATGCTTGGTGGCCCGTGGAGACTCCCGAGCCCCAAGACCACGCCAGATGCCCCGCAAGTAAGCGGGTTTCCTGCCCCGGCGGCCCGTGGCGGTAGAGAGCGCCTGGCGCGGGGTAGGCAGCCGGGGAGGCGCCAGCACGGCTAGTTTGGGCGCTCAAGGGAGGGACAGTCCACCGAGGCCCTGCTGGGTTGTTTGCACCCGCGTTACGGTTCCACCCGACGCTTGGTAGTCGGTGGGGATCCGCTCCCTCCAGATTGCTTCGGACTGGGGGCCTGGGGCTTTCGGTCGGCTGGCATCTTGCAGAGCCGGGCCTGTGGATTGCCTCGCGGGTGTGTTTCCGAGTCTGGGGCCTAGGCCGAGAGCACCGGTGTCCTTCACTCCCACCCTCCTTTGCGGGGAGGGGGGCGCGCAGTTGCATCCAAAGCCGCTGTGCGGACGCCTGTGTTCAGGGTCGGTGTGGGTTGGGTGGACAGAGCGAGTATCGCCGCGGAAAAGTATGGGCAGGCCCGTTGCTCGCCTGCATTCTGAAGCCCGCAGTGGTTGTTTGCGCAGGTTTCCAAGGCACTATGCCACCTTACACGGCCACAGACGCAGTCGGCCGCATCCCGTGCCCCCATTCGAGGGGAGAGAAAACCAGAGGAGGGGGGGACAAGGCCAGAGTCACAACGACCCTCTGCCGCTGGAAGTGACCAGACGACGGTGCTAAAGCCAAGAGGCGACGAGTTCCCTCAGGACGGTCTCGATATAAAAGAAGGTAGTCGAGCTGGCCGAAAAGAACCATTTCCCGACTGCGCTCTCCATCACCATCCCACCTTGCACGGCATCATGAAGTTTCTCGTGACCATCCCCTTGCCTACTTATTCCAGGGCAAGTGTGTCCCCGTGCCTTCAATTCAGCAGCCCCGAGTCCGACCTCTCCGCCTCCTTGACCGGCCAGGAGGCGGTGGACGTGTGGATCTGTGGCGGGGAGGAAGCAACCCGCGATCGGGTAGACGGATGGCTGAACCAGGCTCTGCACGTCCCCAAGTCGATGCTGGTGCGAGACATCGCCGCCATCCCGCGTCTGAAGGACCTCCTCAAGGGGCACGGGGGCGAGGTAGCCGAGGCCCCCAGGCCGACGCCCGAGCTCTCCAGCAAGGCGTGGGAAGAGTCCGTTCTCCAGGACGCCGAAATGCTCTACGCCCGGGCCCGCGCCAACGCCGATGCCCAGAAGGTGCAAACCAACCGACCCGACATTCCGGCCCGTGAGACGACGGTTGTCCTCGTCGGCGCAGGAATCATGAACCTCATGACTGCTCGACTCGTAAGCGATTTCCGTTGCCCCTCGCCCCCCTTTTTCCCGCCACGGTTCCTGACCTTGGCTTCGCAAACACCGCTTTGGCGAACCTGCTGACTTTGGGTGCCGTAGTTGGCCAGTGAAGGCTACCGTGTGCGCGTCGTGGACCAGGGGCCGGATCCCCGGGCCTGCCAACTCCAAGATTGGGCCAGACTGGGGGCCACAAGCGGCGGCCACAACGCCCGCATGTTCACCAATACCGAGGCCGACAACTACAACGAGCAAGACGGCGACATCTACCAGAACATGCTGTCCATCTTCCGCAAGACGGTGCGGGAGGGCGGGTGGAGCGTGAAGCCGCCCAAGGACTTCTCCGCGGCCGAGAACGCCTGGGTCGACGCATTCGAGCGGGTGCCGGGCTGGATGGCGGCCGCCTTCAAGAAGGACATCCACCGGGTGAACCAAGGGTCCGGGGCCCTATGGGAGGACCTCGTAAGGACGCATCCAGGCCTCTTTGAAGACGTGGGGTACCACAAAGACATCATCCGCCTGTACGTCGACAGCGCCGCGCTGGATGCGTCGGTCGAGCTCAACCGCCGGCTGGGAGCGTTGCTTCAGACGCCTTCGCCGAACGACTTCCTGCACGCGTATCCCGGCTTCCGCACTGCAGCGGAGACGGGTCGTTTGGCCGGCGGGATCGTGGTGGACGGCTTCACGGTCAACATCCACGTCTTCGTGGCCAAGCTGATGGACCACATCGCCGCCCTGGGCGGCGAGTTCGTCTGGGACTGCGCCGTCCAGGGCATCCAGCGCAACCCCCGAGGCGAGGTGACGCACCTCGAGTCACGGCAGGGGAGGCTGGAAGCCCACCACTTCGTCCTGAGCCCCGGCACGGCGGGGGGCCCGCTGCTGCGCGGCACGGGCTGCGAGAACCTGGTGCACGGGGTGCTGGGCGTCTGGCTCCAGATGCCCAACCCGGAGCCGCGGATGCGGCACTCGATCAAGATCCACCGCGGCGGCCACAAGGTGGAGGACATCAACATCACCGTGGCCCGGGACGGGGAGACGGGCGAGGACGTGCTCGTCTTCGGGGGGGGGTACGGCTACGTCGGCCTGGAGCGGCCGGCGCCCGGCTCGGCCGAGCTGCGGGCGCTCCACGACGAGCTCGAGGAGGTGGCCCGCGCCTACTTCCCGGCCGCGCACGCCGCGGCCCGGCGGCGGGGGCCCGGGGCCCTGTACCCGGGCGGCCACCGCAAGCTCTGCGTCCGGCCCTTCACGCCGACCGGCCTCGGCGTCTTTGAGCGGGCGCCCACGGCCACCGGCGGCCAGCTGGTCATCACCGGCGGCAACAACACGGGCGGCTTCGCCCAGGCCCCGGCGGTCGCGCGCGCCGTCCTGCGCGCCTTGGCGGGCGAGCCCGACCCCATCCACGTCCTCTTCCACCCGGCCCGTGGCCGGCTTCCGCGGGCCGAGGCCGAGGCTGGGGCGGCGGGGCGGCCGGCCAAGAGCAAGCTGCTCCTGCTCTGCTCCGACGGGCCGCAGCACCGCTACCTGCGCTACCGCCTGGCCCAGGCCTTTCCCGGCTACCGCTGCGTGCAGGAGACCGAGGCCGGGCAGCTCCGGCACCTCGTGAGCAAGGCCCGCCTCGCCGACGCGTGCTGGCAGCGGTACCACGGGCTGCGCCGCCACGTCTTGGGCCACAGCCGGCGGCGCAGTGCCTACTTTGACCGCCTGGTCCCGCCGGACCACGTCTCGCCGGCGCCGGACCTCGTGGTCGACAGCGTCAACTGCCGCGCCGTGTGGGACGCCGTCGCGGCCTGGAAGCCCGACCTCACCCTCGTCTCGGGCACCAAGTACATCGGCAAGACGCTGATGGCGCGCGGCGGGCTGATGGTCAACCTGCACACGGGGCACCTGCCCGAGTACAAGGGCAACCACGGCCTCTTCTTCGCCCTGTACGACGGAGCCCCGGGCCTGGTCGCCTCGACGCTGCACCAGCTGACGCCCACCCTGGACGGCGGCCGCGTGCTGGACCGCGTGTTCCCCGCCATCCTGCCGGGGGACAACGAGGAGACGCTGTATACAAGGTGTCTCGAGATGTCCATCGACCGGGCGCTGGAGCATGCCGAGCGCTTCTCGCGCGGCGAGAAGATGCACTTCGAGCCGCAGCCCGCCCGCGGCACCACCTTCCGGCATTGCGACCGCACGCCGGCAAAGGAGATGCGGTTGTGGTGGAGGCTGAGGACAGCCGGCTTGCCGAGCCCTGCCGCCAAGCCGTTGGAGTGAGACGACGATGACAACCACGCCCGGTCGAGCTGGGCGACGGCCGGCGCACCAGGACGATGATTCGTGACTGACGTCCCATGACTCAAATCGTTGTTTACCGGCCGTTGGATCGGGTGGTATCACGAGGATCCATCGTAGTCGTGTGGGCGCAACCTGATGATTCAGCACACGGTGGAGGCGGCGTGGAAGTTTTGACAGCATAATGCCAGGTCATTTACTCTTTGCTTGCTCTTACAGGCTTCGGGGCGAATCTGATAGCAAACAGTTGGTCGTAGCAGCGAGCGAAAAGAGGGTGTCTTCCGAAAGGTCCAAGTCAAACTATGAACGCGCACCGAGATGCCATTCATCTCGAACGGGTAGCCGCATCAGCCGTAGGTTATGCATCCTATATCTGAGACGCATGCGACTGCCACCACCTGCTACCTCCTCTGCGTGAAGATTCCGTACACAGCAGCATAATGCTACATAGGGTAGCCCGGTATGCCGGCAGGGTGGATTCCTTCCTATGCAAACTGCATAATTACAAACTTTCCCGACCCATTGCCAATTGCTACCACAGAGTCCCGTATAGCTGACGTGCTCGGCCGTAAATCCGCAGGCAACCAGAGCAGATTGTAGCCATCCCGAGTAACCCAGCAACGATCCTCGCTAATACCATAACCAAGGCGATCCCCGTTTTCCTGGATAGGCTCCGCTACTAGAGATGAGTCCAGGTCTGCAGCACGCTTAATCATTCCCTCAGCTGGCTTCCTCTCGATCGCTATAGCACCAACGTCAGTAAGAAGAGATAAGCCGTCTTTAGCGAAGTGCAGTTTCGTTGAAAAGGTGTCGACATTGACGGTTTGAAAGCATTCGGCGGTAGTAGTTTCCCAAAGCTTGACCGTCTTATCGCTCGAGGCCGACGCGACCACCTGGCCGTCGGGCGAGAAGGCCACCGACCTAACCCAATCGCTATGGCCCTCGAGTGTCGCCTTCTCCGCGCCCGTCTGGACGTCCCAGAGCTTGACCGTCTTATCGTCCGAGGCCGACGCGACCACCTGGCCGTCGGGCGAATAGGCCACTGACCTAACCCAACCGCTATGGCCCTCGAGTGTCGCCTTCTCCGCGCCCGTCTGGACGTCCCAGAGCTTGACCGTCGTATCGTCCGAGGCCGACGCGACCACCTGGCCGTCGGGCGAGAAGGCCACCGACCTAACCCAGCCGCTATGGCCCTCGAGTGTCGCCTTCTCCGCGCCCGTCTGGACGTCCCAGAGCTTGACCGTCTTATCGTCCGAGGCCGACGCGACCACCTGGCCGTCGGGCGAGAAGGCCACCGAGGTAACATAATCGCTATGGCCCTCGAGTGTCGCCTTCTCCGCGCCCGTCTGGACGTCCCAGAGCTTGACCGTCGTATCGTTCGAGGCCGACGCGACCACCTGGCCGTCGGGCGAGAAGGCCACCGACCTAACATAATCGCTATGGCCCTCGAGTGTCGCCTTCTCCGCGCCCGTCTGGACGTCCCAGAGCTTGACCGTCCTATCGTCCGAGGCCGACGCGACCACCTGGCCGTCGGGCGAGAAGGCCACCGACCTAACATAATCGCTATGGCCCTCGAGTGTCGCCTTCTCCGCGCCCGTCTGGACGTCCCAGAGCTTGACCGTCGTATCGACCGAGGCCGACGCGACCACCTGGCCGTCGGGCGAGAAGGCCACTGAGGTAACATAACCGCTATGGCCCACGAGTGTTGCCTTCTCCGCGCCCGTCTGGACGTCCCAGAGCTTGACCGTCCTATCGTCCGAGGCCGACGCGACCACCTGGCCGTCGGGCGAGAAGGCTACCGACGTAACACCCCCGCTATGGCCCTTGAGCGTCGCCTTCTCCGCGCCCGTCTGGACGTCCCAGAGCTTGACCGTGTTATCGTCCGAGGCCGACGCGACCACCTGGCCGTCGGACGAGAAGGCCACCGACCTAACCCAGCCGCTATGGCCCTCGAGTGTCGCCTTCTCCGCGCCCGTCTGGACGTCCCAGAGCTTGACCGTCCTATCGTCCGAGGCCGACGCGACCACCTGGCCGTCGGGCGAGAAGGCCACCGACCTAACCCAGCCGCTATGGCCCTCGAGTGTCGCCTTCTCCGCGCCCGTCTGGACGTCCCAGAGCTTGACCGTCTTATCGTCCGAGGCCGACGCGACCACCTGGCCGTCGGGCGAGAAGGCCACCGAGGTAACATCATCGCTATGGCCCTCGAGTGTCGCCTTCTCCGCGCCCGTCTGGACGTCCCAGAGCTTGACCGTGTTATCGTCCGAGGCCGACACGACTACCTGGCTATCGGGCGAGAAGGCCACCGACCTAACCCAATCGCTATGGCCCTCTAATGTTTGAAGGCATGCACTCCAAAATTCATTAACCTTGGGGAGTATTGTTAACAAGGGTCGTATTCCTTGAAGGTATTGTTTTCGCGTTATACTTGTTATGGGACTGAATATCAGTGCGGAGGAATACAACTGAAGCGGGTACTGTTCGATCCCCCATTTATGTGATTGGAGAAATCGACTTGCGTCTAGGACTATATCCATCAGCGAAGACGTTGTCTGGGTCGACTTCTATTATGTTAACGACGTCATTGCTAATGGAAGAAGGACCTTACCTTTAGGAGATCACGTATTTCGAGTATTGCGGCCACCCCTTGCGGTATAGCTTTTAGAAGGCTAAGAGCTTCGAGCCACCGGAGGAAGTGAGTGCGGAAAAGTCCATCAACTATGCCACCCTTCTGGAGGTCTCTTATGGCCGATTCCGTATGACTGCACTCGAGTAGATGGTGAACCCAGTATACACATGAGTACCGAATAGGGCTAAGTGGGTCCGGGTCTGGTGTCTTGACCTCTTCGGCAGGATACCCGGGTGCGCTCAGATCGTAGATATCCTCACGATGTAGTGTGTTTATCATGATTTTTAGTGACCGTAAGAATATCGTGTAATGAGCATCTGCTTCTCCGTTCGGGAAGATATCGGGTGCGTTATTCATAAGATAGTCCTTAGCTGATTGATGGACGAAGAAGATGGTGCGTTGTCGAAGGGATAGGAAGGAGCCACAATCTGCTATGATTCTCGTAAGTGCCCTATCGTTCCCAGAAGCTCCATGGGGTAAATCGACGAAAGCCTCAAGCTCATCCAATGTGATAGGTCGTTGTGTAATCGACACGGTAGTTAGGATGTTTTTGCAGAGCTCTGCATATCTCGAGGTGTCGATTTGCTTCAGCATACGCTCGTAAAATCCATCTAGTCCAGAAGGAAAGAGATTCCGTAGTGAAGTCGGCTCGGCTTCCCATCCTTCTAGTTTCTGAAGCTCTTTACAGACTAAGGCTACCCAAAGGAATGTACCGCGGGCATTCGCGTCCAAGTACTTTCGAATGGATCGCCGTATAGTATCTGTGTACCCTTTATGTTTAGGTAACTGACGGACCTTGCATTGGATGTAGGATGCGACAGCTGCCGAAACTGATTCTTCGTTAAGCTCAAGGCTTAGACTTGTGTTCTGCGTCGTGGGGTGAAGATGATCTCCGATAACGGTTGGCGTATTACGGCTAGAGACGATCCACTTAAGCTTCGGATGCCTTGATGGCTCGGCGACGATAAGCTTAAGCAGCTGATCTAGACCTGTGACACATTCATCTAGCGCATCGATGATAATGCATGTGCTTTGAAGCCGCTGATCCTTTAAGATATTGTTAAAGATTTTCGACAATGCTTGCCAGGCGTTGGCATCGTTGAATAGCTTATCTCCGGTAAGGTCGTATTGTTTTCGAAGATGCGAAATGAGAGAACGTTGATTGAAAACCAGTAGGTAAATCAGGCCACGGAGAACGGAAGTGGCATTGTTGATGCGTGTATCAGTAGCTTGGCAGAAGAAAAATGTGACGTTGATAGGTGCGGGTCCTAGTCGCTCCAGTTCCTCAATAAGACCGCATACGAGCATGGTCTTGCCTTTTCCGGGATCGCCCTGAATCCAGAGAAGGTGGCTTTCGTGACCAGGATCGCTCCACTGCTTAAACTGATTGTTGTCCAGGACCCAGCAGAAGGAGTCTCGAAGCAGGTCATCCTTGTTTGCCATGATGCGGGTCTTATCATCGCGCGGATCGGTCACACGGAGAGCCTGGAGGCATCTAGAATCCGCGGCATATGTTCGGTCCCGTTCCGTGTTTTGAAGGTAGTCGTTTCCATCGATAGTAGCGCTTAGCTGAAGTTTGGATATGTCGCGATGGTCCCGGTTGATGTTCACCAGCTCTTCGAGTTCGGAAGAGATGCGTAGAAGAAGTTGGTGTGAAGCGGACACTTCTTCCTCAATCCTCCCCAGTCTCTGAAGGCCACGCCCAGCCATAGCTTCTTGAAAATCCGAGACGATAGCTTCTCTGGTCGTTTTGATGCTCTCCACCATCTTATCCCAGCCATCGTATTTGAATACCCCTCGTAGGTAGTTTGTCCACTCGCGATAAAAATGGAGGCAGCTTTTCACCTGGAATTCGATGATGAGTTTGTAGAGACCCACGAGGCGTTCGATGAAATAATCTCTCAACTGGGACTCCATATCATCGGGAAGAAGTGTCGTTTCCATAGCAGTGTAGTATCGCATTCGCAGTGTGACATAAGTCAACCCATCGCGATTCGCAGCCTCAACAGCGACCGGGTTCTTCAGGAGGGGCAGGATAAGAGAAATGCCAGCCATGACGACAGATGCATAAGCCACGTCCTTGAAGGCTTCCTTGGCAAAACTTTCGGCCCATGTGGCAGCACCAGCAGCTTTGGCCACGGCTTCACTCCAATTGATCGTATGACCGGAAACTGTTGTGCGCACTTTGTTGTGTTCCATGTGCTGAAGGCCCATCTCGATGACTTCGTTCAATCTTTGTTGACGTAACGCGGGATCGTCGGGGATTGGTGTAGAAACCACCGCTGTATCTTGTTCGTCGCTAATAGACTGAGTTGCCTGGGTTTTGGCTGCGGCTAGATTAGCGACATCCATAGTATAATAGATCAAAGTCATACAGTTGAGTGCCCGAGAAAGGAGATCCGTATAATCGGCAACAAGTTTTCTCTCGTCGCTAGCTAGATCCTCGAATGCCTGGTCCCACAAAGAAAGCTCATTGGCCGCCTCCTCTCGGACGTTCAGAACGCCACTGGCGCTGGATTCTAAACCGGTATTCTCGACGATGGCAGGCGTACTGCCATAGAGGCCTGCAGGCGGTGGCGTAGTGCACGGGGTTTCTGCGGTAGGAAGAGCATCTTGAAGGTTGATACTACCTGTTAGCTATCCATGCGTACATAAAGGATGGGCTACTAAACACTACCTTGTATAGAAGACGACGAACCCTGGTGAGTCGCACCGTCCTTGTCCTTGTCCGGGGCTTTCTTGGGGTGAAGCCATCCTCGGCATTTCTTCCACACTCTTTTGGCCATGGAGTCCAGTACACACCACGTGTTGCGCGAACGATGTGATGATAGGGTTTGTCCTGATGGAATGGACAGGCCAATGTCGGTTCGCAGAGAAAGCCTTAAAATAAGAGCGTCGGCAATGTATGTTGAAGACTGGATCGCGAGGAAGTGGTTCTCGTACAAAACGAGTAGGGGCAGTAAGGAAAGCTGCCTCTTGATCGTAGTGAAGGCGGGTCGAGTCTTCGTGCTCTGGCCGCGGTTCGGATTCCTGCGATGACAAGGCGCTCGTGCGGTCGGGGCGATGAAGGGGTGAAGAGGAAAGCAGACCATAGCGTGTTCAGCTCGGGCGCGAAGATGTGCCGCGTAGCCGCCAGCCTCGTACGGGGCTTGGTTCTGTCTGTGGGCAGGCATATGATTGGATAGCAGAGAGCCATTCCGCGAGGGCTTCTCAAGCATGGCGGCTATCAACCCCACCACCCCGCCTGCGAGATGAGCTGTCCTACTTCGTACATGAGGAGATGGCTGAGTCGGCTGGCTGGGAATCGGCGCGACACGCAGCTTGGGCCTGCCTTCCCAAGCCCACCTGCTCCGACTTCGACTTCCGTGTTCTGGGTAGCATACGCACGACGATGGGCGGCACCGAAAGGTGAATGCCGGTGGGCCACCTGCAACAGCAGGCAGCGGGCGCAAAGGTAGCTTCGTGGAGGGCGGGCCGTCCCTTGCGTTAGAGCGAAACCCCGTCGAAGACGGCTCCCCCGTAGTCCGTGCGCCCTGGCGCCGGGTAGGGGCATTCGAGGGTGGTGGCGGCCTGCCTTAACGGTAGTTCGCCTGACGATAAGGGGCCCCGATCATCGGGATCCCGTCATCGCAGGAGTGGTGCTGCGACGGGTTTTCCCCCTCCTTGAAGGACACTTCACGGCCGGCAGGTCGGTCATGCCATGCCTGGGCCCTCCCTTCGGCTGCTGCCGTGCTGAGCTGTTGGGCAACCCGACCCCGCGCACGACGCATTGCGCCATGCTCAGGACAAGCAGCACGTAGAGTTCCGAGCCGGGCTTTGGAACGGCTAGGGTGTGCCTTGAGGCGGGGTGGCAGGGCCTGTTCCATGAGAGTCCGGGCCCGCCCACCCAAAGCTGCCGGCACCCCGCTGCAAAAACACGCTAACAGACGTGCCGACCGCGACCTGTTGGTGTCTCGCCGCCAGGCGCCTGCCCCGAGGTGTATACCGCAGCACAGATGCTGCGTAGGATGACCCTGTATGCCGACAGCTATATCATAACGGCGTACTGATAGCGCCGGTACAATCCCCAACCTGTAGCCTATTTAAAGCTTAGATGAGGATCCAAACAATGAACGCCCAGTGGCATGTTTCCGTGGGCTGGTAAGATTGCACGACATTGACGACGGAAAGTTGGAAAGAACACGCCCCAAAAGCAAGGTGAAACCGCCTGCATACAGTTGGATATCGACCAAGGTAAACAAAAGAAAGAGAACTATGGGCAGACATCCGGACTAGGCACATCCTGCAAATACAGGAGGCCTGCACCTCGCGTTGTGGACGTTGCGCAAGGCTTTGTTGCAGCAAACACTTGGGGCCCTTTAGACGAAGCTTCGTATAGCCAGACGCCCCACCCGACAAAGGGAGACGGCTATTTTGATGCAGAGTAAACGGTTATGGCAGGTTTCAAAGCCACCCAGCACTCGCCCAACGCTATTTCTCGTGTCTTCTATAACCGGGCTTTGTAGATACTGGCCGACCAACTTAATCTACCGAAGACGACGCAAGAAGCAGACAAAGTACTACTGTCGACCCCGACAGCTCTCCAGACCAACGGGCGTTATGGCGGGCCGTCGACTGATCAAGAAGGCCAATGTCCTCAACAGCAACGAGCCGGCTCAGGCCTCCCGCCGTGTTCGGCACACCTCGGCTGTTCGTCCACCCAACGGCCCTCTGAACTCCCACCCGGTCGATGAGACCACTCGTAGCTTGATCGAATCATTCGCCCGCCGACCATCCCGAAGCAACCGCCAACTTGCTGTCGTGGAAGTGCCCCGGTCGGAAGCTCCGGGGCGGCATGACGTGCTGCTGCAGGGCCCGAGCTACCTCATTTGGAACGATCCCGAGGCGCAAATGCTCTCGGCGCGTGGGACGGGCGGCCAGTCTCGCCTCCGAATTCCACCTCGTGGTGGTAGCGCGGAAAGACAAGCTCGGCCCGGCAGAGCCCCAGGTGACGGAGGCAGCAAAGAGACACGGGGAGGCCACACAGGTAGACGGCCTGCATGTTCGTCCAACTTACTCCGCCACTCGAATCAAAAATTGGTGCGGTCCGTGTCAAATCTGAGATCGAAGTACCGCGCCGGCGAGACGCAAAACCGTGCGCTGCTGCCCGTATCGTCGCATGCTCCACTGCCCGGTCTCGACAGCTCCCAGCCACCTCCGGCAAAGAGCGGAGACGCCGGCGCCGGTGCTTCGGCGCAAGACCCTGGGGTCGACCAGCCAACACAGCGCCGCCGCAGTCTTCGGCACCGCACCAGCCTGCGACTGCGACGGACAGCCTCAAACCTGGGCCGGCGGCTTTCCAGTGGTTGCGGGTCGTCCCTAGGCTCTGATGATGAGGCGCCCGCTACGGGCCGAAAGCGGCCAGAGGAGACTGAGGCGTTGTACGTACGCGAGATTTTGGCTGGGGCGGTCCCGGGCAATCGCCGACGAGGACCGTGTCTGATGAACATGTGGTAAGGGCGCGGAAGTGAACTGGGGAGACGGCATTGATCGCCCAGGACATAAGACGCCGAGCCGTACTGGTTATGGGAAGATGTGTCGTCCATTTGTTGCGCAAGGTAGGTCCTTAGAATGGGGGGGTTTTTTTAAATGGGAAGAGTATTGTATGCTGCAGGTCGGGGTGTGCCAAGGACAAAGGAAAACCAGAGAAGCGTGAATAGCTCGCAAAATAGACGATACTGGCCTGGTCTGCATGTGCCTGGCTCATCGGAGCCTCGAGCACCTTCATACAACCACCGTCCCAAACGCGCGTGTTGGCAAGTTATGCGGTGATGGAGTTGGTAGGGCGAAGTTTTTGGCGTCTAAGGCCACGCCTGGATTAAGCTACAAAGGCATACGGCCTGTCGAAGCAGTCATCCCAGTCAATGAGACCTGAAGCCCAGAAATTCTTCAGGACCTCGCGTGCAAGTAGCGGGAAGGCTGTCCCAAGCTCCCGACTGAGCACCGCAAACTGTGCCAGGACGAAGGCCCGGTCCGCGGGGCTCCGAGACGTGGCTGCGACACCCGCGACGAGCAATGGCCACACCATGCAGAGCCGCATAATCTTACCGGCCATGATTTCCCGTAGGAGCTTGAAGAGCGTCTCGATGAGGCCCGTCTCGGTGGCCCGCAGCTGCGCGACCTCTTTAGGGGCAAAGGAGGCGCGGAGCGATAATATGCAGTATAGGGCGGCAGCGCACCGGTAAACGCGGCCGATGAGCGTGAGCGCATCTCTGGACGCCGGGGTCTGAAGGGCCCATTCCTCGGGAGAGAAGGCGAGGATCTCGGACAGGATGGCGTCGGGTTCATTTGCTGGTGCGGAGGACGCTCGCAGAGCATCCGAGGTGTGGTAGCGCAAGGCATTGATCTTCATTAGTGCCAGGAAAATAGGAGGCGGACATAGAACGGTTGGGTAGTCGCCCTTCCCGTACACTTCCACCAGGGATGCCATGTCTGTTGACAAGATAACGTAGTCTTGAGGCGGGCTTGTCGTGGTGCCCATGACACCGACACTGCATTTCCATCAAGTCAGACGGGATGGCGATCGAAATCGGGGTGGGGGGAGACGAACATCATGAAGTACGTCAGTATCGGTCGCAAATGGGGGAGCGACCGAAAGAGACCTTGTAAACCTCCACGGAGAGAGATGATTTTGGTAACGGCTGTTAGGTGAGGCCGCCAATTCGATGGCATGTACATGATCTTCCCCGGTGGCTTGTCAGTGCCAGATGGTCGGGCCAATTTCATGTCGAACTTACGTCAAGACACAACATCACTGCGAAAACGGTCAGCTCCGGGACGCAGTTTAATGAATGGACATGCTTCTTCCGAGAATCAAAGCCTCAAGGTGGCGTGGGAAGGGGGGGGGGGGGGGGGGAGAGAAACACAGGCGGGCTGGGAGGGGAGAACGTACTCATGATACCGAATACGGTTGTGTCGTTCACGCACTGGGTATCGCCTGCAATCTTGTGGCCCAGCTCCCGGATGGCCAGACCACGGTGGTAGTGGAAGCGATACCATAGTTCCGACGGCTCCGGGGGTTGGTTCTGGTAGATGTGATGACATATAACGAGGCTGACAAAGGTGTGGCTCGTGGGTATGGGAAGGACACGGATGGCCTCCAGGTCCATGGTAGCGAGGTAGGGTGTGGGGCCATGGTAATCCAGCGGAGCGAGAGCCGGGTATACGCGAGTGTTAACTGAGAAGGGGGAGTATAGGGTTAGCTCCAAGGGGCCCTCAAAGAGCCTGGTGCGTATACGGGGTAAATGGGGGGGCGTGGGGGCAGCTGACAATAAGAGGTGGCTTGTACGATACGGGTCACGTCGTCCTGAAAGTGCACAAGAGGTATCTGGCCTCCTGGGCCGAAAATCTCCATGGCAGCCCGCTGTTGATCGATAGGCGAGGCCGTCTTTCTCCGAACCACGGCAACGGACTCGGGTGACTCTGTGGCAGGCGGCTCCTTATTCTTCTTCTTGGGCTTACGAGCGCGCGAGGTGATACGACCTGGCGCGAGCCACTTCAGGGGCTTCTTGTCTTCGTAGCCCGGGCAGACTATACCTGCCTTGCGACACTTGGTGCATACGGGACGTGCTGCGTCGCACTCCAATCGTCGGCGCACACACTCCCAGCAGTGCCGCTTGGACGCAGACGCCTCAGACGCAGCACCCGCCTCCCGCAGTAGCCCTTGCATCGGTGCCACCAAGTCGGCATGGCGGCCTTGGGGGGGCGGGAGTGTTGCCGGGGCCATGTCGTCGCAATCGACCATCATAAGAAGATCAGAAATGCGCCGGTCGCGTTCAGGTGAGGGTGTGCAGACAGAAGTAGCTGCGACGCAGGCTCGGCCACTGCTTTCTCCCTTTCGGGTTACCGTAGCTGGTGCTGGAAGTGGGGTCAGCCCTGCCCAGCGTGATACGGCGTCCTCAACCGCCATCTTACAGGCCGGCCCCTGCCGTACCTGAGGAGGTATCGTACGCCCATATAGGCTAGAAAGGCGGGACAGGCGGGATGCAGCGAGGAGGGCGGAGACAAGCTCTTCCCCGATGTTGGCGGTGCAGATGGACGGGCATGTCATGGGGTGGCATCGGCCAGGCCGCCCGAGTTGTACGGCGTATTGGCCGTAGGGAGGTGGTGCCTTACCAACCGCTGATCCCGAGAGCCCCTGGGCCTGCGCACCTTATCCAAGAGAAGGCGATCCTTACGGCGCCACTTATGTCACCGGCAACCGCCGCATGTACCTATCTTGACCATGCGGAGCACCAAGACCGACGTCAAGCTATGCACCCGACAAGGCCGCAGCTCTATGGTATCACAGCCCAGCCTGGCTGTGCCTTTTGCTGTTTCGTGGCGTGGCGGAGCGACTTGGGCTTTTATCTCTTCTTTGGGCCATAGCGGGGGCGACCGGCCCCATCTGGGATAGCAGATGGGCTCTGCGCTCCATACTAGTATGTACTGCGGTACATCCTATTTCCCTTTTGGGCAATTCGAGATCTGCGGACGGCTTCATGGGCAAGATGCTGCTTGGACTTCTATAAGAACAGCAGGGACCGCCTGGCGTTTCATGGCCAAACTTGGCGCCACACTGTGCAAAACATCTCGACAGCAAACACGCCTTCCCCAGCGAACTTGTCCGCACCGGATACGTACACCTCTTACCCTGAAGAGCCCAATCAACAGCATGACAGACGGGAACCAGGCCGAGGGATCGCTCTTCTTGTACGCGCCCAACAAGGGCGGCGCCATCTTTTTCACGGTGGCCTTTTCCGTGACGGCAGCCTTACATATGTGGCAATGCCAGTATGTCCCGTCCTTCTCTGTCCCGTGCAGGCAAGATACTCCACAAACGCTGACCTGATGGCGTGCCCAGGAAATACAAGAGCTGGAAGATCACCTCACTGTACCCCTTCACGGGACTGACCTTCGCCGCTGGCTTCGCATGCCGCAGTTACGGGGCCTTCCATTTTGACAACATCCCCGTCTACATCGCGAGCCAGTGTCTAATCTACATGGCACCGTACGTCTCCCCCCGGGCCTCTACCGAAAGCACCGCAGCGCAGTACTGAAGCCTTGGTTCCTGTAGCCCTCTCGTTGAACTCGCCAACTACCACGTACTCGGCCGCGTGCTGTACTACGTGCCCTACTGCACGCCCATGCACCCGGGCCGGGTCCTGACCACCTTTGGCGGCCTCTCGGCCCTGGTGGAGATTTTGAACGCCATCGGCATCGCCTGGCTCGCGAGCCCAGGGGCGGACGCCGACATCCGCAAGGCTGGCGAGCCCCTCAGCCAGGCGGCCCTGGTGCTGCAGCTCGTGGTGGTGTCGTCGTTTGTCGTGCTCGCGCTGCTCTTCCACCACCGGTGCCGGCGCGCGGGCGTTGCCGCGGCGCGCGGCGTGCGCTTCCCCCTCCTGACCCTGTACGCCAGCACGGCGCTGGTCCTCGTGCGCACCGTCTACCGGGTGGTCGAGCACTTCGGGGCCGGGCCGACGCGGCTGCTGGAGCCCGGCTTCGCGTTTGCCGACCTGAGCCCCGTTTGGCGCTACGAGGCCTTCTTCTTCGCCTTCGAGGCCACCCTCATGCTGCTCAACCTCGCCCTCTGGAACGCCAGCCACCCGCGCCGCTACTTGCCGCAGGACTACCACGTTTACTTGGCTCAGGACGGCTCCACCGAGCTCGTTGGGCCTGGCTGGGAGAGCACGGCGCCCTTTTGGATCACTTTGGTCGACCC
This sequence comes from Nigrospora oryzae, assembly GCA_016758845.1. NCBI lineage: Eukaryota > Fungi > Ascomycota > Sordariomycetes > Amphisphaeriales > Apiosporaceae > Nigrospora > Nigrospora oryzae. The sequence goes on along the minus strand of JADKYO010000009.1, from coordinate 261,821 downwards.
CTTCGGCTTCATGCAGTGCACTCGCGACCGCGAGCGCAAAGCCCAGGGTGGCCATAAGACGCCCTTCTGGGAAGAGAACGGGCACGCGCGCAAGACAAGCTCTGGCACTGTATGAGGATGGAAGCCGGAAGGAGTGCGAAAAGCTTGGTTCGTCGGATCCTACTGGGCCATACAGCGCAGCCGCCTTGATTTCTAACCTGATTTTACTTTTGTTTCATAGACTGCATTGTGATTACTATGGATACCCTACGTTGGCAATGATTCCTTTGCCTCCCGAGATAAATTTCCGATGTTTCTGGAAAATTTTCTACCCTCTACAGTTGGCTACCGGACCCCCCATCGTGTCATCGCGATCATACCCGAGTGCCCCGCTCATAGATCGTTCACTTCCTACACGTCTTCCCACTACGATGCTTAGCATTATGGCGTCCATACAGAGATTTGACGATGGGCACTCACGAGTTTCAAAACATGGTTGGTCGGGTCAATGTCCTGTGTGACGACCATCCATACATCCTTTCGGCCTCGTCCATCAGCAAAAATGGAGCTAAAGACGCCATTGCCGTGCCCACACGTTAGGGCTCGGGTTTCGGTGTCTTCCAATACCGACGGGATTTATGGTTGAAGTCGGTGCTTGATGAGAGGTAATAATCGTGGCAACTAGGAAATAATTGGTCGACAGAGAAAGTACAGGACGAATGCGGCAAACACAAACCGTCTCTCCCATTGTGTTGCCGTGTTGAAAGCGAGTCGCTCTTGTTCTTTCTCGTTCTTATCGCGTTATTTGCTCCTGGAATGTTGCTACCATCCAGCAGGCCTACATCAATACACAGGATGAATGCGATAAACATAGATTGTAGCTTCCGTCTTGTTACCCCCCTGTTTGCACGTTGCTTCCGTTTTTTCGTTGTTGCCATGTTGGTCACGTACTTGTGGAATCACTAAATGCTGCTTTCGCTCCGGTTAGGCACTTACCAGTGTTGTTCATAACGCTGAAAAGTGCTTGAATATTACCAAGGCCAGTCCCGTGAAGGGGGGGGTGCGACTTCCTGTTCCACCGGGAAAGATTGTCGGATAAATAAAGCGAGGACGACTAAGGATTCGTTTTGATGGACGTCAAACTACTGGGCAACGTCTCCATCTACCACCTTTCCCCTATCCATGCTATGGACGACGACTTCATCCCCATCATCCAGACTTTGAGAGTCGTGTGGCAGGTGGTAATTTCTCTCTGGGAAGAAACCCGACGCGTTGCCCTTGGTTGGCTAGGCATATTACGCCTTCTCATTCAGATATGTCTTCTTTCCATCTTGGTTCTGGCATCGCACTGCCGTATTTTTCGCCGGAGACCGACACGCAGGCCTCGGTCCGCACACAGACACCAACCTTTGCCGGGAAACGACGCGGCAGTCGTCCTAGATTAGTCCGTCCAGACCCGTTGGCTCAGCACCCCGGCCAGCTTCATCGAGCTGACAATACGCGACGACTGTCGGCTGGCTTCACAACCAATGGGCCCCTCTCAGCAATGCCCACCGTCGCGACGTCAACCCTCACAGCCACCCACAGTAGTGAAAACATGGATTCTTGTGGGCTTCTGGCACCATCGAACACGCACAGTGGTATCCCACTGGCTAGGACCCGACACAGCCATACACACAAGACCATGCCTACCGCTGTCCCCCTGCCTAAGTCGTCGACGGCCACCACCTATGCAACTGCCGATGCCTTCAGCTCGGCCGACAGCCTGCTCGCCAAACACAAAGACAGTCTGGAAATGATAGCTCCCTGGCTGCCTGGCAAGTCCAGATTGGCACCCAAGCCCAAACCTCTGAGCTCCCTGCCCAAATCTCGGACGTTGAGTGTCCTGACGAACTTGACGTCGTCCCTGTCGAGAAGCTCAAACCGTATCACCTCTTTCGCGTCGAGCACCAGTAGCTCGAACAACACGGTCAACGCGTCATCACGCGGCCCCAGCATTTCGTCCTCGACTGCATTCGCAACGGAGCCTCCTGTCCCTGATCCTCGTCTCATCCACGAAGCACAGCCATCCGAGGCTTGGACGGGACGATTCGTTAGACTCCAGGATCGTTTCCAATCCGAGATGCTGCTGCCCAAGAACCTTACCACGCTAGTCACGGCCCATGCTGAGCGCTCCCGCATGGCCAAACGAGAAAACCAGCCCAAAGCAGGCATTCCGATGTCGCCTTCGGATCGCAACATGCCGCCCCCCAAGCACAATGCATTGATTGCGGACGCCGAGCACCTAGAAGACGAGGACGACCGTGCGAGAAAGGTATTTCTCCATCTCGAGGCTCTGTGCACCACGAGCGAGGCCAAACGTAGTCTGTATCTCTGGCAGCAAAATTACGCGAAACGTATGGGCAAGGAATGTCTCCTCCCACGATGCACCACTTAGGAAAATAGAAGCTGGATGGGAAGGATTCTCGGACGCGGAGAGCAGGCCAGCAAGCGATCCAGCGTCCTGTCGGTGCCCTGAAAAGTACTCTTTGGGATGGTTTGTTCGATGCGCAGGGGGGTTATCTCTACAGGGCGGACATTCGTTAGGTGTAAAAGGTAGTAAGTCAGGGCTCAGTGTTCAATATTGGGACTGCAAGGAGGGTGGCTTGTCGCGATCGAATCCACGGCTGAAAGATGCCATCATCGATACTATTCATTAAGAAAGCTTCGCATGGAACTCCCGGTATTGAAAATTACACTGCGAAATCTTGAAGAAGCCCGTGGCCGCCCCGATTTCGGTGGTATCCTGAGAATAGACCATTCTGGAGTCGGAGAGCCGTGCCGGGGCTTGTCTCGGACATGCCAGTTCAAAGGCGACGCCTTAGATCGAAGGGGTTTCCTCTTTTCCAGTCTTCTTTCCTTAGCCTTTACCTCGCTCTTCCTCCCTCTGCGTACCGGCCTGTCACCTCCTCAAATGGAGCCTGGTGTCTCGCAGTGTGTTGGAGTCCCGAGCTTCGAGGAAGCTGGAGAGGGATCACAAGATTTCCGACGTTGCAGTGTGCGTTTCGAGGAGGGGTTCTCTCACTGAACGGAAATTCCGCTATTTTCCGTTATCTTCTCAACAATTTCCATTATGCTAAGCCTTTCAACGAATGCCACGATCAAGAGTGTCTTAGAAAACGCCCCAAGGGAAGACTGCATTTCTCGTAGCCTATCCGTCGCACGGCAGCCCTGCTCGCGCGGCGGTATAGAGGCCGTGTGAGACCGCGGCCACGCGGCGCGCCGAGGAGGCGGGAGCGGCAGCGAGGTTTGAGCCCCGCCCCGAGGCAGTAGGTATCTTCGGATCCCGCGAAGGGCCTGGCCCACGGCACGGACAGAGGTGCTGACGGGCACGACCCCGGTTCGGGGCATGTCTATGTTGGCCGCAATACGGGTGCTCCTCGCTCCAAAACGCATGCGCTCCTTGCCCCCGGGGCTCTGTTGTCTTGTTTCCTTCCCGTCAGCCACGGCAGGCGGGGGGGGAGGGTACCGATGCCGTCCGGGCAAGGCCTAGATCTTGCTGCCCCCGGCAACGCGCCTCTCGGCCGTGTTCCGCTTGGCGTCCAGAACCAGGGCCACGTGGTGGCTGAGGGCGACGATGTCGCCGGCGGCGTCGAGGATGACGACCTCGAGGTCCTGGCGGCCGTTCCGGATCTGCTTGGCGCGGACGCGGGCGAACAGCCACTCGGCGCCGCCGGGCGGCAGGGCCTTCTTGATGTCGAGGTTCAGGAGCAGCGTCGGGTACCAATACATGGCCAGCGGCGGCGGGGCGGTCATGGCGGCCGGGCCCGGGCCCGGGCGGCGGTCGGCCTCGCTCCGGCGCCGCTGCTGGCGCGCCGCCACCAGGCTCTCGATCAGCTGCGGCCACAGGTCCGACACCAGGCCCAGGCTCGCGTCGTCGAAGCGCTCGCCCGAGCGGAGGCGCAGCCACTCGTCGCACAGGCCGTCTTGCGCCTGGCCGGCCCGCGGCAGGAACACGTCCACGCGCGACAGGACGCGGCGGAACTGCGGGAACGGCCGGTCGCGCCACGGCGCCCAGTGGGCATCGCCGCCGCCGGCCCCGGCTGGCAGCGGCGGCGGCGGCGGCGGCTCGAGGGCCCAGCCGGTGGCAAAGGTCGGGCCCGACTCGGTCGCCAGGTTCGTGTGGGTGATGTAGGCGACGACCTCGTCCGTCTCGGCGGCGGGACCGCCCCCGCGGCCCGCCTGGGCGAGGACCACGTGCACCGTCGACGTCTGGCGGCCGAGCTTGACGTCGCGCACCGTCAGCGTGGCGGGGCCGCAGGCCGTCCGCCGCAGGAACTCGGCGTGCAGCGTGATGGCGTGCGGCTGTTGCTGGGCCGCCAGCGTCGTCGCGAAGTGCAGCGCCGCCGTCCGCAGCAGGACCGACGTCACCACGCCCCCGTGCGGCACGCTGCCCACCGCCCACTCGGGCAGCAGCCGCGCCCGGTACGTGTGCGACGTGAGCGCCACCACGGCCGTCGCCGCCGCGAAGGACGGCGCCTCGTCCGGGCCCTGCTCCGCGCTCGTCGGCGGCGCCATGGTCGTGCGCGGTGGCAGCTCCGGCGCGGGAGGAACGGGTGCGGGGGTTGGGGCGGGTGGGTGGCAGGATCAACGGGAGGCGGCGGGTCGAGCGAGTCCAGGCCGGTACGAGAAGCAGAGGAGGATAGCGCAAAGCTGGGTGTGGGAGCTACGTGGTCGGTGTGCGACGGTGCTGTGGAGGGGCCGATGTTATACATGCTGGGGAAGCGCGGGGGGGACAGGGGCCTCTCTCCCCGTGCACAGCGGATCGTGGGCCCGGGAGTCGCTAGTCTGCACCTGTGCCTCGGCTCTGCCCCGCGTTCCCGCGGTGCGGCATGGGAGACCGATGCTGCCCATCATATTCGGTACGTCTTCAGGGCTCCTGCAGCCCCCTGCGCATAATCAATGACCCTCAAGTCCGTTTTCTAGACCCCAATAACGCCGGCCCAATGCTGATTTCACCTGTGGCTACACACTGGCTTGCCGTCCCTCTTCGTCTCACCGCCCCCCCAGTGCCCCAACCGAGGCTGGCCCCGATGTCTACTGCTCCGCTTTCCGTCGGTTCTTCATGAAATCCTTAATTTGCTCGACTTTGTTGGCAAAAAACATGCCCTTCCTGTCGTTCCGCCACTTGAGAACGCCAATCTCATCGGCAAAGTTGGCCATCGTCTCGTATTCGCGGACGCTTTCAAAGTCCTTGAACAGAAAACCAGGGCACGTGCTCATTCGTTCCGTGTCCAGCTGCCACAGCCTGATCTGGTCCACAATAACAGGAGGCAAAAGAGGCTTTTTGGTGGCCGCAGCCACCCGATACATCTGCTCGTGCGCGTGTGTGGCCAGGTACGAGATGATCTGGTCCGACGTGATGCCCATATCAACGGCGCGACGGATCGACTGCCGGGAGAGCTTGCCGGATACCAGTTCGCGGAACCGCATCTTGAGCTCGCAGAAGAGGGCCAGGACCGCGATCTGGAGGGGAGAGGAGGTGTAGGCGTACATCCTAAAGTTGGTTTCGAGGATAATGGCATTTTTGTCTCCGGTTTCGGCGACGCCGCCGTCCGTGGCAGCCGAGAAGCCGGCGGACACGGAACGCAGGCTGGAGTCAGAACTCGTCAGGGTCGTAGCGAGACGCGTGGGGAAGTACTGCCGATGGTCGTACGGTGGAATGTAGATGAGGCCGAAATCGACAAGCGTGGGCAGCATATTACGTCGTGACTCGGTAAGGGCCTCGGTGCTGTAGCCGCGCCCCAGCTCGAGCGAGGCCAAGAGAAAGAGGAAAGACAGCATGTCTACGCTGTCCATATTATCCGTGCCGCGCTCGCGTGTCGCATCGGCCGCCTCCAGCCAGAGGAGCAGCAGCGTCCAGACCTGCGAGTTTGCCTCCTGCAGCAGAAAGGTAAAGCCGGCCTGGGTGATGCTGATGGTGATGGCGTTTCGCTTCTCGACAAGGCGCCCGGCGACGAGCAGTTCCTTCACCGACGCCTTGGGCCCGTTTCCGGACTCGCCCTTGGATTCGCGCATATCGGAAAAGCCGACCGAGTTGACGACAAAGTGCAGGATGTCGTCCCACTTCTTTCGCGCGTATTTGTCGAGGAATGGCAGGTCGACATCGGGCGGCACGGGCAGGTGCGAGGGCACGCCGAAGGAGTTGTGGTCGCCGCCGCCCTCCAGGGCCAGGCGCATGCTGCTCTTGAAGTTGGTGGTGAGGCTCAGGGATTGCTGGGTGTCCTTGGAGGGCGCCGAGATCTGGATGATGTGCAGGCTGCGCAGAACGGCGATGGCCTGGTCCTTCTGGCGCTTCGACGACGGCTGGACCCAGACGTCGAGGTCGGCCAGCGGGAACGGGTCGGGCATGTAGAGGATGGCCATGACAATGGTCTTGGCCAAGTGCGGCAGCATGCGCCGGAAGATGGCAAACGCGGTCGAGGGCTGCTGGTAGAGGCGCCGGAAGGTGGTGCCCGGCAGCTTCTCCAGGTACTCGGAGAGCTGGAGGGCGTTGGTGCTGACCGACATGGTGCTGGCGACGGCGATGCCGGGGTCTGGGCGACGGGCAGGAAACGACGCGGCGAGGCGAGGTTATCGCATGGCAGGCTGCCCGTGGTTGGCGGAGCGCAGGCCCTCGGCGAAGAGCGTGGGGGTTCGCCGGTGCTGGTGCCGCGTGTCTGCGAGGCTTGGGATGGGCTACTTCGCTGGCAGATGCTCCGAATTGAACGGGACGGGATCGCGTAAAGAGGGATTGGATCTGTCGTCACTAAAATCAGGCAGGTCCAGGGACCAGCGCTGGAGCCGATGCGTGGGCGCGCCGGATGGGGGGAAAGAAATTCGGCGCAGACGGGAAACCTCGTCCTGCCAAAATCGTCGAGTAGGATGATCAGCATGCGCCAAATCTTATGCGGCCAGCCACGGGGTCCAGGTAAGAATGTATCCGAGTACCTACACGTTATGTACCCTTTGTGTGCAATCTCCTGGATCAGTACATGGGCACAGGTACCGCCTACCTTGAGATTGGGCTGTGACCAACTCCACCGAACGGATCTGCTGCGCTGCCTGGCCCGTTTTTAAGGCCCAAGGCAACGACGGCGAGTCCATGCCGGCGTTCCAAATATGCGAGCAGTCCAGATGCGTAAAGTAGTCATCACTGATGTCGCTCTGTGACTGAGTGGGGATGCCTTTGCAATCAGTGGGCAAAAGGCGAGGGATGCCTCAAACATCCCTCCAATGCTGTAAATCATGGTTCAGCTGCGCTTGCTGTTTACGGCCAAAGATAAGCAACCAAGATGATGACCACAATCCCCGCGCCGTCTATGCTGGATGGCTCTCCGTTTGTGCCCTACACGCTCCCATTGCATCTTCGCCCGGCGTCTTTCCGCTGCTGCTGCCTCCTGCAGCTCCCTAATCATGGACGACGTACTTGAAGGTTACGTCACCCTGGCCGCGCTCGATGGGGTTCCCGTGCGCATCGAACAGAGCTCGTTCTTTGTAGGTGACGTTGCCCTCCCAGTCGACAAGGACAACAGTCTGCCTCTGCGTACCGTACGCCCCCTTGTCGAATATTGTGCCATCGTCATGACGCAAAGCCTCGAGCAGCTCTAGGTCTTCGTCTTCGATCTGGTCAAAGGCCGCCTTCATCTTGCCCTGGGCCACCGCAGCGTCCATATCCTGCTTCTGTTGGTCGTTGCCAATGGTGGACACGAAGACGGTCTGCTTCAGAGAGTCGAGTCGCTCCTCGAAATCCATCTTGGAGCGGATCTCGACGGGCGGCAGGGTGTCGTGGTCGAGAACAGCAAACAGGTGATGGCAGAGCTCATCTTCGCTCGCATTGGTCGCCGTGGCCTTCGCGATGGCCTCTTGCACCAGTGCGTTGCCCATTCGAATTTTGGGCCAAGTGGGCGGCTCTTCGTAGATGGTGTTGCTGAGGCCCCATGTTTTCCCCCTTTCGCCACCAATTCGGGGCACGCTATCCACGGCCTCGCTCCGGTTGGAGATGATAACCAGGGGCTTGAGCTCGCCGCGCTGCTGACCGTTGGCTTCGGGCGTCGCGGTCTGCTTCTGTTGGAGTCGTAGATCACCGCAGATCAGCGAGAAACCACCCACGCCCTTGACGCCCCCGTCTTCCAGCATTTGGGCCACGAAGGTGTCCAAATCGGTGTCGGCAGGCGCACCGAGCCAGGCGGTGACCATGCCGCCCCGGCTTCTCACGCCATGGATCGGATGTGCGTGGTCGTCCATGGTTTCACGATAGTTGGTGAGTACGGCCAGCCGGCCCGTCTTACTTACGCCCATCCAAGTCCCGCGTTCACGGCGTTGCAGGTCTTTAGAAGAAAGAACCTGGTGACCCGAGGGCTGGTGCGTCCACCACCGGGGTCTGCTCGTGGGACGCAAGACATATTCATCCCGGTTGTCGAGGACGATCAGTGCATAGTCCGGGTGAGCGGTACTCAAGAGGGCGATGCACATGGTAGTAATATGCTGTTCTTGAGGGGCGCGGGTAGATGGCAACGGTATTCAGTAACTGCGTGTAATGAGGTGCTTGGGAATGCAAAGTGCGTCGAGGTCGTGCTCCGGTAGCATCCCAGCCCTGTTGGCGTGGTCGGGCTCTTATATGCTGCACCGGTCTGTTGTTCCTGCAGCCGGGGTACCTCCTTCGGGCGAGAGCCGACCACGTGGCAGGCGGTCTGCGACACCCGGAAGTGATAGGGGTAAAAGAGTCGACCACGGAGGAACTCAGGCCAAGAGCGATGTGTTGGACTATAGGCGATTTGGCCGTCCCGGTGCAGGTGGTCGGCTAATAATAGAGGATCTAGGTCACAGAATGGGGGGGGCAGTGCGGGACGGAAGATGGAGGGTGAGAGAGGTGGACGACGAAGGCTCCAGCTCAGGCTCTACCTACTTTACCTACAGCAAGTACAGAAGTGTGTAGGTACCCTGGCCTTTGTCAGCGACATATGGTCGGGCGGGTAGCCCTGCATGTACGGACCCCCGGAAACCCAGAGATCCCCGACAGCCCCGGTGCCGGCCGGTCATGCCCTGCGTATCTCTCCATCGATGCCATGGGATGGATGTACTCGTCACCAACATCACGGCACATAGGCGTGAGATGGTTAAGGAGCATCCAATCCATCCCGTGCCATCTCATCCCACCCGAACCACCCCATGAGTTCCAGCAGAGGAGATGGAGGCATGACAGGGTGGATACTTGTAAGGAGAGTCATGAGCAGCCAATCGCCCGCGTCTGATTGCCCATCCAGGGACTGATCATTGCAACGCTCAAGTATCTAGGTAGCCAGGATCCTGCTTGATCCCCTCCGCCTGGCCGCGCATCGCCTCAACAGCCAGTGTGAAGCTTTCGTCGATGGGTACCGGGTGAGGTGGGGCGACCCCAAGCCGCCCCTCCAATAGTCGAGGCCAAGTACCTCCAAGAGGGGCCTCCAGCTCACTGCCCGATAACAGAGCACTTTGCGAGATAGGTACTTCTTGCCCTGCCGTCCAACTAGTAGCTATCAGCCCGGGATGCTGTGTCCGGTGGTGGATGCCACTTGGTTGTCTTCTACTTCCCCATTGTCGTCGGTGCTTGGTCGGGACTGGACGGGGTCATCTTTGGACAGCAGCAGATGGATGGAACGGGAAACGAGACGACGCCCGTCGCTCCGAAACCCCGCCGTCCGGGTGCGAGAAAATACGCAGGGACTGCCTGCCTACATGTACTCATATGCTTCCATGGCACGATGCCGCCCAGCTGTACTCCGCCCCTCCATGTCGAACCACTCCCAGCCAAAGTCTCATCAGCCTGATGTCATGGGGATCGCGGCCCGCCGACCAGGGAAACCGCCCTCCCACGCCGGCACGTATGGGGAATAAGAACCTTTGGTTAGTATCGCCTCCGCCCCTTCAGGGAGTCGCATTCGCAGGCGAGAGGCACTTCTGCTCGTCTGGGTTCGCCTGGCCGCCTGGGCAGGCAGTCGGCATCTTGGCAAGGGGCCCTTTTCCCAATCACGAGTCTGCAGGCATTTGTCCATACACCCGGAACTGGCCGTCTCTAATGCCCTGGCTCGACTCCCGCAGCGATGTCCCAGTCGGGCGGGGAGTACACACAATCGATCTGCAGACCCCAGATCCCTTCGCGCCACGACTCGTTCGGGGAGCTCGGGAGGGCCATACGACATGCCGATGGCTTCATACAAAACACCTTAGCTCGAATTGCGCTGAGAACTGTGCTTATGATATAACACCGCAGCCCCTACGTTACTCTCGAGGTGGAAGCTAATCCCCCGCAAGCGCCCGGCGCCTGACCAGCCCTGAAGCCCGCGCTCGGTGGCTCTCCCTGGGCTCTGGCAATCCCCGGGGGCGACATGGCGGCGTGGAGGCCCCGTTGCCCCGACCGCCCGTTTACTTACAGCCATTGATCGCTAGCTCCGTGGCCGCGGCCACGAATCTCAACGTCTGCTGAGGTCAATCTGTAGGCGGCTGGAGAAGGAGCTTAGGGTGGCACGTCATTTCCAGGTCACCCGTCGAGCGAGGCCGCACAGCAGCCGCGTTCCTGGCTCTGCAGCCCCGGTTGTGTCTATCTATTGTTGCATGTGCTTGCTAACTAACGGCCTCTAGGGGCTCAGTTGCAGTGTCGCCACACACAGCGGTTTCATCAGCTCCTCCCGCCCGTCGCGCCTGACCTCTTTGACTATCCTTTCAGCTGGTCTTTTCGACCTGCTCGGTCACTGGAAGTCATCTCCGTGCGCATCGCGGGGGATACTCGTGCCATCTTCCTGTCCCCAAGCAGCACCGCCCGTCCTCCACCTAAAGCTGCATTTAGCCCTCGTGTTGGTGATGCTACTTGCAGATCATGTATGCCCCTATACGCTCTTCCGTGGGAAGCTTTGGCGACGATCAGTTCTTCAGCGCGCCGTCGACCCAGCCAGCGACCAGGCACGTGAGTGTTGTTCCAGGCCCGGAGAAGGATGGCCAGTCCGGGGAGTCCGGGGAGCCCGCGGCGACATCAGTGTCGGTGAAGAGCGTCGAAGCCACCGGTTTCAGTAGCTCTCCCTCTCTTGCGCCGGGCCAATGTCCAGCCTCGCGCGAATCCTTGTCAGCGGCAGAGCCTGTTTTTCAGTCCTTGTTGGCCATCAAGCATCGTGACAGCCTACAGATAGGCCGATTCGCGCAAAAGGCAAAGGCCCGACAACGTCCAAGTCGGATGGAATCCGTTGCCGAGGCCCCTGACCCGGACCCCAAGGACCACGGCGATGATGGAGATGGGGGCACAGCCGTGCAAAATCACGCAGGGCCAGCAATGGAGCCTTCGTCGGAGCAAAACGATATCGAGGGGCTTGTGGGCCATATACAGGCATTTCACATCTCCACGCCCCCGGTACCCGAGGAGCCAGCTCCTACACAACGCCTGAGCGATTGTACGGCCTCGTCTGCGCCTACACGCTCCTCTGGTCGCCCTGGTGCTATTTCGCCACCCACATCGCTGCTACAGATGGAAATCCAGGCCATTGTCAGAAACATAGAGATATTTCTAGCCGAACGTCGCCACGGAGAATGCCCTTTGCCCGCTCACAACACCAGCCGCGATGTGTTCCGCAGGGGACCGGCTAGTTTGCAATCCCATCCGACTACCGAGGGTTCGAGTCCGGACAACTTTCTCGTTTCGACACGGGATATTGCAGGCATCTTGGACATTGTCATTGCCGGTCTTCGCACTTTGCACGACGAGCATTTCTCGGGCGGGTGTCTTACTGTCTTGTTGCCTACCGGACGGCATGTGAAACCACGCGCTGCCTCCGGGGCCCTCATTCCACACTGTTCCGGCCTCGCAGACCCAGCCACCACCATCAGCTCCGTTCGTTCTGCTTTTATTCAGTCCAACGCAAGCGGAAGCTCCCGTCGTGGCACGACTCTGAGGAACCTGAGGGCCACCATTATCACGAGGCAAAGTGTCACCGAGGTCAACTGGGATACGTCATCCGAGAGCCAGGACTCTTCTGAGACTGATGAAGATGTCGATGGTGATATCAGGCAGCCATGGTGCACACGCCGGAAGGTGTCCAGCTGTGACACGACACACCAGGCATCAACGACGTCTCTTGTACCAAGTCGACCCAACAGCGACAACTTTTGCTACGGGAGCCAACAAGAAAGCGCCTTTGAGTTTATGCACGCACTGGAGCGCCGGCCGAGCTCTACCCCGATGAAATTAGGGACGCCGAAAGGGGTTTGGGAAAAACGGACGAAGGTGCCCGCCAGCATCCCCAGTGAAGAAGACATCGTTTCCTTCCCTGCTCTACGCTCGCGTACATGCACCAACGACTGGATCAACCCGCCCCGGCAAATAGAGGACTTGCAAAAGGAGATGTCCCCCACAACTCCGACAATGTACGAGTGCGGTATTGACGCCCATACCTGCTCACCGTGCGAGCCATCGGCGAGCCGGACAGGTAAGGATCTAGCCCCGGACGGGACCAGCCAGAGGGACGAAGGCCACGTCGCAATCTGCACGAATAGCGCGAGCTCCTCTCAGCCATCTACGGCCGTGGAAGCCGGCGACAAGACAGACAAGAGAATGGGCACTGCTATTGGTAAATCTGCTGGGCAAAGGCGGAGCAGCTCCCATGTACCCAAGCAGCAACCCCCAACCCCGGACAACGCCCTGTTTAACAAGCTGCGACACTACAGCTTCGCTCCTCTGGTGGAACAAATACCCGAAACTTTAAGGGAGACGCCGATCCCACGTCTCCTCAGGCCAATGAACGATGGCACGGAGGCAAGGCACAGGAGAAAGTCGGGAAAGGAGATGTTGGAAGACATCCTGGCCCGCGAGCAACATCCCCAGAGAGAGTCGTAGGGCAACTCCAGAGCTTCGGCAGTGTGGCCTCCCGCGATGACGAGCACGGTTCGTGATCCTGGTAGACCGCGCGCGCACACATGCACGGAGGACTCGGGCGTTCACGCATGCGTCGACGAACAGCCAACGCCCGCATCGCAGCGGCCTTTCACTGACTATTTCGCGTGAGCGCGGGGGGCCTACGTCTTCTATACTCCCGGATTAACCTAGATCAGAAACAATACACTGTAGCTTTATGCCGACGTTGACCAGGCTTGTGTTCCTTGAGAAGACGGGAAGCTACTTCCACACGCTGGCAGTGGCGACCCCTTCGGCTTTGGCCTCCTGGTAAGTTTGGCTGAGCTGGCCGTAGAGCTGCTTCACCCTCTCGATCTCGGCCGTCCACTTCCTGCGGTCGGACTCGTCGTCCAGCCCGGCCACCAAGTCCGCCAAGCTTTTGGCCGTGAGGAATTTGTTGGTGCGGTTGTACAGCAGCCTCTGGTGCAAATCCGCATCGGTCTCCCCCGCGGCGCGTACGCGAAAAACCTCCTGGAGGATCTGAATGTCGTACGGGATGCTGAACAGGTCCCGGCTGTCCTCGTACGTGAAGAGGTAGTAGAAGTTGTCGAACCCCGACCACTGGGGGCAGGGATGGGAGGTTAGCCGTGGGCTATCCGGACATCCAACGACGGCCTGCCCCCGGGGGGGGGGGGGGGGGGGGGCACTCACAGTGATGCCGCTCAGGCACAGCGAGCAGGGCTCGTGCGTGGCGACGAAGACGCAGTCCTTGGTCGCGGGCCGCCGGGGCCGGGGTATTCCGGTTGATAGGGGGGTCCGCTATGGCTCCGGCGCCAAAGGGCGGGGGGGAGGGCGTTGGAAGCAACGGGGTGGGCACGAAGCACGCAGATTACGAACCGGGAGGCTCGCAAGCAAGAGCTGTCTTCTCTCGCGTCGGGGGGCCTCAGCGACGCGGTGCGTTCTGTAGGAGCCCGTGGTTGGACCCGGGGGCGGCCGAGCGGGCTGGCAAAAGTGGAACAGCCCGCCGGCGGCCTCGGCCGGAGCCTCCGGCCTATCATAACACCCCGACGCGGACTTTGGGAGGATTTCAGGCCGCCTTCCGGGCGTGGTGCGCCTGGGGATTGGCCAATGGGCGCGTAGAGACACGGTTTGCGGCCATAACGCAGCGATGGGGCCAGCTGGTTGAAGGTGTCTGGCGTACATGGGCGGCATGTATCCACGACCAACATGCGGTAATTACACGGGTTTTGGTATGATAGCGCCCAGAACAGCATACAACGAGACCGGGGGAGAGAAGGTAGGCATGGACGTTGTGGGTATCAGTAAGCACTCAGGTATCGTTAGGCGTAACCCCAAAAGCAGTTTGCTCTCCTTGAAGCAGCGCTGGTTCCATCCCGTCCCGCAGAACTCCCGAAAATCGACGCCCAATCTCCGCTTGCCAGCGTCCCCCGCGGACGGCCTACTATCCTTCACCGCTTCCACTGCCCGGCGTTCTCGACGCCCTTGGCGACGCCGTCGGCGCCCGACTGCACGCCGTTGCCCAGAGCCCCGAGGGCGTCGCCGACGGGCTTGCCGGCGGAGCCGGTCGCGCCCGTGATGGTGTCGCCGATGCCGCGGCCCGCGGCGCCCGTGACGTTGCCGACGGTTCTCGAGATGCCGCCACTGGGGAAGGGCCCGGCAAGAGGGCCGCGTTAGCGTCTCGGGCCCGAGCAATGGGGCCCCCGGCCCTCTCCCTCCCAACCACCGGCGCGCGGCAGCTGGGGGGGGGGGGGGGGGGGGGGGGCGAGGAGGGGAGCGGGCATGACGAGCACCTACACGGTGTTGCCTACGGCGCTGGTGACGAACTTGGCAGCGCCCGTGGCGCCGGAGTTCTGGGACCCGTCGAGAGGCATGGTATGGTGGTGGAGGGACCGGGTCTGAGACCCAACGGTGGCGGGGCGGCTTGGGTGCGAGACTGGGGGGGGGGGGGGGGGGGGGGGCAGAGGCGGCGTTTGCGGGTTAGAAGCAGACGGACGGGTGGGCTGACATGCTGAGAGAAAGAGAGGGAGGGCTTGGGGGAACGGGCGTGGTGTTGCCGGGTATTTGTACGGGCGGGTGCCCGATCCAGGACCCGTCCCCAACCGGCCGGAGACGAATGACGTCAGGGGCTCGTCTGGGCCCGAGCCGATTGTCCCCGGGGTCTGGGGAAGACGGCGACTGGCCGCCTCCCCCCCCCATCCTGTCAGCCGGCCATGGCAAATGGCAATGGCTCCTGAAACACGCTATAGCTTGGCCCGGCCGGCTTCGCTCCCCCGGTGGACGAATGCGGTGTGTGGGGAGAACCCGGATTCTCGGCTCCCCCTCCTCCCCCCAGAGCTCGCCGTGATCCCATCGGGCTTGCTTGCCCCGCCATCACGAAATCCTCACGAGCCGCCCGGGTAAGGGGGAACTGGGCCCCGTACCATACGGCGTACCGCCGGCACCCGTGCCAGCTGAGCCCCAGGCAGAACCGCGGCGCGAAGCGGCAGGGCAGAGCGCGGGACCGAGCGAATCGTGTATCCAAGAACCAAGACGAGCCCGACAGGCCCGGCCGCCTCCAGAAAGGGGGGAGGGGACGGGCCGAGGGATAGCAGCAGCGGAACATAAAGAGGAAGCGTGACCCAGGGCCGTAGGGTTCCTTGCACTTCTTCCCAGCCGATCCATTCAGTGCGCCTTGGCCCCTCCCCGAGTTTGGGGGGTATTCTACCCGCCAGGAGCCTCAGCTAGGCAGGTCGGCGGTGTTCCTCGGTATCAGCCCCCCCCTTCGACCCGGTCGTCCTGCACTACGAAGCGTGGCTGGCGGCCAGGGAGGGCCTCGTCCCCGAGGCCGTCTTCACGCTCGCGCTGGACCGCGTGCCCCCGGGCACGCCCGTCTCGGCGGCGGCGGGCCGGAGCATGATGCATTTCGCCCAGAGGCGGCCTTACTGAGAGACCCAACGCGGGCACCAAGAATGGTTGTGTAGACAGTCCTCTCATTGTCGGGCGAGGTAGCGACGTGCACGCTGGCTCCGTAACGCCGGCTAGGCCGTGGCCCGTTGGCATCGCCACCTCGACGTCCACCAGGATGCGGGCTGGCTGGCTGTCCCTGGGCGCAGCCCGACCTTCCATGAATCATGTACATACACCCCGCACCGGGTCCCGGGAAACATTCCCCCCCCTCCCCCCCCTCCTCTCTCTCTCTGCGTGATTTGCCGCCCGGCTTGTAGCACAAGGACCCGGCGAATCACAGCCTGAATGTCCCGGCGACCATGCCCTCCATCTCATCCCTTCGTCCCCCCTCGTCCCCCCTCCACAGCTAATCCAACTCGACGCCATCCACGGCCTGGCTGATGAAGGCTTCATCGATGCCCTCGGACGTCCGCCGCCGCGATGGGTTTTCTTGATTCGGGGTGGCCGGGATCGACTCCTTTGGGTCAACGCTGGCCCAGTCGGCCTCGTCGGCCTCGCTGCGGCTGGCCTCGCTGTCCGTCTCCGGAGGCGTCTGCAGCCCGCTGGCGGCCCCCATGTTTCTCCTGAGCATGCACATCTCGACCGAGATGCCCGGGCCAAACGCACACCCTACCACGTACTCCTTGGCCCTGCCGCCCGGCGCCAGGGCGTCCATATCCTTACAGCGCAACCGGTTCAGGACACTGAAGATGGTGGCGGAGCTGGAGTTCCCATGGTTCATGTATGTGTCGTAGCTGGCCCGCATGTGTTCGGGCGTGAGAGCCATGGCCTTTTCCGCCCCGGTCAGGATGGTGGCACCGCCGGGGTGCATGGCCCAGTCGAAGTCGGCCGGCTCGCGATATCCGCTTGGTAGCTCCGGCACGTCGGCCATGAGGTCCGCAAAGGTCGGCGCGAGGCTCTGGGCCGCCAAGTGCGGCACCCGGGGCGATAGGACCACTTTCCACCCCGACGGGTGGACATCGAACCCCAAGTCGCCCTCCGTATCGGGAATCATCCGGTGTTCCCAGCCCAGCACGTCATAGACGGGTGGCGCTTTGCGCTGGCCCAGGCCGTTGCCGAGGACGACGGCGCTGCCGCAGTCGGAAAACAGGCACACGCCAATGCGCGTCTCTTGCAGCTCGTTGATGCTGTCGAGCTCGCTGCGCACCAAGGTCGTGCTGACTTCCAGAGCCACGCAGAGTATTCGCGCCGGTTTTCGCCGCGCCGCGTGGCCCAGCGCGAGGTTGGCAGCGGTCCGCAGAGCCGCGAGGCCGCCGCTGCAGCCGATGCCGTGCAGCAGGACCTTCTCGACCGGGTGGGTGATGCCCAGTCCCTTGGCGACGAAGTGGTCGAAGCCCGGGTTGGCGCTGTCGGTACACGAGGTGGAAACGATGTGGGTGATTTCGGCCAGGTCGATTCGGGCTTCCGCTATGGCCTTGCGCGAGGCCGCGATGGCCAATGGCACGCCGTCCGACATGAAGATGCCGTGGAGTTCTTCGATGGACGGGGCTTCGGGCCGGTTGACGCTCGGGTGGTCCGACGTGCCGATCGAGGAGCGCGATTCGATGCCGGTAAACCTGTTGATCGAGAGCACCTTCTTCATGCTGCCGAGGGCCTCGTCAGCGCCGGGACGGGGCGGGCAGTTTGCGGATCGGGCGGCAACTCACGCGGGCGATTCGGGGTAGTACTTCTCCCCCAGCTTCTGCACCTCGTCCGGCTTGAGGCCGTACGGGGGGTACTCGGAGCCGACACCGAGAATGGAGAGCCCCAGCTCCCCGAACGAGCTCGTAGCCGCCATGGCGCGGGTAGGGAGAGACGCTGGGCGGGCAAGCCGGCAGACTTGGTCGCTGGAGACGGCGCGAACGGTCTGGCCGACTGCTGCGCGACCACGGCCACAGAGCAGCTGACGGACGGGGCTGCAGGGGTTCGGCAGAAGCTTCCGCGCGCTGGCACCGCCGGGGACGTGAGCGTGGGCGCGGCAATGGATTGGCAACGGCGGTCCTCCGACGCACCACCGGTAAGGGACTAGGCGTTTATATGGGGGATGGGACGCGAACGCGGGGGCGGGCGGACAGGGCCCTGGCTCGTCGTAAGGGCGATTACTGCAAAGGGCAAATGAGGATGAGAAGGGCACAAAGCCTGACCGGGGGGTTTCCTTCGCGAGCCGGGGGGCGGGAGGGAGACGTGGAGGCCGAGAATGATCGCGGGCGAGGGGGGACGGACGAGAGTTCGCCGCGCGGCCGCGAGGAAGGCAGGAGAAAGCAGACACGCCGGGGCGGCACATGCAACAGCGGACGTGGGAGGGAACATACAGGGCCTCCCCGCCTGCTACCTCATTCCGCACCGTGGCCAGCCGCGTTGCCACGCAAGGAGCAGCTGCCACATCGAGCAACGAGGCCGAGACCCGAGCATCCGGCCAGTCCCCGCCGCCGCCGCCAGCGGCCTGTTTCAAGTCGTGCAGTCATAGCAATGACGGCCAAGACACTGGGAACGACGAGGCCGTGGCTGCGACCCGCCGTTTCCGTGGGGAGGGTGGCGCCCGTGTGGTGGTTCTTGTGAAACCTGCTATGCGTGTCACCAGCGACGCAGAGCCGCGGGAGGGACGGGGGAAAAATGCATGGGATGCCGATGGGGCCGGGGGGGGCTACGGGGAGCCTGCAGGTCGCCTGGAGCGCCCTCTCCTAGGTACAAACTTGATGCCGTAGCTTCTGGCCCCGACGCCGGTGCGTGAAGCTTTGGCGTCGCCCACACTGGAGCGTGGATAGCAGACAGCCCCGACTTGGAGCTTGGATCCATGCCGGGTGCCCGCCAGCCCCCATCCGTCGTAGTTCGCAGCCCCTCCATCACATGGGATCCTTGGGTCCTCGGATGCGAATGAACGGGATGGGAGGGGATGGGACGAGCCGAATGCGCCGCATGGGCTCGTGGGACCCTGGCCGGCGTTCGACCCCCCCAACCCGCCTTCACTCCTCTGCTCCTCATCGCACGCGCCCGTGGCCTCCCCGGAGCGCCTCTGTGTGCTTTAAGCTTTTCCTCCTCGGCATTCTGCGTCGGGTCGCAGGGAATCGCGCCGACGGCCAGCTCAGCTTCGTCCCATGCAGCCTGCGCCCGCTGGCCGCGCTCGGCCAACCGGACTTGGCGCCTTCAAGCGGTACCTGCATACCTGCATACCGGCGCTGGCCAGCCCGCCGTCTGCCGTCCAATCCACACGTCATCCATCCCACCCCCCTGCCGCCAGCTGGTCGCTCATGAATCACCACCCAGGCCAAGCACCCAGTTGCACGGCTCCGGCCAGCCCGATCGCATTGCTTATCGCGGCTGCTCACGGGGCTGCTGCGCTGTGTGAGCCGTCCCGGACGCCTCCCTGCTTGGGACGCGATGGGCCCCTCGCTATGCCGAATTAGAATTCCCCGAAACGTGCCCTGCCATGGATTTTGGGTTCGGGGAGCCGGTGTCCATCTACGCATTGGATCCCCTTGTCCGCACTCAGGAGAGCTAGCCACCCGTCACCGAGCGCCGGCAGCACGATTGCCTCCGACGCCGAAAGCCTCCCGGCATTCCAGTCTGTCCAACGGCGCCGGCGGGCTGACCGAATCCCCGGATGTCGGCCGAGTCAGGCCCGCGGGAGGGGGGTTCCACCCAAGCCCCGGGCGGCCAGATCCAATTCACGGCGTGGCGCTCCGCCCCCGCCATCACCACCTGCGGCTTCGGCATCGTACCAGTCCACCGGGCTTCTTTCGGCCTCCTGCCACGTAGCTAACTTTACGGGAATAGTAACCCCCATCTCGTCCCATCACCGAGCACCAAAGCTACCCACTGACTGCCCTGCGAAGTAGGCGGGCAGGCCAGGTTCCGCCCCAACGCCCCAGCCAGGTCCCCATACATGCGGGCTTCCACCAGGTCCTCGTATCTTCATAGCTTATGACTCCGGGCCGGCCGGCACCAGCTCGCCCCGGTCTGGCCACGGTTGGTAAGCGGTGGAAAGTTACTGACACTTCCGACCTTGGCCGTCGTGTGTTTGCCCCTGGCAACACTCTCCACACACCCTATTCCAGCTGTTCAGGCAGTTCCCCAGCACAGGGATAAGCTTGCTTTCCAGCCCGGCGAATTCGGGGCCCATGGAAGGAACAGCTTCCTTGAGGAATCCACCAAAAGCCTAGCAAACACAGGATTAGTCGAGCCCGGCACGGCCGCGGCACTACGGTTGGGTGGACGCACGCCGGTGATGCCCTGTACATCAGCAAGGGCCCCATACATGGCCTTGCCCAAGGCGGGGGACGGGGTTTTGAAACGTTTGGCGCTGGCGTTGAGGATGGTGAGCAGCTTGGCATGCTCCCCGGCGAAACCAGTGTAGGCATGGAATATGTCCTCGGCATCTTTCCCCGCGAAAGTTATCGGGTCTTTGAGGGTTTCCGTGAACTTGGTGGCGTTGCCTGCAGCCCCCGTGAGAGCCTTAATGACGATCTGCCGAGTACGCCGTCAGCTTGCTCGCGTGGCCTGTAGGCCGGGAACCGTCGGGTAGGAACGGTCGGGAAGGGGGGGTGGCCCTACGTATGCTCCTCCTAGCTTGTGGTCTATAAGGATCGCGTCCATGGGGTTGATGACGCGCGCCGGGCTCTGTAGGAACTTCGCGTGCTGCCCAAACCATGTGATTTTATCAACGAGGACATTCGCCGTGACGGCCGCTTGGGCAGCTGCCAGGAACAGCGTGAGGGCTCCGAGGAAGTACATGGTGCCGGTCCTAAGGGCAGGTGAGACAAAGACTCCTTTAAATGGAAGAATGACGATACAGGCTGGGTTGATCAGAGTTGTGGGCTATGGCAACCCTGTTCTGCTTTGCCCCTTTATATGTCCATCGTCACCCTTCCCGCAGACGGCCTGTCCGCTCGAGCACGACTCGAGGCCCATGGAGGCCTTTGCTTGCCGCAAAGAAGCGGCCGGGTGCTCGCATTCGGCCCCGATTGCAATTGACTTCAACGAGAAGACGATAGTGTGCAGCCAACGCAGCCCCAGGCTGAGGCCCCGGAGCCGACCGGACGGGAGCGTCAGCCCGAAAAGAAACGGCATCACACGCCACCGCCCAGGTTTGTCCAGCAAAACCCACGACTCGGCATTTCCTCGACGGTTTGATGATTGAGAATGAATGCAAAATCGGCCCTACTTGCCCTCTTTCCCACGGAAACCCAACCGGTGCTTTTCGTATCTGACGTGGGAAACTGCCACAGCGGCCTCGGTTCGACTTGCTCCGACGCCCAACTACCTACTGGCCGGGCCTGGATGGGCGTGGATGCCCTTGGTTAGGTCGCCGGGCATGGCCCGTCTCTCGGCCACAGCTCAGCCGCCCAGCTGACGAGAAGGCTATCCACGCCAACGAGGGCGATAGTGTCGCCGGAACGCTTCCAGGCCTCGCCTCATGGCGACGCCATCGACTGACTGCAGGGTCTCCTACCGCCGTGTGGGGGAGATGTGGGATTGGATCGGATCCCTGATCGTGCTGACGCTTGCCTCTTTATCGATGCAAGTCCGTGGGTAGAACCACATCAACGTGAGATGGCAGGCATGAGCCACAATTCTACTCGGGATCGCGCACCAGGCAGACGGATGCTTACGTCAGGTACTGGGCTTTGGGATCAAGCTGGACGGCCTCGACATCATATGGCCCTTACCATAACAAGTGCTCAGTGTTTCATCTCGCGTCCTGGCCCTGCCAAGGTAGTCTGTACGCCGTCCAAATCCCCTGTACGCCCAGTGGCTAGTCAATAGCACCGATGATAGTTCGACTCGGTCGTCACCCGTGCGGGCAGCAACTGAGCTCTCTCTTCCGCAGATGGGCCTCGTGAGCCAACGAGGTGCCCAGGAGAAGTTCGCATGGCTCTCTGGGTATGGGGAGGCCTCGAATCCCCGAGTTGGTCTACCAAATCGTCCCGTTTGCACCTATGGGACGGCAAGACGGCTACTTCCCCTCCGCATGGGAGAAGACGGTGTAGGTAAGCTTTGCTCGGCGCACAGAACTGCAGCCACCCCGACCATGCCTTGAGGAATCTCCGCATTTCCACAGCGGGAGGAGCAGCTTCGAACCTGTTTGCCCCAGCATCACTCCACCGCACACTGTCAACTGTGGCCCTGGTGACCGCCGCTAATTTAATTGCGAAAACTCTATCCCCCATCGACATGCAGACGCCTACAGCAAGTCGGGCGTAGGGCCACGCTGGAAAGAGTGCAGGAGGACTGCTTCCGAGACCGCCTACGTCGCACACCTAGGCCAGGTGCTTGGTCCACGCATCGTCGGCCAGGAACCTCGTCTACCCCCGTGATGACTGGTTCTGGGAAAACCGGAGATGGTCGCCTGTGGTATCGGGCCCTCTAAACACCGTCGGCCAACTCGATCACCTGCTCCTTCCGCCGAGCCGGGAGTCTACGACGGAGAGCTACAACAAACGCGGTGAGGATGGACGGGGAAAGAGGCTTGCAGTGGGGACGGCTCCAGCGTGCAGAGAGCCAGCGGCCGGGGGCGACCAGCATCCAAACCAAAGGCCAAGACACAAGCACAAAGCTGGAACATCCGCCACTCCCCATCAGCGAGGCATCCATCCGATGAGATGATCGTGGCTCGCAAGACCCAAGGCCAGGGAGCTTGCCAGCGGCTCGAAAGGCTCTTCCAGCGCTGAAAGGGCACCCGCCACGCATCCCATCTACCAGGCCACGGTTGCAGGGTTGGATGAAGTGATGGCCACCCTGCTGCAGTCATTGCTAAGCCGGCGTGACCCGCCCGTCGAAGCTGGTGTGGACCGATGCCCACGCCCATTGACGTCGCCTGCCGATTACGATTCCAGGTCGCGGTCAGAGTGCTGATGGTCCGAGTTGACCGCGGCCATGATCAGGACGACCCCCGACCTTGCTCGTGTTGGAGACGAGAGCGCCCCATGCGGGTACCTGCCTCTCAAGTTTGGCAACCGGGTCGAAGGCTGGCGGGGGCCCGACGGATGCATGATGTGCGCGCGCACCACGGAGAAGCCATGTAGCCCCATGATCTGGCGGAGCCTGCTGCGAGGGGCGCCATGCAGCGGCGTGCTTTTCGCCAGCGCGCCCCTGGACACCATGATTGGTTTCGGCCGGCGGCGAGGCGGCTTCTGCCAGACGCAGCCGTGGGACACAGCTCGTCGGGCGAAGACGGGCTGCATGTATGGCCACCCTGCCCTGGCCCGGCAGCCAATGGGCCATCGGCGAGCGGGCGACCCGTAGCGAATTGCGGTGTGTGGTGTCGACCCGGGGCTGCAGGATCCAATCAGGCCGGGCTCCCCCCGGCGTCTTGCCTGACGCCCTTGGCCAGGCCCATGGTGGGATGCCGGCAAGCCATCGCCTTGGGGCATCGACGGCGTGTGCCTGGGCCGGGAGGCAAGCATGCGCCCACGGGCTCGAACGACGTCTGTTTAAGATGCCGCCCGCGTGGGCATTACTTAAGCGGCGGTGTCGGGACCATCCATCTCGTATGGCCTCAGCCGACCGATGATCACCGGGTGGGCCTGCGCCCCACAAAGCCCTAACGAGTCGAACCTATCCACTCACCCCAGCGGCTGCCTTCCGACTGCTTGGCGGTCGGCATCTCGTTCGCGCGCGCCGCCCCAATCACGGCGGGCGGCGAGGACGGGGGACCGTGGTCTGGGTCTTTGCTGCCAACGAACTAGCCGGTCAGCCTGCATTGGTGTCAACGACCTTATTAGGGAGACGGAGGCGGTGCTGGGGCAGGAGGGGGTTTCCCGCTGCCATCTTGCTTTTCGACGAGCGATTCCCGCCGTCTCTCGCTTTCGAGCCGCATCCGCAACCATGGAATACAACCTCGACGAGCTCGACGCCAACCTCAGCGCGGGCACACACGGCATGGACGAGCACGACGGGCCATCCGCCCACCCGCGCGGCGGAGGCGGCGTGGTGCGCACTAACGCCAGGCGAGGTAGTGTCGTGACCATGTCGGGTACGCGGCGAGGGAGCCTCAAGGACCGGGATGACGCGTTCCCGCGGGCGGGACTGCCAATACAGCGACACACACAGTTCAACCTGTTCCACTTCGAACTGCGCGAGCTGGCCAAGCAGCTGCTGCTCCAGCGAGGCGAGACGTGCGCCTCGTACCACGAGTACGTGGTCTACGCGCCGCCCGATCACGACAAGGCCGGGGAATACCGCACGCGCAGCCTCATGGCCGAGGGGGCCGAGGGGCTGCACATGCTGCAGTACGCCCTCCGCCATGGCTACGGGCTGGACGACCAGGTACGCGCCTTGTATTCTGGCTCCCGGTGGGATCCCACCGGGGATCGCACCATCTGGGCTTCCCGCTGTGGATGTGCGTGCCGACTAACCGGGCCTCCACGCAGGGTAAATTTGTCGCCAAGCCCCCCGGAAAGCCCCGTTTGCAAGGCCGGGTGCGCCAATTGTGAGTGCCCGCTGCCTGCGTCGTGTGGGAGGGAGGCGATCCTGGGGTTCCCGTCAGATTGAGATGGGTGTGGTGGGTTGCTTGGCGCTGGACGCAAACGCGGCTATGCAACAGAACACATACTAACCACACCACGACCAGCATTGTGGACCGCCTGGCACGCCCCAGCGCCGCCAACGCCGACGGCCTGCACATGAAACTAGAGGACTTTGAGGCTTTGGATCTTCACGCAGCCACGTTGCCGTCGATCCAGCGCGTCACCACCGAGTGCAGCTTCTGGAACCCGCGGAGGGATACCCTGTGTAAGTCGCCGGGCGCTTGCTTTCCCCCCGCCAGCCAAGCAACCGACCCGGCTGACGGCCCCGGGCCCCCAGATATTGTCTTCAGCTTCTCGGCCAAGCCGCAGCCGCCTTATGACTTCCTGTCCATGTCGTATAGCTTGAAGACCCGCACCACCACGGCGCTCATACGCCGCTCCTTCGACACGCGCTGGCATGACGAGGATGCGCTCAACGAGTACGAACAGCGCCTGAAATCGTGCGAGGAGCTGTGGGGGCATCCGTTGATCCTGCCCATCGTCCTGCTTCAGGTGCAGCTGCTGCGCACCGAAGAGGCCGTCCAGGCGAACAACGAGGAGGTCTTGGAACTCGAGGGCCGCGTGGATGATTTAACCGGCAAGCCCCGCCAGGCGCCCCCCAAGTTTCGACGCCGAACGTCGAGCCGGACCGACAGCTTCCCTGGCCCCCTCAAGAGGCTTTCCACTTTTCGAGACTACGTCTCGCGGCGGGGCACCACGCCGGCCTCGCCGTCACAACCCCAGCCTCCGTTGAGTGCCGACTACATGCCGCCCCAGACCATTCATCTTATGAAAGAGGCCCACGACGTCCTCAAGGGGGCCATCCAACTGCTCGATACGCTGAGGTGGATGGAACGGGCAGTGAAGCTTCTCATACAGGCAGGAGATGAGCTCGATGCGCGCACAAGAGACATCAAACCGGTGGGCGCGGGGCCGGGCAAGGGAAACGAGGCCCGTGGCTGCGACGAGGACCATCTCGACGACCTGAGCTCGCTCTGGCATGAGATCAAACAGTACCTCGAGAGCATATGGCGGCTGTGCACGTCGCTGGAGACGGACCGTCGCATGTCGGAGCTGCGGTGCCGGGCGCAGATCGACATTGTGAGTTTCCCCCCCGGCGCCGGCAACACGGAAGTGGGCTGGTGCGGCGAGCCACCAGCTAACCAGGGCACCCCCCTCAGATCTACTCCAAGATGGCACAAGAAGACAACAACCTGAACGCGCGGATGGCGGTGGCTTCGACGCGCGACAGCTCGTCCATGAAGGCATTGGCGGTCATCACGGCCATCTTCCTGCCCGGCGAGTACATGAGCTCGCTGTTCGGGCAGGCCTTCTTCAATTGGGAATACGGGACCCGGGGCGACCCTGCCCTCAGCGAGGACGCCGCGCCCGACACGTACCCGAACCCCATAATCATGCCGCTCTTCTGGGTCTACTGGGCCTTCACCATCCCCCTGACCATTGTCATCATCGTGCTGTGGCGCGCCTGGTGGGTGAACCAGGACCGCTTCTTCCGGCGCCACCTGAGCCCCGAGCTCAGCAACGAGCGTTACTGGACGACGGACGGCAAGCCCCGCGAACTCGAGACGTCCTTCATGCAGGACATGCTGAGCGTCTTCAGGCGGAGCGGAGGCGGCAGCACCACGAACCGCACCGTGCTGGGCACGACTCCCGGCAGCAGCGGCCAGCCATCGCCCGTGTCGCGCCGATCGACCTTTGAGAGCGACAACATCAAATCCCTCGGCCCGGGAAGCCCGGGCGGCCAGGACCACAGCGGCGCCGACATGGAGGACTGGGAGGGCACGCGCAAGCGGACGCGGACCATTTCGTTTGCCATGCGGGCGGGGCCACACGAGCCCCCGTCTGCCGTATGATGTTGGATTCCAGGGCCGAGGGAGAGGGGAGGAAGCAGAGGCGGACCGAGGACGAGGAACAGACCGAGGCCCAGGGACGGGGCCCAGACTGATGAGACACGACCAAGGAAACTCGGCGCTGTACATAAAACCCTATACGCCGTTGCACGACGACCTTGTTATGCATGTACATAGCTAAGATGTAGGCTCCCGACGAAACGACACCAGCATTTACCCTACCATGGATTCCGAAGAGCGCCCACGCGCCGCCTTTGTCTCTTGCCTTCCCGTCTGGAACGGCCAGGCTTCGAGGCCAACGGCGACGGCCCCTCGCGCGGCTTCACGGCAAGCAGGCCGACGACTTGGGGGAGGGGCGGGGCGGGCATTGGCTGGGCTTGTGGGCGCCTAGAAGAGAGGATGCATCGAACTCAGCCCGGAGCTGCAGGTTGGGCGGGCCGAGGGGCGACGCCTAATCCGAGGCCCAACCGAGCCCGCGACGCAAGAGGCCCCGATCGGGCAGGGAAGCCAAGGCGGCCCGTCTCCACCGCAGGGGCGGAGGGGAGGCGAGGCAAGCCGTCATTTGCATGGCGCTGGCCCACGCCCCTTCGCCACCCAACCTTTCTTGTCTCTTGCCGCCTGGCGCCCGCCGGCGGTCCCGTGACGCGCACCGGGGTGGGCGAGCGAGCCCGCGCCCAGCGCGCGAGCCGAGGAAGGGGGGGGGGGCGAGGCCAGGACGAGGCCGGCCGAGACAAGCAACGGGACGCGTGAGCCCACCTAGCCAGAGGCCGCTCCATCGGGATTCCCCGGTGCGCGTCATGTGGGCGGCTGGGCGGGAACCGGTCCCTGCGTACGTGGCGCAGGCCAAGCATGAGCACCTTCGCCCGCCTGCCACACCCGTGTAGTTGGACGTATGTATGCGTGGGCGTGGGCGCGGGCGCGGGCAGGCACTGTGCGTGCATGCCCAAGCCTAGTTGCATGCACACAAGGACACCTTGTGCATTGCCCAGATGGCCGTCTGGCCGTCTGGCCGTCTGGCCACAACCTCGTGTTTTAAAAAAGTGCCGCGTAGAGGGGGGGTCCTTAGACGCCGAGCCGAGAGAGCATGCGCGCCGACACCGACAAAGACAGAAGCCTGGCCTTACTCTGGGCGAAAGCGGAGCTCGGGGAGCGGCATGTTGCCGATGCGACAGCATGCCTATGCCGGCCGCGCACCCCGTCACCGGATGGACTGGGCCGTCGAGTTTCTCGATGGCGGTCGCTGCCGGCGTGAGCCGAGAGCTATGCGTCGGGACACGATACGTCGTTCCCGCCGGGCTGGACGGCCCCGCGGCCCACCCTCCTCCTCCTGCTGCTGCTGCCTTTCCGTCCCGCGCGCCAACCGTGAAGTCGACGCCTCGCCCGGGCCCAGATCCCCCTCGTTCGGCTATCATCGTGCTGACGCGCCTCTGCCCACGCCAGCCCTTCCCCCCGGAGCACAAGGCAGGGAGAGAAAGCGCGAGCCGGCAGGGCGGGCGCGCGGGTGAGCACCCTGCCCGGGCCAGGCCCTGCTGCGTAGTCCTCTCACGCGGGAGGGGAGGCTGTCGTCACGACGGGGCGCTTTCTCCCTGGTCGTCAGGGCCGTGTCTGTCGAGTGCATGCGGACCCGCGGGCGTGTCTGCACACGCGCGCGCGCCCGTGCGGGTGGAATGCGCAACGGGCTGCCTCGATCTGCAGGGCATCTTGGGCGGCTTCTTGTGGGACGAGCCGCCTCCTCACTGCCCGGGCTCCAGCTATCCGCAACACCACAGCCTCCTCGTCACCTTTTTCTTCTTCTGCTCCGTCGTAAGACGCGGCGTCCACGGCCTTGGCTAACACCGTATCTTTTTTTTTCTTTGGAGACAAATGCGGCCCTCGGGGTTTCGAGGCTCCTTTTTCACAGGTGCTTCGGCTGAACCGGCTCGGGGCCATCAGCCGTCCCCAACTCGGCTGCGAAAAGAGACGAGGCAGTCAACCCAGCCCCGTCCTGTGCGAAGGTCCGCCGCATCGCGGATGGGGCCCATCAGACGCACCGGCAAGCCGCACACTTTGATCGGCAAGCTGTCAGGGCGGGACGTGCGCCGCCTCCTTCCAGCTCCAACAGAGGCCGGGGGGGTGGGGTTCAAAAGTATAGATGGAAACTCCTGCTCCAGATCGAGGGAGCAAACCCTGCGAGGCTGGCCACGAAGGCCACGGGTCGCACCCTTCTAAACATAGATGGAAACGCGCAGTCGGCGTCTCCTTTGGCAAGTCGGCTACCGAGTTGTCATGGCCCGGCTTCGGGATCCCTGGAGAGGGAAGGGAGGGTCGAGCTGTGAGGGCAATCTGGCTCCAGTCGTCAGGCGACCAGGAAAAGCCAATTTCTGTACAGGCACCCCCTTCTTCGCGGTGGCGCAGCGTCGGCATGTCGGAATGTGCTAAGGTTCGGGGAGCCACTGGAATATGCACTCAAGAACGAGAGACCCGCATACAGACAAGACTCACAAGAGGCTGTTTTCCCTGGGCGGGGCGAGGACCGGGAGCCATCCTGGCATACCAACAGCCCCGAGTCCCGGGGGCGACTGAAATGCTTCCCTTCCAGTTGCCACGTAGATGGGTAGTCCTCATGAGAGCCGCCGTGCATCCGCTGGGCTGTGGCCAACTCAGGATTGCCTGGTGTGAAGGATTCTCATCCAGCATGGCGGGTACGTCGTTGACTTCGCCGTTCAGCTGAACACGGAGCGCGGAGAGGACCCGAAAGCCCGGTGGTCGGTCTCTTCTGGAAAGGAGAATTGTACCGCCTGCTTCGCTGTGGGCAGTGCCACACCCCCTTGGAACTGGTAAAGATGGGTCGGAACTATAATCCCAAAGTCAAGGAGTGCCAGCTCCCAGAAGAGTCACCGCCCCCTCCCCCCTGGAAAGTTTTCCTGTGACGGAACAGGCATTCTCGCGATGATGGGGGAGTTCCGCAGAATGCCACCAGGATTCGCGCGCGCGCGAGAGAGAGAGAGAGAGAAAGAGAGAGATGGACGGGACGACTGGGAGGGTGGCGACAGCTGACCGTATAAGAACAATCCAGGGGGTCCAACGCCCACCGCGGCCCATGCAGGACGCCCGGGTCTGCATTGTTCGGTCGACGACTTCCGCGACCATCTGGCCATAGCACCAAGCCAGTCGCCATCATGACCAACCTCCGCCACTCGGCCTGGAGCTTCAGCAGCAACGAGGTCGTCTTGCACCGGCTCAGCGAGATCTATGCTCCCTTTGACGCGACAAGAGGCAGGCCGTATGAGGACGCGACAACACGCAGACCCCACGGTTCCACGAGAAACCGGCATTATGACGAGGCGACGATGGACAGGCAGTACGACGATGCTACCGAAGGCAGGCATTACGGCGACGCCACAGAAAGCAGGCAATACGATGATGCCGCGGGAAGCAGGCATTATGACGACGCGGCAAGAGGCAGGCCTTACGACCCCACGCGCGTCCGGCCAGCCGAGCCAAGCCTCAGCGTATACCAAGAAGAGTACCCCGACTATGGGCCCGAGTTGGACACCATACCGATAGCACCGCCGGTGCCGGACAAAGACATACCTGTATACAGAGCACCCGAAATGCACCCGGCAATGCCGGCCGCGCCGGCGATGGAGGCAATGGGCGACCGAGAGATATGGCCGCTGCCCGGAGAGCCGAGGTTGGACCCACGCTTCAAGCCGCTGCCGCGAACGGCCTTGTCATCGCGACTTTCCACCATGACGGTCCACGACACCATGACTCGAGCCCACGAAGTGTTTTTCGTCGGTACCATCTGCATGGCACAGTTTTGTACCCGTAAGAATCCCCGCTCGACTGTGCGCGATAACCTGGAAGCTGACATCGTGTTCCTGCAGAGGCTGGGCTCGGCCAGACGCTCGCCATCATCCATGTAATCGGAGACACCTGGGGCATCACCAATCCGTCCGATCTGAGCTGGCTGATATCCGGTTACACGCTGTCCCTCGGGGCCTTCATCCTTTTTGCCGGACGGCTCGGCGACGCGTACGGCTACAAGCTGATGTTCCTGACCGGTTTTGTTTGGTCCGCCCTCTGGTCAATCCTCGCGGGCGTGGCCGTGTATTCCAATGTCGTCTTCTTCACCACTTGTCGCGTCCTCCACGGCCTGGGCGCGGCCTTGTGTCTGCCTAATGCCATGGCCCTACTGGGTGCCACCTACCCACCCGGCCGGAGAAAGTCTTTGGCGTTTGCCGCTTTCGCGGCCATGGCACCGAGCGGTTCCATCATTGGAGCCGCGGGGGGAAGCGCCATGGCCCAGGTCTGGTGGCCGATACCTTATTGGGTGTTTGGCTGCGTCCTGTGCGGGATTGCTGCCATGGGCTTTTTCGCCATCCCCTCGGTTGGGCACAGGCAGCCAACACCCAAGACGTTCCACGACTGCATCATGGACTTGGACATCCCCGGTGCCGTCACGGGCATCTCGGCACTCGGCCTCGTCAGCTTCGGCATCAACCAGGCCGCCGTCTCTGGCTGGGACCAGCCTGTCATCTGGCTTGCGATGGCCATGGGCGTCGTTCTGACGTGTGTCTTCATCACCATCGAATGCCACTATGCGAAGAACCCCATCGTGCCGCTGAACGCACTGTCGCCGCAGGTATGCTTCATACTGGGCGCCGTGGCCTGTGGGTGGTCCTGCTTCGGGATATGGTCGTTCTACACTTGGCAATTTCTCCAGGTCATCCGGCGGCTGTCGCCGCTGCTAACCACGGCATGGATGAGCCCCGTCGTCATTGTCGGCTTGCTGGCTGCCATGACGACGGGCATGTTGCTGCACAAGCTCGGCCCGCCCGTCGTCATGACCATATCGATGGTGGCCTTTGCGACGGGCACCGTGCTCATCGCTACTGTGCCCGAGGACCAGACGTACTGGGGCCAGACATTCGTATGCATGACCATCATCTCGTGGGGGATGGACATGAGCTTCCCGGCTGCCACGTTGCTCCTGTCCGACGCGGTGAAACAGAAGCACCAAGGCATTGCGGCGGGCTTGGTGGCGACCATTATTAATTACAGTATTTCGTTGGGCGTGGGCATCGGTGGTACGGTCGAGGCGCAGGTCAACAAGGGTGCCGTGACCAAGAAGGCGGTTGTTGCGGGCTACCGAGCGGCGCTCTTCACCGGCGTCGCCCTGGCTTGTCTCGGCATTCTGATATGCTTGGCCTTCATGTTGACGACACACTTGCCTTCCTGGGTAGAGGATTGGAAGGACACGGCGCGGGAGCTCGAGGAGCTCGAAAACATGGAGAGAAAGTTCCCAATGCGACTCGGGAGCAAGGGGCAACACCGTCACCATCACAGCCACAACCACGACCAGCTTGAATACTGCAACTGCCACAATGGCCTCGACGGCACCACGGTCGGAAGTTCCACGTCGCGTGGTTTCCCCCGCCTGTCCGTCTAGGCGAGCACATGAGGTTGGAGTTTGGAGGATTGCGTCCAATTTGCCGGGGGGGGGGGGGGGTTCATGTCGACCCGACGAGCGCCGAGTCGCCAGGGTTGTGTCGGCGTAAAGACATATGGGTTCCCAGCCCGGTATGACCGGGAGGCGGGGAGGTTTTATGACAGCCAGAGAGATGCGCCCGTCGACTAGCTAGCAATGCGATACCTTGTGAAATGCCAGACGGTGTGTCCTGGCTGGATAGTCCTGCCCCCACGAGCGTCGCCATCGGGTGGGCAATGGTCGATGTTGCGATGGGAGCATGTGACCCACTCGCTGCCATATGGCCTAATTGGGGCCCCGGGCCCGGAGATCACATGCCGGCCGAGCTAGCCCAAGGGACAGACAACTGCGCAGACGTGTGGCATGACGCAAAGGCGAACACGACAGCCACGGGCTGGTCGTGGTGAGTATACCGGCGGGTAGGCAGAAGCGTTGATGGAGGCCAATGCCCGGGCTTGAAACGCGCGGCGAGTGCGACACTGGGCAGGCGGGTCGATGCCGCCACAAGGGGTGGCGTATGTCGCGGGGGTAGCGTGAGTGCATACATATGGATGCTTCAGCAGCGACGGCCGCATGGCCAGCATGGACGGGATGAGCGAACAAGCGCCGTGCAGGGCGGGGAGGGTATTCGGAGTGCGTGGTAGCGAGAAGGCGCACCGCCACACGAACCGACACGAACCGGCTTCTTGTTGTTGTTGTTGGGGGGCGGGCGTGTCATGCAACCACATGCGGAGCGGCCACGGAGGCAGCCTGGCGACATACCTGCTGGGGGGACGGATGACGTGTGCCATTGCCCCTCCATGCCAAGCATCGCCAGGCGGGTTCATTCCCCCCACAGTACGTAGCGTGCGTAGCTGCTGCGCCCGCCCCTGGCTCGGTCCGGAAGCCTCTGGGCCAAACTGCGGTGCTGTCACTGCCTTCCTGGAGGTCGCAATAAGAGCCAGCAGTCCCCGGCCCATCTGGCCCCAAACCACCAGTCTCGCACCATCCTCCATCTTGCATTCTGCCCATCCGTTTCCAATACCCCCCCCCCCCCCCCCCCCCCCCCCCCTTCCGCACCCATCGCTCCACGACCCCCCCCCCCCCCCCGTCCGTCAACATGGCCTCCCCCTCCCGGACCGTCCAGGTCAAGAACATCTCGCCCTCGACCTCGGACAAGGAGATCAAGGACTTCTTCGCCTTCTGCGGCAAGATCACCGACCTCCAGGTCACGGCGGCCGCCGACGCAACCAAGGAGGCTACCGTCATCTTCGAGAAGGAGACGGCCGCCCGCACCGCCCAGCTCCTGAACAACACGCAGCTTGGCGGCTCGCAGATCCAGGGTACGTGCATCCTTGCTTGACTGGCCAGCCGGCGCCGACGAGGGGATGGCGGGATCGCCACGGCTAACCGCCCGCGCAGTGCACGCCGAGGGCGCCACGCACGACGACACGGCCACCACGACCAACCCCGACCGTGACAGCGATGAAATCGCGCAGGAGGAGAAGCCCCGCAGCCGCATCCTGGCCGAGTACCTCGCCCACGGCTACGTCGTGGGCGACGCCGCTCTGCAGCGCGGCATCGAGCTCGACCAGAAGCACGGCGTTACCAACCGCTTCCTGACCACGCTCCAGAGTCTCGACTCCAAGTACCACGCCACGGACCGCGCCAAGACGGCCGACCAGTCCTACGGCATCAGCCAGCGCGCCAGCTCGCTCTTCTTCGGCCTCAACTCGTACTTTGAGAAGGCCACCAGCACCCCCACCGGCAAGAAGATTGTCGACTTCTACTCGCAGAGCTCCCGCCAGGTGCAGGACATCCACAACGAGGCCCGCCGCCTGGCCGACCTGAAGAAGGAGGAGCACGGCGGCAGCGCCTACAAGGCCTCGGGCCTCGAGCGTGTGTTTGGCAAGGAGAAGGAGCAGGCGCAGGCGACGTCGGAGAAGTCGGCCGAGGCTGGCGGTCAGTAACCCCCTCGGGTTTCGTCCCAACCCCGGCACCCTGCTGACGTGTGCGAAGCTTCAGACGTGCCCCAGCCCGGCCCCAAGGTCGGCACCGAGGAGTCCACCCCGTTGGCTCCCACGGGCGATGTACCCGCCCAGGTCCCCGGCTCCGGAAAGACGGGCTAAAAACACGGAAGCGGCGTAATGAGGGTGGCGAGGTGTGCAGGTGTAGCAATGGCGTCCTCGATTAGCTTACTTGATTCCCCAACGAGAATGCAATGATGACTTTTTCCACAACCAATGGTATCCGAACATGGGTCAATATTGCGTGCCACGGAAGATACGTGGCTGGTCGTTGTACACGCTCTCCATGCATGCGCATGGGGATGCGTACCTAGACGGCACAACAGCACCTCGAAACATGATTGGGACCTCCCCACGGCAAGCCATTTGCTGCACTCGTGGTGCTTGCGGTGGCAGATATATATATACCTCTCCGTATAACCCCCACGCCCCCCATTACGGCAGCCATGGCGTGTGCTCGGGTAAAAAGGTACAACACTTGGGGACGGCCAGGTTGGAGACTTGGCGGGAGAGGAGCACGCGGCAATGCATCAGTCGATGGGCACCTAGCGTTCATTGTATGCAACAACCAAGAGCCTGGTGGTTGGGCTACCTCACTCGGGTGGTGACGCTACCGTGTGCGGCAGCGTCAAGTTGGGGCCGCAAGAGGACCGTCATGGCAGTTCGTAGGCAGGGTTCTATTCATAGGCCGCAGCTTGGACTGAGCCTGGTCCATTAGGGAATCTATTTATGCAGTTCCTGGTTCGGTATAGTGTCGTACGCATCATAATCGTTTGCATCCGTTGCCAAGGTGTCCACACCCCAGGGCTCCCCGCCCGCAACTTGCTCTCCCGGGGCAGGTGTTTTTTTTTTTTTTGGTTTTACTCCTTGGGGGCGTCTTTGCTGAACTTGTCCTTGACGGCGTCGTCAAGGACGCTCTTGGGGTTCGACGACAGACCCTGTTTACGGAAAGCACAAGTGGTTAGCAGGGGGGGTTGGCGAGGCCACGAGTGCACGCGACGTACCGACAGCTGGTCGTTCATGGCGCCCTTCTTCTCGCCCGTGTTGACCTGGTCGGTTCCGAGGCCCGAGGCGGGGGTGTCCTTGAGCTGAGCGCCCGACTGGCTCTCGGGGGGAGGGGACTGGCGGCCTTCCTGGCTGGACATGTTGGATGGGAGGTGGCGGGGGGGGACGTGTGTGCGAAGTCGTCGAGGAGAGCGTGGATGGCGTGGGAGGGGACTTGGGGTTTGGCGTTGAGAGGTTGGTCGTTCGAGGGACAGGAGACACGGCCGGCCACGTCGAGCCTGCCGGGTTATATAACAATGGAATAGGCGGCAGGTGGCCCGCCGGAGGATCAGTTCGCAGCCCGGGCCGGCAATTGACCTCCATGAGAGCGTATTGCACACTCGGGGGGGGACGACGAGCCCGGCCAGCGTGCTCGCGCGCCCAACTGACATCAGATCGGACGTCCATGAAGTCATGGGGGGGCCATTACGGGAAGCGGGCAGGTCTGACGGTCTCCCGACGTCATACAGATCGGGTTATCAATAGGCTCATCGATTGGCTCCCACACGTCTTCCGGACCTTTTGGCCCCGGCCGAGCTCGGGGCAAGGGCGGGCGGGCCAATCCTGCGGGGGCCTGGGCGCCAGGGGTGAAGGGGGAAGGCGCTTTCGTCCAAAGTCTGGCCCCGCGCGCGCGAGAGAGAGAGAGCCTCACAGCCCTGTCCTCTGGTCCGGAGCCGTCATGCTTCGATTCTTGTCATCCAAGACCAGAGAAGTGGGGATCGCCCTGTCGTCGTGACCCCTCGAGGCCTCTGGTTCCAGAGTTGAGGCTGGGACCGACTGGACTCTATGCGAATCTAGTCTTTGTAGCTCACCGGCCCGCTCCCTAGTATCCGCCCGAGCGGCAACGATGGCTACACTCTGTACGCGACGCACACCTATAGTAGAGGTGTGGGTGTACCAAGAAGAGCCCCGCAGAGCTGCCGTGTCCGGCCTTTCTTTACCGCAATAACAACAACAGCAACCACCACCACCTGGGGCTTACGGTGTGAGGCGTCTCAAACAGGCGGCCCCCACCGCCAGCCCAGTAGGCGGGGGGTTCCCGGGGGTGGTAAACTGCCGACCACCAAAGTGAGGACAGCGCGGGGTTGCTGTCGCTGGCCGCGGCCGCGCCCACGCCATACAACACAGGGCCCCCAAGGCTTCACGCGGCCGTACGCATGGCTCTCGGTGCAAACAGGCGCCGGCCATTCGGGGGCCCCCGGATGGACAGCCAATACCCGCAGTGGCCGTCCTGTGCTGGGCCGTGTGAACGACGCGAGCATAGCTGTGCCTCGCTTGGCCAATAACAGGCTTGCAGGCCTGCGGTGGCAGGCGCCAACCCCGCCTAGACCGCCTCGTTGGTAGCGGCGGCCTCTGGAGCCTCCGCCGCCATGGCCCCCCAACGTCGCCTCCATCCCGTCGTCGCCCACGCAGGCCACGACACCGCGCCGCTCTGCAACCCTCCCGCCGCCAGCGGAACCTGCGCCGACGCTCAGCATCCCGCCTTCCCCCCCGCAGGCGTACCGTCGACGGACCGCCTCGGCCTCGCTGCCCTCGCCGCCCTCGGCCAGCAACACCGCACCGCCGTCCGCCGCGGCCATGGCGCCCCCGCCCATGCCGCGACATCACGAGCCCGCCGCCCACGACCCGGGCCCCGGCCCCATCCGCCACCCCCGTCCCCTGACCGCCGCCGAGCTGCACCAGCAACTCGAGCAGGAGCAGGAGCTGCTGGTCAACCGGCTGACGCGCGACCTGACGGTTTTGCGCGCCCAGCAGAACGCCTCGGTCGTGTCCAACGCGTCGTCGGCCTCGGCCTCGGCCTCGGCCGATCAGCAAGCCCAGTCGAGCTTTGTCGATACCCATCTCATGTCGGGCCCCGGTTTCCCGCTTCCCACCACTAGCTCGGACCGCCGCCACCATCGGACGGCCTCCAACACGAGCGCCCGCAGCATGAGCCACGCCGCCGCCGCCGGCTCGACCACGGGGCCGCTGTCGGCCGTGCCCTCGGGCGGTGGCGCGTCGGCCCTGGAAGCCGCCCGCAACCCGCGCACCAGCGGCATGTCCATGTCCCGCCAGAACAGCACCACGTCGCACCGCAGCACCAGCGCGTCGCGGAACCGCTCCCCGCACCGGCCGGCCGAGTACGGGTCCCTCACGAGCGCCGGCGGCTACTTCCCCCGCCCGGCGCCCTCGGGGCCCAGCAGCGTCGCCCCGACGCCCGGCTCGGAGCTCTCGCCCGGCCTGATGCCCGCCACGCTGCGGTACGAGGAGACGGCCCAGTATCGCCAGGAGCTCGAGGCCGCCAAGGCCGAGAACGAGGCGCTCAAGCGCCGCATCAAGGAGCTCGAGAAGAAGGTGCGCGAGCGGCGCGAAAGCGACAGCTCCAAAGACGGCGGCCGCGGCCGCGCCCGGAGCGAGAGCGTCAGCACCACCGCCAGCGTCAGTGTCACCGGCGGCGCCGCGGGCGTGAGCGGCGGCGGCACCGCGATCGCGGGGGGGCGCGCCCGGCCGGGCCAGGGCATCGAGCGCGCGTTCAGCACCCTCAGCGTGGCGGGCAGCGTGGGCGTGGGCGTCCCCGAGGAGGAGGTGCGCGTGGGGGAGAGCGCTGCGAGTGCCGGCATTGGCCTGCAAGACGCCAAGTAGGGAGGACACGGGGGACTCTTGCCGTTTGTTTTCTGCGTGGTTTCACTGCGGCGTTAAGGAAGGACACTTGTTACCATCCGGTTTACCCTGGGGGGCGCGGCCTGACTCGACCGGGGCCCGGCTTGTCCCCGCCCGCGGCAAGGGAGCGGCTTGGTTCTCGCGCGTGTGCTTGGGCCTGGTTCAGCATGACTCTGAATATATCTATGTACTGTGATCCATCCGTCAGCCTGCGGCGGTCCTAAGCGCCCCTCCACCACCACTCCGGGACCTAATAAACCCAGCACCACACAAGGCATGACTGTCGGGCGCGGTGGCCACGGGGATACGCCGGTCTCGTGGGGGGGGGGGGGGGGGGGGGGGGGGGGGGGGGGGCCAAGATGCCACCAGGTGGGCATGCGCAGGGAAAATGGCGCCAACCCGTGGCCGCCGGCCTTTCCAAGACGGCCTCGCCAGAAGATAGACAGCGTCCAGCCGTTTCCATGCCGCCCTGCCGGGCCTCCCCGGGCCGTGGGCCTGGGCCCGAAGACGCCTGTCTGCCGGTCCAAGTACCGAGGGGCTCTTCGCCGCCTTCCGAGAACCTGCCCTCTCGCTGTGCCTCCTTCGGGACTCATTTTTCTTCTTTTATTTCTCTTCTTCTTGGCCCCCCCCCCCGGCAAACACAACGAATGATACTGGGCATGGGCATAAAGGCGGCAAAGGATTTCCCGCAATGGAACAAGAAGAAGGTGCCGCAGAGCTGGGCGCCCTGCTATTTCACGTGGCGGCGCGTCGTCTAGGTGCCCAGGCAGGCCGGTTATGTCATCACGGATAGTACAAGGACCCCCCCCCCCCCCCCCCCCCCCCCCCCCCCCTCCCCCCCCCCCCCCCCCCCCCCCCCCCCCCGCCCCCCCCCCCCCCACCCCCCACCCCCTCCCCCCCCCCCCCCCCCCCACCACCCCCGCCCCCTCGGCTTCACCGCTCACGCCGCCGGCGCCCCTTTGAACTCCTCGCCCACCCAGTCGGCAGGGGCGGCCGCTGCCTGCTGGTGCTTCTCGACGGGGCCGTCGGAGCCCGTCATGGTAACCCAGCCGCGCCGCGCCGCGTCGTGGCACGCGCGGGCCGCCGCGTCGTCGCCGAGCGCCTTGTGCGCCTCGCGCGCCCGCGTCAGCGCTTTGAGGGCCTCGAACGACAGGATGCCCGCCGACGGCGATGGGCCCGCAAGGACATCCCACGACGCCGCCCCGGCCCCGGCCCCGGCCCCGCCGCCGGGCATGGAGGGCGCGGGGAAGCCAAAGTTGCGCAGGACCTGCGCCGCCCACTTGACCGTCTTGCGGTGGTTCCGCTGGCCGCTGTAGGCCTCGAGCAGCCACATGGTGGGCCAGACCAGCGCTAGCCGGGGCAGGCGGCCGTAGACAGCGTCCTCGTGCAGGTCCTCGAGCTTCTTGGTCAGCTTCTCGACGGTGCGGATGGTGGACTGCGAGGCGAGCGACGGCGGCGCGCCCATCGTCTTCGCCATCGTCGACGACGTCTTCTTTTTCTCCTTCTTGGAGATGATGTCCGAGACCTCGAGCAGGGCGTCACGCCGCCGCTCGTGCCGCTCGGCCGGCGACTGCGCCTCGGCCGCGCAGAGACGGCACCGGCACCGGAAACCCCACTGGGCGAACTGCTGGTCCCGGGCCGTGTAGACGGCCTTGGGCGGCAGGTAGGCGTGGACGATCTCGTCGCCCGCGCGGATGGGCTCCGTCGCGCGCGAGACGAGCAGGTCGCCGACGAAGGAGCGAACGCTGTTCTGCCAGCACGAGTGGTTGGCGTGGGCCGCGTGGGGCCACATGCCCCGGGCCATGCCGTCCTTTTCCATGGTCCAGCCCGTCAGCGCCGCCTCGAGGCTGTGGCGCGGACTCATGAAGCTGTTGGCCCGCCGGATCGACTCGAGGAGAAACACGTCCACCACGGGCGTCCCGTCGATCAGTTTGCCCTCCATCCCTGACCGCTTGTACTTGCCCTCGTACAGATCGAGCGTCCTGGCGTGGAGGGACGGGTTGTTCTGGCATTGCTCCACCATGTTTGCGTACAGGGCGGCGCTGTTGTGCTTGACATTGTATTCGTTGGGCAAACAGGTGGCCTTCTCGCAGAAGACGATCTCCCCAGGCGGAATGTCGCACGTGGCAAAGAGTCCGCGTCCATGGCTCGGCGATTCGCGGATTTCCGTCTTGCGCGTGAAGTTGGCGACGTCCAGGTGATTGTTTCGCCGGTTGACCAGTTTTGCCAGCGCCGCCAAGTCGTACGTACCCTCCTCCGACTCGCGCATCCGGGCGAGGCAGCGTTCGTGTTCTTTCTTTAGAGCGGCATCCGTGGGGTTCTGCTCCAGTGCCGACTGCAAGTACCTCGTGCTCTCTGGGTACCTCTGAAGTTGGTAGGCGGCCCGCGCTGCCACTTGAAGGGCCTTCCAGTCACTGCCACCGCCGTCCCTGGAAGCGAGGGAATCCTCAAGAGCGCTGTCATAGCATTTGACCATCAAGTTCGTCCGCGCGCGCTTGAACAGAATATTTGTCCGGGACGCCATGTCGTTGGATGGTGTCGCGTGCAGCGCTTTGGAATAGCTACGTGTCGCCAGTCTTGAGCCTGCGGACTATTTGCAGATAGGGCGTGGTCGCCGGGGGGGACGGTACTCACCATCGGATGGCTTC
Organism: Nigrospora oryzae; assembly: GCA_016758845.1. Classification (NCBI taxonomy): domain Eukaryota; kingdom Fungi; phylum Ascomycota; class Sordariomycetes; order Amphisphaeriales; family Apiosporaceae; genus Nigrospora; species Nigrospora oryzae. The sequence continues at coordinate 221,836 of JADKYO010000009.1, read as the reverse complement.
TGGTAGGTTTCTGGCAATGAAGGCCTTGTCTCCTTTCCCGACCCATGCCGAAGACGTCTGGCTATCAGGTTCTTCGCCGTCAGTTCCGTCGGTTTGAAACGCCAAAGGGACAACGGGGTGATCCGAGTCCAGCAGGAGGATATCGGATGGATGGTCCACGCAGATCATGAAGTCCTCGCCGCCGTTAAACTGGAGGTAAGGCTCCTTGACCGCTAGGATCGAACCCTCCGGCGGCGCTGAGAGTATTGATGCATCGGTCTGGTTGTAGATGGCCAGCTTGTGTGCATCGCCAGTCTCGTCCTCGACGATGGCTACTGCCCCTACCCCGGGATACGGTTCGCTAATCGTCCTCAAGACTAGAAGCTTATCCTCGTGGTGCATCTCCACCAACATATCTCTCAGGAGCAGCTGGTCACCGTCAGAATCCCCGCCTGGTACTCGGGGGAGGAACAGGGAGATACGCACTTTCTCCAGCTCCTTGATGGACTTGGTAGAGGCGGCGTAGGCTAACGAGAGCGAGACCTTCTTGACGGGGCGCGGCGCCTTCTGGTCCTTGACGAACCTGGCGAGGGCTTCATTGTGCACGCGCACGAGCTCCTCCCTCGGAGCCTGGTTCGGCACGGGCTTCCCGCTCAAGAGCGCCGCCTTCTCGAGGAAGTCCAGCGACAGGTTGGGATCGAGGTCCAGCAGAACGGCCTGGGAGCCCTCCTCCAAGCCGCTGTCGATCCCGTTGATGACTTCTCCATCGGGGCGCTCCATGACGAACGAAGGGTACCAGGGATTGCTGTGCACTGCGGGTGGTCAAGGCAACGGTGAAAAAGGCCACAAGGTCGGCCTAGCCTCCCCGGGCCACCTCGGTGCAGACATCGTGGTCTTCTTGTGTGCTCATGAAGCCACCTGGCAATCCGGGGGGCGGCACCACGCTCACGTGTTGGTTGTGGTGTGTGCGTGCCGGTTAATAGGCCGCTGAGGTCCGCATGAACCAATCGCGGGCGGCATTGACGCCGGCTTGGGACATCTCGGAACGTCTTCGTCCATGGTCCGCCTTGGGCCAATCGCCAGGTCCCGCCAAGACGCCGCGAGCTGTACCCCGACGCTGTGATGGAACCGAGGGGCCTGCGTCTCGGGAAGAACACCCGCAATACATCCGTGCACGTACTTTGGGTCACTTTGCTGTGTATGGAGCTTGCTGGCGAGGGGCCAGGCCCTGCCCGCGCAACGGAAGCCAGGTATCTTCGTCCGGGTTGGGCCAGACTCGGGGCATTTGTGTATCTTATGGACGCCGCAGCGTCGGTGGCCATTCACAGCGCTGCTTGCAGTACATCCATGCCCGCCTGTATTTGTGCCCCGCTCATGCTGGGGTCGCCCCCCTGTTCGCCCGTTGGGGCAAGCCGGTCGTCACGTTCTTCGAGTTCGTCGTCACATGGATTGTCGGAGGCATCGTCGCCCTGGACGACCAAGGCACGAGAACCCGCCGTGTCGCCCGGGAGCAGCCGCGTTTCCGACTTTTTGAGCCCCTGCTTGCCCTCCCAGTCCAGCGCCTTGACGGACGGGTACTTTCGCAACCAGTGGCTGACCCATTGTTTCCCGAGCACCTTGTCGCACCTCTTCCGCACGACCCTGCTTGCGAGCGTGTAGATCTCGTCCTTGGATGGCGGCACGCCCAGCTCCATGAGCGCCACGGCCCAGGCGGCGATGACGCGCTCCTCGGCGAGCGTCAGCCGGACCGTGCTGCTCCTGGGGAGGCTGGGCTGGCGGCCGGGTTTCGTCGCGCCGAGGGCGCCGACGGGGTCGCCGTGGTGGCGCGCGGCCTGACGAGGCCCCGCCCCGTCTGCCACCGCGATCGCGGCCCCCCGCAAATCTTCCTCTCCCTAGGGTGTGGGGAGCGCGTGAGTGAGCGTCCGTCTCGCGAGGGCCCGCCGAAGCACCACCGGCGGGTGCCCGGGGGAATCATGGCCGGGGACGTACCCCTGCGAAGCGTGTGCGCCGCGTCGTCTTCTTGGGCAGCGGCCTCTCGAGGGGCTCTCCTATCTTGTCTGCCAGCGTGGTCTTGGGGACGCCGAAGGTGGCGGCGGCCTTGCGCAGGGACATGCCCTCTTGGGTCACCGCGGCGAGAGCACGCGCAAGCCCCTCGGCATTGTAGGTGGACTTGTACTTGGCCCGGGGCCGCCGCCCGGAAGGCGGCAGCGGTGCCGAGGTCGAGGCCGGCACAGACGCCGCGCCGGCATCCGGCTTCTCCATGGGAGACTCTTCCAGAGGTCGCAAGCAGGAACGCGGCGGACGATCGGTCGGCGTGTAAGTGCCGGGGATGGAATTCGGACACTGCGGAGTTGGGCGAAACGTCCACCGCTTGAACCCACTTACGGGCTGGTGCTGGCTCTGATGTCAGTTTGGAGTTTAGCCGCGCTGGCGCCACTCGAGCCGGTGGCCTATCTCGGCTGGGGCTAATGTGGCGCAATTGGATTCTGTGGCTGGGATCGGCCAGCAAGATAAACTTAAGTACGTCCGATATCCCTGCCCAAAGGTCCCTCTGGCAGAGTCTGCCTTTTCCTTTCCACATCGCAACCCGAGACGCCACGTATGCAGCGCCCACTTTGCACCCGGCAAGGTGCATATTCCGGCGGGCCTCACGGCATTCTGAGCTTCTACCGACAATGGGAAACCTCCCTGCGTTGTAAGACGCGAACCCGAGGCCACGCCGCATCAGAGCCTGCCTCGGTCTCCAAAACCAAGGAGACAGGCAAGTACCTGACTGTAAAGCTATCTAGAAAGCCCGGAAGGCTTTTTCCTTCGTCAAGACGGATCTAGGCCCCCTCGCGTCTCTTGAACTGCACCATGGGGCCGTCGCGCAGCGACACGAAGGCGTCGTAGGTCTGGTACTGGCCCTCGGCGCGGCGGCCGGGCTTGCCGGCGGGGTCACCGGCGCCGAGACGGCTGGCGGGGTCGGGGCGGATGTCGAAGGCGAAGAGGACCTTGGCGAGGACGACGGTCATCTCGAGCCAGGCGAGGTTCTTGCCGGGGCAGCCGCGGGTGCCGGTGGAGAAGGCGCAGAGGGCCTGCTGGGCGGCGGCGAGGCCGTCGGGCGTGGTGCCGGGGCTGCCGGGCAGCCAGCGCTCCGGCCGGAAGCGGAAGGGCTCTGGGTAGACGTCGGCGCTGTAGCTGAGGCAGTAGAGGCCGGTGCTCAGGCGCGTGCCCTCCGGGAAGTACTGCCCGTCCACCGTCGTGCCCCCCGCCAGAACCTGCCGCGACGGCTCCGCGCTCAGCGGCGGCGCCATGCGCAGGCCCTCCTGGATGAAGGCGTGCAGGTACTGGCAGCCGCTGAGCGCGGGCCCGCCGCGGATGTCGGCCGCCGTGGTGAAGGCGCCGCGCAGCTCCGTCGCCAGCCGCGCCTGCACCGCCGCGTCGCGCGCCAGGTAGAAGAAGAGCGCCGACAGCACTGTCGACGTCGTGTCGGAGCCCGCGATGATGAGCAACTCGCACTCGCCGAACAGCTCCGCCTGCCCGTACCCGGGCCGGCCCGTCTCGGCGTCGACGGCGCTGAAGAGGTAGTAGAAGAAGTCCTTGCGCTGCTCGCCGCTCGGGTGGCCCTGCTCCTCGGCCTGCGTGCGCTCGGCCAGGCAGTTGTCCACAAACTTTTGCCACTCCTGCACCGCCGGCGGGCTGTACTTGGCTATCAGCGTGTCGAGGCCGCGCGGCTTCAGCCACACCCAAAAGCTGGCGATCGGCGAATAGGCAATGGGGTGCATCACCTTCAGGAACTCCCCCATGATCTCGATGGCATAGCGCATCTGGCTCGAGGGCTCCTTCATGTTGAACGACTTGCCAAAGCACAGGTCGCCCAGGATGTCGAAGACGAGGTAGTTGATCCAGTCGGCCACGTTGAGCGACTTGGACCAGCCGCTGCCGGCCTCCTGGCCCAGCAGCTCACACCAGCGGTCGACGTTGGAGAGGATGAAGGGCTCGGCCGACCGCAGGGCCTTGTCCGAGAAGGCGTTGTTGAGCACCCGGCGCTTGCGCTGGTGGATGTCGATGTCGGTGCAGTTCCAGGTGTTGATAGTGTCGACGGTGCGCGGCCACAGCCGGTAGTAGTCCGACTTCCTCACGTTGCCCTTAGGCCCGAAGATGGTTCGGTAGGCCGTGGGCGTGTTGACCAGCACGCTGTCGGGCCCGTAGCGGAACGTCGTGCCTAGGGGCACACCGAGCGGGTGTCAGTGCGGATCGCCTTGGGGAGGGGGGGGCAGGCGGAAACCTCAACGCACCATATTTCTCTTGCAGCTGAAACAGCCATATGTGCCGGTTCCCCTTGCGTGTGTGCCACCACGAGGGGATGCTCGTCAGCCGCGCCCAAAAGGGGCCGGGGTACCGGGCGAGGGGGTGAAAGTAAAGCCGGTAGATGGCGATCGAAAGTGTGTAGGCACAAAGGAGCGAAGCGGCTGCAATCGCAGCGTTCGCTACCGACGCCGTCTGCCACCGGTCCGTGATAAGCATGTTGGGTTCACAGTGACTTCTCACCAGTTGGCAGCAGGGGCGGAGGGCCGGGGGAGAATGCAGAGTTTCCAGAGAACTGCCGCCGGCAAAGCCAAGACTGCCCTCAATCTATATACACGCACGCGAGCCATGGAGACACCGGCAGATGCCCAACCCGTGCCGCCGCTGCAACGCGGGCACAGTAAGCAGTAAAATCTCACCCCTCTGCTCGCCCGAAGACGCGGAGCATTCCCAGATATAGTCCTAACTGCGATGGTTAGCGGCTCCGTACGGGCGGGGGTGATAGTGCAATCGAGCCACTCCGGCCAACGGGGTTGCTTGGCTGTCAGGCGCGCCGGCATTGGTAGGCAAAGGGCCGCTCCCAAGAGTGCGGGGATCTCATAGGAGGATGGCAGCGTGAACCCTGGTCTCGGCAGGTCTCCGCCCGACGCAGCCCGGAGGACCGGGGAGGGCGGCGAATCGGATTCCGTCACGAGCCAGCCCCCCTGGACCTTCAGCACACGAACCGTGCAGCCGTAGCACGGGCTAGCCTACCACTGTCCATGTTAGCCCGTCACATGCTGGCCGTGAAGGCCCAATGCGACGGCAAACTCGCACTCTGCCCGCCCCAGCTCGGACATGGTGACGGCATCCAGACACAGCAGGTAGCTGGTGCGGTTGGCGCCGTCGAGCACGACGGACAGGAGAACGCCGTCGTCCTCCGCCGGGGCCCCCTCGTCGTCCCCCGCCGCGCCTGCGGTCCTGGGTCGCCCCACGAAGATGGCCTCGCCAGGGGTGTGTCCCTTAGGGCCGGACCAAATCAGCACGTCGCGCGTCGCGGTATCCACCTTGACCAGGGAGTCGGACAGGGTGCTGAGACCGCGGTTGGCAGTGCAGTAGGTGTAGCGGTGGGGACGGCACATGTACGCCCGGTTGAAGGTGGGAAGGTCGCCGGCGTGCGGGGAGGGGATCTCGAGCTCGACCGAGGGCGCCGGCAGGGCACCACCGCCGGCCTCTCTGCCCGCCTGTTTCTCCATCTCCGTCCTGGCCAGACGGACCCGAGCGAGCGTCGCCACGCACGTCTGCGGCTGGTCCCCTCGGCACCAGAACGTGCGCGCCTTGCCGTCGCGTTGCAGCAGCACGTCGTAGTAAAACCCCGAGATGATGGCCGTGCTGGGGTAGCGCACGTACTCGCAGACAATGTCGCCCGTGGCCTCGTCCTCGAACGCGTTGGTCGTGTGGAAGAAGAAACAGGCGGGCGAGGCGAAGCGAGCCACGACGCCACGGCCCCCGCGCCGGTCGACGACAAACCAACGGGTCGTCTCGGCCGCGTCGAAGGGCACGAAGGCATCGAGCAGGTTGCCCTCCCAGAGCGTCCTGGCCCCGTTCTTCTGGAGGTGGGCCACGGGGACGCAAAGGATCACGTACTGGCGTGTGAGGAAGAAGCTGTGGATGTAGGCCGGCTTCTCCTTGATGGTCGCCAGGATCTTCGTCTCCCCCGTCGTCCCGCTGACCTGGAACACGCGGTACACGGACGACAGCCCCATCTGGAGGTTGAAGCTGAAGTAGTCGCCCGTTTCCGGGTCCCGCAGCCCATGTGCTGGGCCCAGCTGTCCCTTGAGTTCGGGATGCAGCTTGTCCTGGCCTATATACTGAAGCACCTCCATGGTTGCCGGGTCGGCCTGCGCAAACACGCTGGTGTCGGTGCCCTGGAAGAGGCTCCGGGCCCCGGCGCGATGCCCGGCGGTATTCGACGACGGGTTTGGCCTCGAGACCTTCTGGAACGCCGACAGGTCCGCTTCGACGGTCACGCCGACGTTCTCGTACACAATGTCGCTCTGAAACATGCCCATAAATTTTCCGAATAGGCCCACGCAAGGGTCCCGGCGCTGGGCAAACGAGATGACATTCATGCGGCCTGTGGCCTGGATGTCCTTGACGAAGGAGTCAGCCTGACGACGCGAGGAATACAAAACTCGCATCTTTGCGAGGCTGTCATCGCCGCGGTCGGCTGGACATGCCATACTATCCGCAGGCGGCGGCGCCATGATATCGAACCTGTGTGTATGCGCCAGCCCATCGAACCAGTGGGAGATGTGAAAAGTGCCTGATTTGGTATCCTCTACCTTGCAGCCACCAGGGCCGGTACGGTAGAGTGACCCGGCCGCCCACGCCGGGATGCGGCCCTGCACCTTGAGTTCGAGGGGTCCGCGCTGCTCCGTCAAGCCGTCAAACTGCGAGTGCCGGCCTGTCAGTGACTATTCAGACACCAAGGGCCTTAATCCAAGCGGATACCTACACCAGCCTCGTTGGGCCAGTCTTCGAAGGCGCCTTGGACGACGTTGGTACGGTATTGTCTCTTGTCGTCGGCCTCGTCGGCAGCCGTCCGCTTGAAGGTAGACATTTTCGGATTCGATAGTGTGCGCTTGCCTCACCCACTGGCGGTTAACTTTCTCTGGTTCGAGAACAACAAGGTGTCCCTATCGGTGATTTGACGGAGAAGAGCCAAGTCGTTGGGCTTAATTGGTTGTTCTGGCGAAAGAGAGAATGGCTGGAGGCTGGAGGCCTGTTGAGTGTAATAGAGCAGCGGTCACGTCCACCGTCGCAAATGTGATCGGACCTCTGGGTTCTTTATTGATCCATGTCAGCTGGGCAGTAACCGATTTATACTGGCCCGGATATGTTGAACGTCACGCCCCCCAGCTGCATCACACAATCCCGTGACGGGCGTTGGCTGAGCGAATCCCTGGTTGCGGTAACCACTCACGACGCCTCAGCCCGCCCCGAAGGAATATACTAGTGCTCGGGTAGGGAGAAGGCTACACAAGCGAATGCGAGCTGATTGGGAGGATATGTGCTCCAAGTGTGTCCGTACGGCATCGGCCTGAAGAAAGTGACCCATGCGGAAACGCGCCGTACTCCCGAGGAAGGGGCTTGGGCTGGTACTCCGCAGGCCAAGAATGTAGCGAGATTGGATTGATCGAGGACTGAAGCGCCGACCTGACAGCGGCGTGCCCCTAGACGTCAATGCCGTGCCACATTATGTTCTCCTTGCTCGAAATGCATGTCTGGCCGCAGTACCCACTCGTCCTTTGGTGACTTAAACCGTCGATGCGGCAAAGTTGGTGATGCGCCGCCAATCCCAGTCGGCGCGCCCTCTCAGCGCAGGGACCAAGGGAACCAGATGCCGTCTTCCCAGGGAAGACTGGGGCCAAGACGCTCCTGTCAACCCGACAAACCAACATCGCCACCGCTCTGAGCTCAATGGACATTCCTGGGGTGCGAGAGTACGAGGTAAAGGAAGGAGAGGAAGGCGTTGTGTCGCTGACTCGACTGGAGAGGCCGTCTAGACCAGCCGGCGTTCGGCGACAATAACCAAAGCGGTCAGGCCGTCCGCGTTCGGTATCATGGCGGCGCCGTGGGAAGAGCTGCAGCCCAGGTGGAAGATGGGTCGCTACGAGAGGCGCAGAGCCGAAGAACAAATGGACTGCCCATAGTCCAGCGGAATCCAAGCGGAGGAGGACAGCCCGCCATCACGACCTTTTCATCGTGGGGATGGGCCATTGTGGTCGCTTACTCAGCTCCAGTTGCAACAGCTTGGCCTCCAGATTTGTTGCATGCGTTGCCAATTACTGCCAATGGCCGAACCTGCCATTCCCCACAAAGGTACCGCTGGAGCCCCGGGAGATACGGAGTTCTTTAGGCAAGTTGGACTTCATGAGTGGTTGCCCGGGGTGAATTTCGCCTCCCGGGAAGGGCCCAAAGACGGCGGGACCCGTGCGAGGCACATCGTACATCAGGCTTGGTTGCTTCTGTGGCTCGTAGTCGTACCTCCTGCTAGTGGAACCGACCGGGAGAAAAACCAAAAACCTTCGCCCCGTGAACGTCGGCATGTGAGCAGGCGGGAACCAGGCTCTCGGGAATCCAGCGGCCGCTGGAGCCAAAAAAGGGTCGCCGCCAGCGTCTCGGCGTCCAACAGCCTCGGTCGATCGGTCGCCCCAGAGACAAACGTGCGCAGGTCCATCCGTTTTATGTGCGCCTTTCCCTTTTCGGGGGTCCCAGCCCCATACGGTACGTATCCCGGGCCCTGCGTGCTCAAAACTCCAAAGCTTTCTGCGGTGAGACTCAATTGTACGCAGCAAATCCCATCATGACCACCGGATAAAAGCGCTCGCAGGTCCGCCTCTGACTGCGAAGACCCCTCTGTCTCTTTCATTATTCTTCCTCACCCCGAGTTCGCCACTTTGTAATATCTCATTTTCCCCCACACCCGCTGCCATGCCTCCCACACCTCTCAGGTCTTGTGCCTTATCCTTATACCGGGGCACGCGACTAAATGTACCCCTGCTGTCGGCTGCTAGACCCCTGCTGTCGTCGTCGCCGCTGCCAGCCCAGCACTACCGATGCAGCTCCCATTCCCCTCTGGGAACCCAGGCTGATCCGCCCAGGAAGAAGGTTACCATCAGCTCCCTGCGGTCCATGTACAAGAGAAATGAGCCCATCAGCATGATCACGGCCCACGATTTCCCCAGTGCGCATGTCGCCGATGCCGCCGGCATGGACGTGGTCCTGGTGGGCGACAGCCTGGCCATGGTGGCTATGGGCATGGATGACACGAGCGAGGTTCTTGTCGAGGAGATGCTGTTGCACTGTAGATCCGTTGCACGGGCGACCAAAGCAGCCTTCACCGTAAGCCGAAGGTCCCTTGACGACCGTTGTGGTGCGGCAGATGCTTACATCGTGACAGGTTGGCGATCTGCCTATGGGTTCCTATGAGATCTCGCCCGAGCAGGCACTGGAAACGGCCATCAGGTTCGTCAAAGAGGGCCGCGTTCAAGGCATTAAGCTCGAGGGCGGCCGAGAGATGGCCCCGACCATCGCAAAGATCACCGGTGCTGGCATTCCCGTACTAGCTCATGTTGGTCTGACCCCTCAACGCCAAAACGCCCTCGGAGGATTCCGCGTCCAGGGCAAGACGGCAGACGACGCCATGAAGGTGCTGGATGATGCCCTCGCCGTGCAGGAGGCAGGCAGCTTTGCTACGGTCCTCGAGGCCGTGCCGGCCGAAGTCGCCCGCATCATCACCCAGAAGTTGTCCATCCCCACCATTGGCATTGGTGCTGGCAGTGGCTGCTCGGGGCAAGTGCTAGTGCAGGTCGACATGACTGGCAATTTCCCTCCCGGTCGGTTTCTGCCCAAGTTTGTCAAGCAGTACGGCAACGTGTGGGCCGAAAGCCTTCAGGCCCTTACATCGTACCGCAATGAGGTCAAGGGACGCCTATACCCAGCCCCGGAGCACACGTACCCCATCTCCAAAGACGAGCTGGAGGCTTTCGATCGTGCTGTCACGCCCAAGGAATAATCGGCAACCACAGCATCCCCAGGGCACCAAGACGCGCTGAGCCCCCGGGCGCTCGGGGGAATGGGGATTGATTTAGCGTTAGCATTAGATGGCGTTTCCGAGACACCCTGGGGGGGTGTGGCGGAGTCGAGACCGCCTTTCAGCCAAAAGCAGGAGTGATGGCGTAGGAGACATTGAGTTGGTTATTATTGTCCTTGAAGCACTGTCCATCGGCCGTCAGTAATACATCTGCCACGTAGGCTTTCCCATGCACGGGCGCGCGCCGGAGAAGGGGACAGATGGGCTGGGTCGTCCTACCCGATGCAGATTGCCCACGATTTCGTCTAGTGCTGGCGCAAACGAGCTGTTGACGTAGAGAAACAAGCTCTCGTGGGGCTCGAGCTTGAGGGCCTTGCGTAGGAACGCAACGACCGTCTCGAACTTCTGTGTCGCCGTAATCTTGCGCACATCGCGCGGCAGTGGCGGGAGAGCGCCAAAGGGCCTGAATCGGACGACGACCTTGTCCTGCGCAAAGCCGCCAGCGGTAGCCAGGGCGGCGCTGGCATCCTGGGGAAGTGCGTTGAGGACAGCCGAGGCCGTCATGGTCAAAGGCAGCTCGGGGGATGCCGGCCGATCCTGGATGGGGGAAGCTGGAGGCGAGGGCGATTCTCGCTCTGGGACGTCCGGATACTCCATGTTGGTTGGCGACTGGCGACCGGCGACTGGCGGCGCCAGCGAGCCGGTGAAAAGTATATATCGGGGTATGTCAACCTCGGTCGCAAGTACAAAGTAAGCCCGCAAGATACCACCGAAATGACAGAGGGTGGAATATGGGAGGCAACTTTGGCGGGTTGCCTGCGGCAGGATTCACGTTCGGGTGAAACGGAGGGGGAGGTGAGTCGGAGCGTCGCGAGAATGAACGGACTCGTGGTTACCAGGCGTTTGGTGGGGTTTAAGGCTGAAGGCTGCTGCAGACTGCAGGCTGGCGCAGGGCCTCAATTGCAGTCTCGCCAGCGCTCCAGCACCCAGACTGGCTAGGTGTAATGGAGCCCATTCCAGCTGGGTAGTGGAAGTATCGTGCCTGCAGCCCAGCTACAAGAGGTGGGCCGGACCGTCCGAGGGTCGAGGGTGGCGGGGCGCTGATGGTGTGCCGACCTCCCGAAGCAGCTGCTTCCGGACAGTGCAAGGCCAGTGGTTTGCAGAGCACGGAACACGCCCCAATATGCAAGGCGGGCTTCAAGTCTGCCCAGGGCTGAACGAGGTATCCAAACTCCTTACATGGAGTTCGTTGAGGTTACGCTCTATATCTGATGTTTGCTGTTTGGGCGTCAGGCGTTCCATCAGGCATAACCCATGGTGTCACCATCCGGGCAGCACATTGCCCCTTGGTTTCGGGGGTTCCGACGGTCTACTTCCAGATCCCACATCCCGGGCAGCTCTAGAGACATCCGCCGCGCCGACCTCCGATTCCTCGTTTATTCCGTGAGATTGGCATCGCTCGCAATGCGCCGCCTCTCGTTGGGCGACTCCGTTTCCTCCTGGCGCTTCTGCACGTCGCCCAGCTGTACTCTCCGTCGCGCGTCGATGTACATCATGTGTTCTGTGTACGTGTGTGGAAGCACCTTAATGTCCCTCGGCACGCTGAACGTGTAGTTGAACTGCCCCGTGGACTTGGCGTTGCCGTGCTCCACGTCACGCACCTTGCTGTCCACCCGCACATGCACCCGTGTCATGGGCCGCTCGGGGTCTTTCTGCTGCGGTTCGCTGCCGTCCTCCTCCAGCAGCGGCGGGTCCGTGTATGCGACCGTCGCCTTCAAGTAGAGAACACTGCCCACGGGCACGGGGTTCCTGAAGGTGCACGGGTCCGCACTGATGAAGGTCGGCCGCGCATGCGCGAAGCTGGCGGCGCAGCAAAACGCCAGCTCGAAAGTCTGCTTCAAGTGGTAGCCACCGAATATCATTGTTTGGTGCCTGTTGCGGTACTGGGGCTGCATGATAGCCGCCGTCTCCAGCTGTGTCTTGTCCATACTGACAACATTCGCAGATCGCCGCAACTCATCGTTGGGGTCGTGGTATCGCACCTGCTGCAGCCACATCTTGTGGATCAAGGCCGACTCCGCATCGTTGGGCTCCGTTTGAAGCAGCGACATCTTGGCCGCCTTCTTTTTCGCCAACGATTTGGCTTCGCCGGCTCTGAATATCTTTTCCTCCTCGGCTGTTGCGCACACCAAGGCGGGGATGTTGACTGGTTTCTTCGTCTCGGGATCCAGGGCCACCATGGTGAATGTGCACGTCAGCAGTACGTCCTCAGGTTTGCTTGGTTCACCCTCGGACCGGGCTTTGGCCACTTTGCAGGTGATCTCTACACTACTCCGGCCAGAGGCGTATGTCACTTGGCCGCTGTATTCAAGGTCGCAGATTTCCGTCAACGGGTGCGTTATTGTGATTCGATCGAGGGCAGCCGTCACTGTCGTCACGCCCGGGCCCGTGTGCTTGTAGACGACGACACCGGACAGTGCATCAAGATCCATGAAGATGGTACCTAAGCTATGAGACCATCTTGTTAGCAAAGCTGGGCATCGTGTGCTGCGCCGGGGATGTCGAGTTGAGCGCCGTACCGAATATGCCCAGACGAGTTGATGTATGTGTCGGACAGCCATGGATCGCGACCCAGAGGGAGCACCACGCGGTGGTAACTATCGCTCATCTTCCTGGGCGTCATGTCACGTTCGCAAGGTTTGTCGCTCGACGGGCCCGCTCCTTTCCCCTCCTGTTGCCTTTGGAATGCTTCGATCCATGGTGTCGGCAGCCGGTCGTCGGTCAGGCCTCTGAAGACGCCGTCGGTGCGACGCGACGGGGTGCCATGGAGGTACCGCGCCTGGCCGATGAGTCGCCCAGGCAGCGTCGGCCGGCACCTTCGCCCTGCCGCGGAGAGCAGGGCATTGAGAGATTTGCTTCTGCTCGTCATTTCGTCTCGATCAATTCGACCAAGTGGGGTCCCGGGCTGCAAAACGGCGTGTGCAGTTATTTCAACCCGCCTGTTGTTTGCATGGCCGAGGTTAATGCCGTCTGCGTCGGCGCGGGCCGGGTGAAGCTTCCATCACGTCGGCCGATGACGTACCGAAGGGAGCCCGCTATCCGGTATCTGATAAGAGCATCCCATAAGTTGGCCAGAGCTTTTGCACCACGACTGCGGCATTTCACTCAGCATTGCGTACGGCTGCACTGGCAGCCATGTCCATTGCTACAAACAGCGATTCGATGCTCACTGGTATGCATAGATACCGGCTGCGTGTAGTGATGCTCACCGGAAGTCATGAATGGCACTGTGGGGGGGCAGAGGCCCAAAGTGGCAGGCGCATACCGGCGGCCCTAGTTCAACGACCCCGATATGGGTGACAGCAAACCATTGACAGGAGCCGTGTCGCCATGGTTCGGACCATTGGTGGTCCTCAAGCCGTTGTGGGTGCTAGGGGCGTGATTGCGAATGTCTACCTCTTGGTGTTCTCGGAGAGCGATTACCTTCCTCGAGGAAGCTGATCTTTGCAACGGGGTGCGTTCATTCGACTAGGCTGAAGGGCCTGCCCAAGAGACAGCGAATCCTCGTACGGGACTGCGCGCCGGCCACCTGGGTGGCTGCGAAATGCAACTGTTCTTGGATCAGTTCCCCGGCCTTGCCTGTCGCAGGTCTTCGGAGATAGGCCATAAGCAAGAGAGAACACCGTTCCAGACCAACACTAGATGGCGAGGCCTTCGGAGAGCTCGTCATCCCGAGAGTCAATGACGGGCACCAGTTACACAGTCTCACAGTAGGCTGGGGGTGGCGCTAATTCGGAACAGAGGGGGGATGCCCCGGTCTTTGGCGGTGATTATTGGACTTCAGACGAGATGGCCATCGACGGGTATGCAGCTATAGTCCATCTGAATTTGTCAGCAGTGCTCGGGGAGCCGCAACCCCTGCCGAGCCGCAGCCGGTCGACATTCCCGTCTGGGAGGAAGAAGCTGTCGGTTCTCCCCCTTGGCGACAGAAGCTGTCGCGAGCCCCGCCAACAACCGGGCAGCTGCGCGGGGTAGCTTGAGCTGGCCAGCAAAACCATCGCCGTTGCGTCATGACGCGATGAGTTGCGACGCTGTTCTGCCTGGCCCCCCCCGGAGAATATGCCTGTCTGGTGCGGCACGGAGTCGGCGGGGCCAGGAGTCTAGGTACGTTTCTAGAAGACGGATCATTGTTTAGGGAGAGGGGGGGGAAGGGAGAGATAGGTATGCAGCGACATAAAAGGAGGAAGGGTCCCCAAGGCTCCCGTACGGGTCGTCGCCGGCCTTGACCTCCATTTCCCTCTTCCCCCTCCCCTCTATGAATTCTCGCCTTCTCACCACTGCTACGACGCGCACATTCACCACAGCCGCCCGATACGCCGCCAAGATGTCGTCCGCCCCCGCCCTCCCCAAGTCGGCCTTCGACCCCAAGGACATGCAGTTCCGCCACCTGGGCCCGACGGGCCTCAAGGTGAGCGTGCTGTCGCTCGGCGGCTGGCTGACCTACGGCGGCACGCAGAAGGGCGACATCGTGAAGCAGTGCCTGCAGACGGCCTGGAACCACGGCATCAACACCTTCGACACGGCCGAGGTCTACGCCAACGGCCAGAGCGAGATCGAAATGGGCCAGGCCCTCAAGGAGCTCGACTGGCCGCGCGACGAGTACGTGCTGACGACCAAGGTCTTCTTCGGCACCGGCCGCAAGGAGCCCAACACGCGCGGCCTCAGCCGCAAGCACGTCGTCGAGGGCCTCAAGAGCTCGCTGGCCCGCATGCAGCAGCCCTACGTCGACGTCGTCTTTGCCCACCGCCCCGACTACGCCACCCCCATGCGCGAGATCGTCGAGGGCTTCACCCAGGTCATCCGCAACCTCAACCTCGCCTACTACTGGGGCACCTCGGAGTGGTCCGCCACCCAGATCATGGAGGCCACCCAGATCGCCGAGAAGTACAACCTCATCGCCCCCGTCGTCGAGCAGCCCCAGTACAACGCCTTCCACCGCGAGCGCTTCGAGAAGGAGTTCGCGCCCCTGTTCCAGCAGTTCCAGTACGGCACCACCATCTGGTCGCCGCTGGCCTCGGGCCTGCTGACGGGCAAGTACAACGACGGCATCCCCGAGGACTCGCGCTTCGCCAACAACAAGGCCTTTTTCGAGAACACCATCAAGGAGCTCAAGAGCCCCGAGGGCCAGGCCAAGATCGAGAAGGTCCGCAAGCTGACCACCGTCGCCGAGAAGCTCGGCGGCACCCCGGCCCAGCTCGCCCTGGCCTGGTGCATCAAGAACCCCAACGTCAGCACCGTCATCCTCGGCGCCACCAAGACGGAGCAGATCGAGGACAACTGCAAGGCCCTCCAGCTGTCCGAGAAGATCACCCCCGAGATCATGGAGGAGATTGAGAAGATCCTCGACAACAAGCCCACGCCCCCTCCCACCTACGGCCGTGACCGATAGATGGATCTCCCTCTAGGGACGGCCCGGGTGTTGTGATATTCCCTCTTTGTAACAAGAGGCCCGGGGCGCATTTCCGATAGAAAAATCGGTAGGAACGCGTCTCAGGCTAACGGATCCACCATGATGGCTGGGGCCGATCTCAAGGATACCCAAAACTGTAAATGTATAATGAATAAAATTTATTTAGCATGTTATACCTCGCAGCGTTTTCGTGATCCTTTCTCAATACGCCAGTGACTTGTACGTAAGATATAGTGCCAAGAGAAGCTCGGTTCCCATGGGCAGGTTGACGATATACCGGAATCCCGGCACCCATATCCGTCATATGACAAGCAGCACCAGGCATGCAGCTCGAGCTGCTGAGGCGAATCCTTGCAGTGGAAGGGTCACAATCGGGTCCATTTCCCTTTGACGCCCCCCTCGTTGGTTCGGTGGGAACTGGATAATTGGAACTGAATCAAGCGCAAGGGATGGCTGTGGTATCTACGTAGCCAATATCCTCCTAGTATTACAAGATGCCGTCCCCGCAGCGCAGCTGCACGTTTCGAGACCCAAGCCCCGTGCCCCAAACAAGCTTTTACCACGCAGAATCGCCCTCACTATCGCCTTCTGGCGCGTCCCAAGCTTCGTTGGTGGAGGCCTCGTCCATATCGTCCATGTCGGCCGCGTCGTCGCTGTGCGCATCCGGTTCATCGTAGTCACCGTTGCGGAGTTGCGCCATGTCCGAGTCGGCATCAGAGCCCGATCCTGGTGAAGGTGCCGCGGGGACCTGAGAGCGGAAGAGGTTGAGCCTTTCGGCAAGCGAAGGTTTCTTCTTGGGCCTCTCGTCCTCTTCCTCCGACGATTCTTCGTCTGAGCCGGAAGCGTCGACCGAGGAGCCAGCTTCAGTGGCCGAGTCGTCATCACTGTCCGCCGAGTCTTGTTCCGACTCTGGCACTGCGGTCCGTTTACGCTGCTTGGGAGGTGAGTTTCGTTTCTTTATGGTACCGTCGTCATCGCTCTCAGAATCGGACATGGCCACATGTTTCTGTCGCTTAAGGGGTCGTGGTTCTTCGGTCTGGGCAGGCTCGTCATCGCCGTCCGAGTCGGACAAGACTTTGCGCTTACGCTGCCTCGAGGGCTGCGGCTGTTCGAGCTCGGAAACTTCATCGTCGTCATCAGAGTCGGAGACGACCGCACGCTTACGCCGCTTCGTGGGTGCCGGCTCTTCATCTGAGGTCTCATTATCGCCGTCGTCGGAATCGATGACTGCGCGCCTCGGTTGCCGAGGTTTTCTTCGTGCTTCTGTCTCATCCTCATCGCTGAAGTCTTCATCGGAGTCCACCACAGCACCGCGTCTTCTCTGTTCGGCGCGGCGTGTCGCTTGTGCATCCTCACCAGTGCCATCATCGGAGCTCTGATTCAATGACTCGGAAGATTCGGGGTCGGAGAAGTTGGCCGTGGCGAGTGCCCCTATCACCGTGCTCTGCGCTGGTGACGATCCGGCAGACATGAAGGAGACTGGCCCGGAGAGGTTATCAGGGCCATCGTCGTCAGAATCACCGCCATGGTAAATCATGTCAGAGTCTTCGTCAGAATCTTCGTCACTGTCTTCGATGGGTCTGTCATCGAGGCCTTCACTCTCGTACTCGTCTATCTCCGAGCCCTCATCGGAGTATTCGCAGAAGACGAATTTTCCGTTATAATGGGGGTCCCAGTTCTTTTCCCAGCCCCCAGGCTGGGAATTGATAGATTTCATGAAGCTGTAGCGACTTAGCCCTCTATCGAAGGCAAAGCGTATCATGGGGTACGCCGTCACTTTGTCATTGTGAATAATGACGACTTCCTCCCAATCATCCTCATTCCGGTCGTCTAGGTCATCGTCTTGGTTCTCGCCCTCATCCGTCTGGTCAACATATTTCCGGGCACACTCCAGTTGGTCTTTTCGGGTTAAGTCAGGCCAGCAAAATAGGTAGTCGAGATCCTCGCCCAGGCCCTCCTCCTTCTCTTCAGTCTGGAGATGGAAACTGTGGGCTGCGTCGGTGATGCACCACTTGATGTCTTGCGCGCTGAAATGATCGTCGTCGCGAAGAAAGTAAAAGGCGTCAAGGCTTGGCACAATCGATGATCCCAGTCCCAGGATCTTTCTATAGATGAACGAAGTGGGAATGTCGGCGTCAAGAGCGGAGAGATCCACTTCAAGCGCCATGTGTTTCAACCGGCTCAGTGCCTGCTGCAAGGGTCGCCACTGAGCGTGGGCGGAAAGAAGGAGCTCCCAGTCGGCTGCGAGGGCAATGACGTCCGTCTCTTTGCGGTAGCGCACGGAGGCATTGCCAGATTCAAATACAATTTCATCGGGGTAGAAGCCGAGAGCATAGTCCCGGCTTTCTTGGTGAGTTGACAGCACGGCGCGGGCTGAGGCCGTCTGGCGTTCCAAGAGCTCACTCTCGCGTAGCCGCGGGGTCGTCATAAGAGGCAGACGGAACTTGAAGAGACGATGCGGCTCTCTCAAGTTGGGATCGACAAAGTCCCATATGCGGTGGCGAAGTTCGATGGGCAAGCGCGTGAATTGTGGGAAAGAATAGAGTTCCTCTCGGTCTGGCAGCTCATTCATGCCGCCCATGTATGAGGAGCCATGGTCCGAATCGTCGCCCGATCCAGGCGAGTCTTCATCAGATTCTTCGGCCTCCAGGTCCAAGAAGTTGCTCTGCTCCTCGCCGCTGGATGATTCATCAGGATCTTCGTCAGGAGAATTGTCGCTGGACGACTCGTCATGATCCAGTACGCGGCGTTTGGAAGTGC
This sequence comes from Nigrospora oryzae, assembly GCA_016758845.1. Lineage (NCBI taxonomy): Eukaryota > Fungi > Ascomycota > Sordariomycetes > Amphisphaeriales > Apiosporaceae > Nigrospora > Nigrospora oryzae. The sequence goes on along the minus strand of JADKYO010000009.1, from coordinate 203,759 downwards.
GGACGGTTCGCTGCCGGGCGTCTGAGCTGGCCTGCGAAGAGTCGGAATCTGACGACGACATTTTTGCGACCGCTGACACTGAATCGCGCCAGATTCTGGGTGTGTTTCCCAAGTAGCCCCGGGGGGAGGGGTGCAGGAGATAGAGAAGATGTGATGGCTGGATTCGGCCCGGGGCGAGGCTCAAACGAAACAATGCCGCGGAATAGACGGGATGTTGCCTGGCAGGCAAACACGCCGGACGACGCAGGTCGGTTCAAATGAGCCTAGCACTCAAGATGAGCTTGAAAATGCGCCTGCGGGTGCCAAGTGGGGCCAGTTTTAGCGCCATGCCAGCATGGAAAACGCTACCGCTGCAGCTTCACGGCTGTTGCTTTGGGCCCCAAATTCCGCCCCGTTCGCCTCCCACAGTGCCAGAGCTGTCAAAACAATTCCACGCAAGTACTACCTGTTTCGTAGTACGGCTGCAGCCCGGAAAACATTGAACGAATATCACCGTGATAGCCATAGGTCGGCAGGGTCTATTTGTACATCCAAACCCTTGTACTACTTGCTCCTCACCCAGCTCGCCTTGATCCGAAAGTCTTGAGCACACACCTTGTTGACTGAAAGTGCGTGAAGGTCGCAGGGGAAAGACTCTGTCCTACAGAACATCTCTAACATAACCCTCAGGAAACAGCTCTGTACCTCGATGGCATCTCATGCTTATTGTACGGTTGTGTGCCTAGGGACTTCAAATGCGCTCCCATGTTCGAAGCTTCGGACCGGTGCGCTGAGTTCGATTCCCAACTTGCTGCTCTCTTGCACATACCGGTGGTTGTTGAATCGGCTTTGGCCGCCTTTTCTTTCAGGTATTCCGTCACCAACATCAAACACATGCCCTTGATATCTCTGCCACAGCGGGGCAAAATCAAAGTCGTCACGGGCCTGGCACGAGAAGGCCGTAAAATACCCAAACCGCGGCTCGGACTGGGAACTACCCCAGTTACCATCCGCGATACTTTTGCCGTAGCAGGGGGATCTCTACAACACCATCAGACCCATAGAGTATGCGCCATATGGCCCCAGTCCTAAATGGCACTGGGGCCAGGAGCCCGACACTCGCCATAGAAAGGAGTGGATGTCGAAGCGGATAACGAGGAGTTCAAGATGCCAGATGTAGTGGAGTCAAAGGCGATACTGACAGGTTTGGTCATGACGAACGAGCCTGGCAGCAGCGTCACAAATTTCTACCGGCTCGTTGACGAATAAAACAGGGTAAGATCTCACATCATCTCGAGAGTCAGGCTCTCCACTGTGCATCAATTCCAGGGCAATCTTGTGGGGTCTCTGAAATGGTGTCAGACAGCGCTCGATCGCACGGAGGAGACACGTAGGACGGATAGCTTGAGCATGGTCGTCTCCATCTTTCTAACCTCCCTCTTCATCTACAACTGTCGCGTTCCCAAGACCACAGGTACGGTTGAAAACAGGAAATCAACTTTTGGCCATGAGGAAGAAGTAGGAAGCCCTTGGCGCCTTTGAGCACTGTCTACGGATGGGACAGAACAGATCACCCACCACTGCTTGCATTGGCCTCGACTGCCACAAGGTTGGTATCATGATGCGGGCACGGAGTGCTCGAGAGCGGGCGAGGCCAAATCACTAACTAGTTCCTTCGATGCTTTGGATGGCAAGATTGTTAAGCATTTACCAGCGCCTTTCGCACAGAGGGGCTGTGCGTCCTGCGATGAAGCCACCACGCGCCCCCGATACGCCCTGGCAACGACACTGGAGGAGGTAGACATCTTCGAGGAGCCCAAATCTTCCTATACCCATACCCAACAGAATTAAGGGGATCTGAACCCGTCTATTGCGTGGAGTGACTTGGACAGTGGTTTCCTTGAGCAGTTAGTGTCGTCTTGCAACAGATAGCGCATCGCTCTAGATAGGGTTTTCTCATTAACGCGGGGTGGCATCGACACCGATTCCGACGCGCGACAATCTTCAGTCGCGGCTAGGTCTAGAAACGCGCAGCGCTGCCAGGGAAACAGAGTTGACGCTCGAGTAGAGGACGTAGGATCCCGGGCAACAACACAAAGCAACATGCTAGGCAATTGCTTGCCATGGCTTCATCATATGCCGGTTACCTGCTTCCCCATTGAGGCGTGCCCATGAATAGCAACTCGGGACTTTCCGCTTGCTTCACCTGAAGAGACGAGTTGACGCCTTTTATTGTTAGGTAATTTTATAGTATCTCTTCGACGGCGCTTCGATTCGCCTACTTGGATACAACTTATAAATGCAGAGCGTAATCGCAATGTATACACCGGCTGACCTGCTATCCGTATGCCGATGCCGTGACGCCGTCCCATGCAGTCATCACTTGGACAGCCCGAAACCACAGGGTACAAAGCCGCCCTTACCATGCGAGACCAACCCGGCCGACCGACTGAAGACCACACTGGGCAGCATTGCCCGCCCAGCAGATAAAGGCAACGTTTCAAACACCACCCTGTCGCCGTCAGATGCCGTGACTACAAAAAACAAATCAAGAACCCACGCAGTCGCCATGCAGATTTTGTACACATCATGTCCAAAGCCGGTGGGGTTGGAGGAGAGAAAGAATATACACATGGCCAGTCTTGAGAGGCAATAGCCGAGAAGGGAAACTAGGCCGAATCTTCTCAAGGGGTATCATGGTATTTTCCGGAGCCGGACGAATGTCAGGAAAAGGTGCCCGGGTGGGCGAGGAGTTGAAAACGATCGCTCATCGTGGTGATGTGGTTGGCTGAGTGCGGGCAGGCTGGGCCAGGCCGGCTTGTGTCATACAGTACGGCTGCTTTCGTGGTGGCATCATGTTAGTGCGCGCTATAACAAGTGTCGTCATCAGATGCATTCGATGTCCGAGAGCGAAAGCCTTTGATCTTAGGCCGACGTTGGAGTTCAGCCAGGAGGTCGTCCAGATCTGTCCAGTTGTCCTGATTGTCCGCAAATCGTCGGTGCTTGCGTGAAGCAATGTGCTGTTGGGCTGGTGTTAGCGCCTGTTCCCTCGGCTGCGACGTGCGAGCTTACATCATCAAAGTCGTCAAACTTGTCCTGGCAGTTTTCACAGTATCCCGGCTTGGGATCTCGCTTCTTGGCTTTAACCACACGCTTGTCGACCTGGGCTCGAGACTTGGCGCCTCCCTCTCCATTTCGAGCAGCCTTCTCCTTTTCGTCCACCGCGTCCAGTCTTCGGCTGGAAGTACGCCCAAGGGTTCGCTGGCTGTCCTGGAAGCTCGTTTCGGTGCTGTTGGTGCGGCGATGGCTCTGCTCGTGCGAGTTGTTCCGCTGAAGAACCTTGCGCTGCAGCCCATGGACCTCTTTGCTGAGCACGCCAATGGCCCCGGGCGTGGCAGCCGTCGAGGAAATCATCTGTGATCGAATAGCCGAAGTAACGTTGGATGGCTGGACCCCCGATGCGACCGGCTCTCCCCCAAAGAGCCTCGTGGAGGCGGCCCGGTTCGTGCTCGTGAAGTTGGTGGGCCTGAAAGCAAACTTGTTGGGCTTCGGGGGGTTGATAAAGTCGCCTGAGGCAACGCTGGAGCCACGTGTGTGAGCGCTTCCGGTGTCTCCCGTCGCCTTTCTTTCGGCCGCTGCCTTCATTGATGGCACCTCGGGCGGCTGCAGCACAGCTTTGGTGCCGGTTGCATGTTTTGTCGAGGCGGCTGCTTGGACTGCCTTTGTTTTTTCCTTCTCCCTCTCCCTTTCCTTCGCCTTGACCGCTTTGGTCTTGGCCGCCTCTTCGGCCGCTGCTCTATGGTCCCAATCCTCGACGAATGGACATCGTCCAAGAGTTGCCGACCGGAACTGAGGCCAGTCGCCGTCTGCTTTGTCTGCCACCTTCGCGTACTCGCGCACCATAATGGGCTTTTGCTTCTCCTCGAAGTCGTACACATAGATATACGGACCCTTGAAGTAATGAAGCTCCTGCGTAGCAACGGTTGGGTCGCGGTCCGAGGGTCCGTTGACCCGTTCGTTGTGCAGCAATTGCAACAAATTGTTTTCTTGAGTCATTCGTGACTCGGCGTGGTTCGCCCGCGTGCTTGCATGCCGGGAGCCACCATAGGCAATAGTAGCACTGATAAGCAGGTCCTCTTCCAGCAGCATCGACAGCATTCGTTGCAGCTTCTCAAAGGACCAGATCTTCTTGCCCATGTCGCGTGCTCGGTGCAGCACATCCATGTTCTTCTTGGGTCGAGCATCAGGCGCCAGATTCAAGGGTTTCCGGTTAGGTACACTGGCACTGGAAGCCGTGTCGAAGAGTCTCCGCTTGACAGGCTGGTCGGTCAGGCGCAGCAAGGATGGGTTGATTGTCTGTATTTGGTCATGGTCGGGCCTGCTCTCGGCGGCGGCGGCGTGGGCCGCTTCCTCTTCTCGTTGGCGTGCGCTCTTCTCGGGGGGGATAGTACGCGTCGTCACGACATGGGTGATTTCGTTGGAGAAGAATTTGTGCTCACGCTACCAACGCCAGTCAGTCCCAGGATCTCTTTCAACACAAAGGAGGCCAGTTACGCACAGCACCTAGCTTCTCAATTTGTCTGGTCAGTCTTGTACGGAGGTCAACGGGCAGATTGTCAAAGTAGAAGACCATTTTAGGGAATCTTCCTCTGTGATGCTCTTTCCATTGTCTGATCTCTTCCAAGTCCTTTTCCGTGTACCTGGTGGATTCGGCCTGGTGGTGGTGAACAGACCGCTCCCTCGCTAGTCTAGCCTCATAGGTACTCGCGTTCCTCCGGGTCGTTGTTGTCGCCTGGGTTCTGGCAGTCCTCTTCGAAGGGGAGTTCGAGGGCCTTGGAATGCCCGTTTCGAGCATCTGCTTTTTCGACGGGGGAGGTTGGGCATAGGCCTCTTCCCGTTGGAGATTAGCAAAGGACCGCTTCTGCTTGGCTGCGGCCAGGGCGCCGGGGTTGCGAATGGGTGAATTGACGACATTTTGGTTGTTCTGAAGTGGCATGCGGCGAGCGGTATTCGACATGGCGGCGGAGAGGGCGACGGGAGTCGGGGATAGGGATACTGCTGCCATATAATTGTTTATATCATGCTATGGAGGCGTCGGACCTTGATCGTTTTGGAGGCGGCGGGCGAGGGCGCGTCGAAAGCAGCTTGAGAGGGGGTGACCGGAGGGGGTTCGGTATTGTGCCGGTCAGGAGGTCGTCCGGGGGCGAGAATTGTCGCGACCGAGTATCAGAGCCGTCGATGCCAGCTACCAGTCAACACGAACAGTCCCGACTCGAGTCGCGAAGGCGCGTCGTTACCGTGTTTCTATCGGTGGGGACGCACGTCAGAGCCAGGCGTCCTGAGGTTTGGAGACATATTAAGTGGATATGGTATGGGATAGTTGAAAACAATGCGACGTCGTACCTGGCAGTCGCAAGCGGCGAGACGAATGCTGCGCCGTGTGGAGACTACCCAACGCGCCGAGTGTCAGTGACGACTCGCAATCGGAGGGGCAATGGTGGTCGTGGTGGTTGGTGGTGGCGGCGGAGAGGCGAGGGCGAGCGCGCGGTGCAGACGTGACAGAACACGCTCTGCGTGAACACTCGAGACACGGGCGGAAATCGGAGGGGGATCACGCGGCGGGATCGGATGCACAAGGGGACAGGGGCGGCAACCGACGGCTCAAGAGACGCGAGGTGCGCTCATCGCGGGTCGCGTGTGAGGGCGTGCGGAAGAGAACTGACCGTGTTGGAGGGGGAGCGAGTCTGCAAGTATCGTTCACTCGCCGGCTGGGCTACTGGTTGTGGGAGAGAGCAGTACGGGACGGGTTTGGCTGGTGCAGGCAAAAAGGGTCGGAGCGCGCCAGAGTGAAACGGGTCAATGAGCAACTAACCACCGGCCAAGCTGGTGCGCTGGTACTACGGGGCTCGCCCAGTACAAGGGACTATCCGCCTACCGCTTAGCTAATTCATTCCCTCCCCGGGCAGCAGCAACTGCTAGTATGTGCACCGGTGCATAGCAACAAACGCGCTCAAGGGCCCGTCGGTTCAGCGGGTGGGCTCTAGCAAATCACCCGCGAGCCGTCAACAATAATAAAAGCAAGCACAGGCCACCGGATCACCCGTCGCCCCTCATTCCATCGCACGCGACACTGCAGCACAGCAACCAGGCCAGGCTTTCCCTGAATCGGCCGTTGCAGCGGGGACGTCCAGGATCTGCCAGGGCGGGCACTGACAAAAAAACCCGTCGTCGATCGAGGCTGCCTAGTTACCAGGCTGCATCGGGACCGTGTCGTGTGTTTTGTGTTGTGCGCGTTCTGGTTGCCGTGTGTGCTCCGCTTCCTTACGCTCTTCCTCGCCAGCCCGGCTCCTCCCCCCCCCAGGCTCGTGCTTCTGCTCGTGCGGTCCAGCGCCGCCTGCCTTCTGTCGTCATTGCATTGGCGGCACACCCGACGCGACACGCGCCGCGGGGCTAACGCAGCCGGGACGACTAGGCCCCGAGCCTACGGGCGGCTTTTTGTCTGTATTCCGTACCCGGGCCGGCGACTGCCATACGCCACCTCATGTGCGGGAGGTCCCAGCCCGACATCCCACCTCTCGTTTTGTAAAGCACACGCCGCATAGTCAAGTACGGATTGCGCCTCGGCCGGAAGCGTTCCAACAGGCACATTCGCAGTCTCCCTTGCCGTCTCGCACGCCCCTCCTGCTTTCTTGCAAGGATGAGGCTGCCCAGACTTCGGCAGCCGTCATGGCGGCACCTCAGCCTCATCCAGCAGCCCGGACGAAAGCCGTCAAGCCTCCCGTTTGCGCAGCGGCTTCCTTGGTCATCAAGAGCCTACTCAGCACCCGCCGACCTCGTGGTCCCCGCCTCCAACGTTCTCTTTGGCCAGCCTGTCCACGAAACACATCCCCACATACTAGCTGCCGGCGAGCTCACGCCGGGCATTACGGCGCAAGAATTCCACGACCGCCGTGCTCGTCTGATCGCCTCCCTCCCACCAAACTCGGCCGTGCTGCTCCCCTCGGCCGATGTCCAGTACAAGTCGGGTGCTGTCTTCCGCTCCTTCCGCCAGGACACCTCATTTCTCTACCTTACAGGCTTCAGCGAGCCCGAGTCTCTCGCCCTGCTGGTCAAGACGCACAATGATTATGTCTTCCACCTGTGGTGTCGCCCGAAAGACCCCAAGCAGGAGCAGTGGAACGGACCGTGGAGTGGTCTCGAGGCGGCACGCGATGTCTGGAACGCCGACGAGGTGGGCGACTTCGGTCGCATGGAGTTCGGAATCGGCAACGCCCTGAAGGGCGTCCAAAAGCTGTACACGGATGCGCCGAGTAACACAAAGCTGGCCAATGTCCTGCGCACAGCTGCGCCGAATGTCACGATCGCGCCCTTGAAACCCGCTCTCAACCCGATCCGTGCTATCAAATCCCCTGCCGAGGTGGCCTGTATGCGCCGCGCCGGCCAGGCCTCCGGACGAGCCCTCACAAACGCCATGCGGCAATCCTGGCGCCTTGAGAAGGACCTGGGGGCCTTCTTGGAATACGAGTACCACAATGCCGGCTTGGACGGCTCTGCCTACATTCCCGTGATTGCCGGCGGCCAAAAGGCGCTCCTCATCCACTACGTACTGAACAACGGCATACTGAATGACAACGAATTTGTGCTGGTCGATGCTGGCGGCGAGTACGGAACATACATCACCGACATTACCCGCACATGGCCGAACAACGGCAAGTTCACCGCGCCACAAAAGGACCTCTACGAAGCCGTACTTTCTGCTCAACGGCAAAGCGTCAGCCTGTGCCGCGAAAACGCAAGTATTACGCTCGATAAGCTGCACTCCGTTACCGAGACCGCTCTCCGCGATAATCTGCGACAACTGGGCTTTGATGTAGGCGGCGACCGGATGAGCACCCTTTTCCCGCACCATGTAGGGCACTATATCGGCCTTGACGTGCATGATGTGCCGGGCTACTCGCGGGGCACGTCTTTACGGGAAGGACATTGCGTCACTGTCGAGCCTGGTGTCTATGTTCCCGACGACGAGAGGTGGCCCCGTGCCTTCAGGGGTCTCGGCATCCGGATTGAAGATAGCATAGCCGTCGGTCAGGAACACCCTCTTGTCCTCACGACAGAGGCGGTCAAGGAGGTAGCCGATATCGAGGCCCTGAGAGACTAACACCCACCATCCGCCTTAATCAGATGAAGGTGGATACACTGTTTTCCGATGCAATGGTTGATAAAGGGCCCTCAAGGTGCGTCTCTTCTCTGTCAAAAGCCAGGAGCAAATCGTCGGTGGCCGCTATACCAAAGTCGCCGAGCCCTACGCCGGATTCCAGTCGCTTGGAGATTTCACATAGATTTGCACCCATACCCATTCTAGACGTCCAGACTCGCGGTCTCATAGCACCAGTGCTCGGCAGGCGGGGCAGATTCACATCGAGGATGGCAACGGTCCGAATGATGATTAGAACAAGCATTCGCTCCGATCGCTAATCAAGGTAAGTGAAATCGCCGAACAGAGGAGTTTAATGTGAACAAATGTGAAGTCCTGGCCACCATCCATGCCTAAGCTCGTGTCCACAACCCGGACCACGACGCCCGCAACAGGGGCCTACTGAGATTCACAGTCGCCCCCATCGCCGATATCCATTCCTTCTCAGCAGTACGTTCCCGCTCAGTCCATTTCTCGGAAGCCATCGGTGGAACCAGAGCGGCAGATGGGGCGCTGCTGCAAAGTAGGAAACGAACGAGATCCAGACTCCCCAGCTGGCGGAGGGGCGTGTGCGTTGGTGACGGTATACGACGAGTGCTCACTGAGCAGACCCGAGCGGGAGACCCGTTGCGACGAAGCCGAGTAGTAAGAGCTTTCGGACCAGTCCACGAGGGGTTGGTGGCCTTGCATTTCCAACCGGGGTAGAAACTGCCGGGTGGGAGGCGACGAGCTCAAAGCCACCGGAGGGGACGAAGGCTGGCTGGCGTGATTGGAGTGAAATACATCCTGCGACTGGACCTTGGGCAAGGCTTGTGGAGCGAGGGAGTTCTGGTCTGCCAGATCAAAATGGAATCCATGGCTCTGCGTGCGTGTGGTCGTTCCTTGCATTCTCGACTCAGAGTGCACCTGTCTAGTGACTTCGGGTTGGATCGAGCTCTGGTGTGACTGCAGAACTGACCGTTCCTCGCTGGTTGCCGTATGCGGCTGCCAAGCGGACGAATCGACATCTCTTAGAGTGAGCACCTGTTGGTCGACTTGTCCCCGTTGAGGTGGAGGTTGTAGCAGTGCCGCTGGCTGAGCCGGGGGCGCACTGCTGTTCTGTTTGTGGACGGGGCCAGTCGCGGAGTGTGCGTTCGTGCAGTCCGATGCGGGGGAGGCGTGGTTGATCCGCGCTGGCCCTATGCTTTTCGAGATGCTGGAAGTTGAGCCCATAGTCGGCACTATCGCCGCCGCTGATCCGTACACCCCGGGATACGCGCCATCGTCCTCATCATCGGTCAGTTGCGGGTGCACACCGTCCTCGGGTTGGCCCCTGGCGTCGCGGCGGCGCCGAATGTGGAAGAAAACCCCGGCAACCACCATGGCCAGGCCAAGGACGCTGCCCATGACGGCGCCGGCAATCACGCCTGCGTTGGGTTTTTCCTCCTCTCTATCGGCCCTGCGACCACAGTATGTCTCGTAGACCGTCCTTGCACTGGCCTGCTCTCCGGTCGCTGTCGAGTTGCAACCGTACACCGAGTTTGAGATTCTTGTCTCGACAATGTTATGGTTATAGGCCGTGGAACAAATGCAGGACTGCAACTCGGTGACACCCGGGGGGCAGACTGAGGTCGTCATGGCCATGACGGCGTCGGAGACTGCGGATGCAGCACACGGTGCCTGGCATTATGAAGCTTTAGTGGTTTGGCCACACCCGAAGCAGCCGAGAAATGCCCTGGCCAGCTTGCTGCGAAGAGGCGGTACTCACCAAATGGGTAAAGATGGTCAAGTCGGTCACATAAACGACTTCAGCCGCGAGCGACATGCCCAGGACAGCCCAGGCCATGGGCCAAACCTCACGATGCCTCATTGTTGCAACACGATTGCCTTGGGAACAGAATGCAAGAAAGACGAAGCTGCCGGGTATGGAAGGCCAACCAGAGGCTGCGGAACCGACTGTATAAAGCAAGAATCCCACTGGGGTCATCAACGGCCTAGCACTTGTAGGTGGAGGTCGTCCCGGGTAAATATTGACTGCAACTTATCTGCCCGAGCGTTTGAACGTGCCCGCCCGCGAAGTGCGTTGTGGGAATATCTCCTAGGCGATGATGCGATGCGGCGGGCGGGCCCGAGGAAGGCCCCTCGGCGGCTGAAGCATGTACCGCGTGGTCAGAGGATCATTGCTGCCGCAGGACGGGCAACAGGTGCTTGGCAGCGCCTCATCTTCCAACCGTTTGGTATCACCGCTCCGTTATGGTGGGAGTTGGTACATGTCGCAGTGACGAGGCCCGGCGAAGAAACAAGCGGGTTGGGTGGCACTTCAGAGTTTTGACCCTGGCCCAGCGCCAATGCACAGGCCCAGGAGGTGTAGCTGGCGGTCTTGCAGGGCGAGCATGAACGAAGAACTTCCTTGGTTGGAAATTACTGCGCCGTTTCTGGCTCCGGTTATCTCGGACGAGGGTGCCCGTACGGACCGGTCACGGCACGTAGTCATGGAGACGGACGCTTCGGTGCCGTTGCATCGGCGCACACCCGCGCCAAAGGACCAGCTCAAGCTACATCCAAACTTTGCGTCAGCAGTGAAGGGGAGGCTTGCACATCGGCCCCTCCGGGACGGTACGAATCAAGCAAGGGCGGCGAGGATAATTGCTTCTTCAGCCGAAGCTGCAGGTCTCAGCTCCCTGCGGCCCGTTGAGCATCATTACTCGGTAAACGATGATAGGTTCACTGGTGTCTGCCGATACCAACCTACTCACAGAGAATGAGAACGGGATTTGCCATACGGAATGATGCAGTCCTCCAACGAAATCGAGTCCTGCTCGGGGTGCCTTCTTTTCACCGTACATAGCGTCGATGATGGGAGGAGCAGGCGGTAAGACTTCCGCACTTCGGCTGTGGAGTTGGGTCCGGTCGGCTCGGGGATCCATAGCGGCCAACCCAGTTTTCAACTTCAACCCATCCATTTCGTTTTCCCCGAGAAAAGCAATCCACCGCCTCCGGGTCGATCCACGACGTCTCATTGGGCCGCCAGCGACATCTCTGGCCCGAGCCCCCGAGTCATGCAGTCACTTCCCGCCGGCGGCCTGGCCTTCCTCCTCCACGCCATCATCGAGACGCCGGCAGCCATTAGCTTCATATGCTTCCCCGACAAGCAACTGCCGGGTGGTTCGCCGGCAGCCAAGCTGATCTTACGACAGTATGGCGGCCTGCTTCTTTCGACCGTCCTGATAAGCCTCGCCCTCCTCACCCAGGACGATCTCGAGGGCCTTAGAAGGCCGATCGCGGCGGCACTGGGAAGCTACCACTTTTGGCCCACATATCGCGCATATTGCCGTTGCGCCTCCGCCGTCCCAGGCGATGTCAACGGTGCCAGCACGCTGGGAGGACCGCTGGTGCATCTGATCGTACATTTACTGGTCCTGGGGCTTTTTCTGGCGGCGGTTCTTTAAAGCTTCGCCCGAGAGGTATCAGGTTTACTATAACCATGCCTGATCGCGTTGACCAGAATCAATTGTTTTCCAGTCGGTGTCCGATCGCCCGGGACCAATGACTCAGTTTCTGGCCTGATCCGACATGGTGTCTCAGCACCCTGCATCGGGATTCACTCGAGGAACTGTAGAGTGCTGAATTGTTGTTGTTTGGGGATGAGGCGGCCGCGAACGGTTCGGTGCATTCCAGTTGATGTGGTCCAGGCAGACAAAGGAGGTGGCAGCCTGCCTATGGTAGTGTCGCAATGCCATACTTGGTGCTGACGAGCTCTTCTCGGCTCTTGGACTGTACCTGTGACTTACCCTACTTGGATCAACTTTGTGATAATCGACCAATTGAGGCGACCCCGGTTTCCGCCGCAAATCCCCCAACCCAAGGATGTGCTATCATGAGGAGACGATCACTTTATGCCGGACTTGCCGCGGCACGCTGGCATCGCCGGAGTTCAGAAAACGAGTGTGCAAGGAGGCGCGAGAATCTGGCATCTTGGATTCCTGTAAGCCGCGAACCGAGAACGCGAACGACTACAGCGATGTGGAAACCATCTTCGATACAACGGACACCTGCTGGCCCTGCTTGGTCGCTACTGGCCTTGAACCTTCGACGGTATCTCCAACACCGAGCAAATCTGTTAATGGCCCCTTTCACGCTATAACTTGCCATCTACCGCTGATGTGATGGTCCGGCTGTCATTGGGAACCCAGCGACATGCAAGACAGCCAGATCCGGGTGGAAGCCCGGCGCCCAGATTCAATGGAAGGAACCGAGTAGAGCAGGGAGCCCCGAGAGGCCGCGCGCGGGCCGATTGGGGCAATGCAGAAGAATCTTTCGCGCCTGAATGTTACCTCACTCAGGTGTGTGACACGCAGATGGTGTCGGGAAAGTACACAGGATGGAATTCAGAAGGGAGAGAGTATTGATATGAGCGAGTGGTTTGTCTCTGTACTCTGTGCCTTGAAAAGGACGAGGCGAAGAAGTACTGCTCCACACCACCTTATCCACTTGACCATACTGAATACAGCAGAAACTTGATTCCGCTCAGTAAGCCACCTTTTTCACGATGTTTTTCATGCGTTGCAACAGCGCCAACGACCGCCATGCCTCGCCAGCTCACGCAAACTAAGCGTGAGAGAATCTATATATCATTCTATGACGCAAAATGGACGCACCGACGAATCTGAGAATATCTTCACGTCTACGAGAAGTAGGAGCCTTCCAGCGCCTCGGCTTCTTTCGACGAGTGGCACGTCAACGTCCGAAGCTTGATGAAAGGTCTGCCTGCCGGCGTCTCGCTTGGGCTCTTGAGCACCTCCCATGGACATCGGAACAATGGTCTCAAGTCCTTTGGAGCGGCGAAACCTAGGTGACTGGCGGCACTCATCGCAAGCAATATGTGTCAAGCAGAATAGGCGAAGAAAATCATCGCGACTGCGTCAACACTAAGCCAAAGAAGCAGCGAGGCTGAATGTTTTGGGGCTGTTTCTCTGGCGTAACTGGGAAAAGCCTTGGTGTCGTCTAGCAAATAGATTGGGGGCTTATTAATGGCGCCTCCTATAGAGAATACATACTGCTAGTCATCTAGAAACGCCTCGAGGATTACCGCCGCGACTTTGGCGAAGACTTTATTTTTACACAAGATAATGCCCCTAGTCACGCCGCGAAAGAGACGATGAACGACTTCGCTCACTGGAAGCTGCCGGTTATGTATTGGCCGGCAAATTCTCCTGACTTGAATCCTACACGGGTTGGAACTGGATGAAGGACTGGCTGGAATCGTTTCTTCTGCCACGTAATGTCTATGTGTGGAAGACTGGGTAAAAATGACCTGGTACCTCGTGGAGTAGCCCAAACTTACCCGTACAGTCTAGTATGTGCATGATGATGAAGACGGTAGCGACGTCTGCTCCATAAGCCGACCTACATAGAATGTATAAGGTACCTACTCGAATCTGGTGACCTGAAGTTGCGTTTTTGACAAACCCGGTTTGAACTGGGTGTCGTAGAGGGGTTGTCGAGGCGACCAGTACCGAAGGCAAACCTGGAGCGACTGACGATGGGATTTGTTGTACGCTGCAGGCGAATGATCACATTCCATGATACTGGAGGTGCGTACCTATGTAGAGAGTGTCCTCGCGCCGGCAGTCGGCTTGGCCCCAGGGACAATTCCTGGGTAAGCAGCCCCGGGAGGAAACGCGTTTCATCCGGTGGGAGAACATGCCTATCAAAGCAGGGAGGAGGTTGCAATTGGCAGCAGGACTGAAGTGAAAACGATGCGTGACGTGTGTCTGTTCTGACGTCTTTCGCCCTGACAACCTGGGGTTGGAGCCTTTGGCGGTTGCCCCGGGTGTGGGTCTAGGCCCGAAACGTGGTCCTGGGCAGCCAGCCTGGAAAAATGGATGCATATGGGAGGTCCAAGCTCCACAGTAGCAACAGCAGCCTCGCCTTGCCTCGTGGTCGGTCGCGTCTTTCGACCTGCCCTTCCGAAAACAGAACAGCCAGCAACTGTCGCCCAAAGACAATCCTATCGACGGCCGTCCCATCGCCGCCCGAACTGCCCTTGGGGGTACAGCGCCTAATCGCCCAAGCCTCCGTCAATAGGCCTCCTCCTGCCGGCACCGGCACGTGTGGCCCCTTCCCCCTTCCCTTTCTCCTCGACCCTTCGTTCTCTCGTTTGTTTGCAGTGGGGGGTATAAGCTTGAAAACGTTCCATCGCGAAACCCTCACCACCGTCTCCATCAACCTCGCCCACCCCCCGAGCATCGTCGCACGTGTCCCTGTCGCATCGACTCCGACCCCCCATGGTTCGCGCTCCGGCGACTCGAAGAGCTTGACAGGATGGCTGCCGCCGGCGTGGACATCGGCTATCTGGAGTCCTATCTAGGCACGCCTCAGGACGCCTTGGTAACAGCCACCACCAATCCGACAGCCGATCTGGTCATCTCCATTCTTGCTGCCGTTGTCGCCAAGGCCCACGAAAACGATTCCGTCTACTCGGAAAATGTGCAACTCAAGGTCGAGCTTGAGACCAGCGTGCGCGGCGCCGAGGCGCAACGCGACGCCAGCAATGAGACGGCCAGGAAGGCCCTCAAGGACCTCGAGGAGATCCGTCAGAGACTGAAGGAAGAAGGTTCGTCCTATTCTCGGCCGGGGTTCGATCTCGCTTGCGTGGTTGTTCCCGGCCTCGCCACCCGGTCCCGCGCCCTCCCCTTTTGCGATTTACTAACGACCCCCGAGAAACCTCTCGTCAAGCCCTTGAGAACGAAATTCAATCCATCAAGTCTTCCAGCAGCACCTCGAACACCGAGATCGATGGCCTCAAAGCCCGCATCGTCTCTCTCGAGACGTCGAACCGCGAAACACTCAGCATCATCGAAACCAAGAACAAGGCAAACGAGTCTCTTTCTCAGGAACTTCAGGCCCAGCACCAGAAGAGCCTGAAGCTTAGCCAAGAAATTGCCAGTCTGCAGCAGACCATTCAGTCCACCCAGGCAGCCGCCGCCAGCGCTAAATTCAAGGAGCAGTCTGTGCAACAGCAGCTTGAAATGGCCCAGCGCAGCGCCGAGTTCTACGAGAATGAGCTCCAGACGAAGCAAGCCGAAGCTCTCAAGTTCCGCAAAGAGAGGGGTGCCCGCATCGCCGAGCTCCAGCGCCTCAATGAAGAGGCCACAGCCAACCTCGAGGCAAAGACGCGAACCGAGCAACAACTTCGCAAGCAGGTGACCCAGGCGCAAGCCAAGACGCAGGAGACTCTGTTGACCTTGCAAAAAGAACGCGAGGCCTTTGCCCGCAAGGAGCAAGGATACAGAGAAGATCTGGACTCGACCAACAGACTCCTGTCCATGAAGGATGAACAACTCCAGAGCCAAAAGAGACGAATGCTGGACGTGGAATCGAGAATGGAGCAAGTAAAGAAGGACGGCGAGGACGCCGTACGGCGCATCAGCGAGGAACTCGCCCAAGCGACCGAGGGTCACGACCAAGCGACCGCCGAAGTACAGTCCCTCCAAGCCGAAATCGCCCGCCTCAAAGACGAAGCGCAAGATGCTGGCTCTCCTGGACAGCCTGGGTCGGCACCTCAGACCCCCCGCCCCATGAACGGATCTGTCCTTGGCCGCCCTTCGTCGCCGTTTGGAACGCCCGTTTCTGCCAGGAAATCGTACAACTCGGCCTCCCAAGCCATCGCCGAAAACGCCAGCCTCAGAAACCAGCTCTCGACCGTTCGGTTTGAGAACCAGAAGCTGCGCGAGGAGATGGACGATATGATGACACAGCTCGAGGCGAAGGTTCCCGAGATGCAGGAGCTCCATTCCGAGAACGAGCGCCTCCAGAGGGAGATCCAGAACATGTCTCACTTGTCCGACGAGAGCTTCAAAGAAAGGGATTTGGCGAAGAAGGCGGCAAAGAAGGCAGAGGTCGCTCTGTCCAATTCTCAAGTTGAGGCCAACATTCTTCGCAACCAGGTCCGGGACTTGAGCGCGCAGATGCAAATGATGATTTTCAACCTCGAGCACCGTGGCCAAGAGTTGACACTCGAGGAGACTCTTCAGCTCCAGCGCATTTCTCGGGCTGATGGCTTCGCCACTGACGACATGTCCGATGTCGACACCTTGGTTACCGAACGTCTGGTTGTGTTCCGCGACATCAAGGACCTCCAGGAGAAGAACCAAGAGCTGCTCCGCGTGATTCACCAGCTCTCCGAGGACATGAAGAACGAGGAGGACGCTGCCGCGAAACAGCAGGCTATCGAGGACCGCAACGAAAACGCTCGGCTGAGGGACCAGATCAATGAGTTCCAAGACCGACTCAAGGCCTTTGCTTCCAGAACCGAGATCATTATGAAGGAGAGAGACATGTTCCGTCGTCTTGCCGATGGCAAGAAGCATGGCGACGCGTCTTCCGTCGATGACGATAGCCATGTCCTTGCTAGCATCGAGGAGAACTCGGCTGCTGGTGATGGCATTCCCGACTATGCCGCTTTGCTGCGAGACTTGCAGGCCAGTACGGAAGCCTACAGGGCCGAGATGGCGGTGGACAGGGACACACTGAAGACCCAGGTCCGAACCCTTTCTTCGGAGAAGAACGCCCTGCAAGCCGAGAACTCCAAGGTTCAAAGCCAGCTCTCTCTTGCGAGCGAACGGTACGAAATGTTGCAGAGCAATTTCACCTCGTTGCAGACCGAGAACAGCGAGCTGCAAAAGCGAGTCCAAACCCTTTCGGAAGCAGCTGCCAGACAGGATCTGGTGACCCAGCAAGCTGCGGAGGAATTAGTCGAGGTGAAGTCTCAGGCCGACAGCTTCCGCAGCGAGAACTCCAACCTACGAGCGGAGAAGAATCTTTGGAAAGACATCCAGGAACGCCTCAGCAAGGACAACGAGGCCCTTACCGCGGAACGATCCCGTCTCAATGGCCTGCTAGCGACGCAAGAGACACTAAAGAACGAACGGGATCTCAATGAGGCAGAAGCCAAGCGGCGTGTGAAGGCCGAACTGGAATCGGCGCAGACAGAACTAAGTGCTGTGAAGCGCAAGCTGGCCGAGGAACAGGAGGGTTACAAGATGTTGCAGCAGCGCAAGGAGTATGATGCGCAGACAGCCCAGAAGCGTATTGACGAACTCTCAACGACACTCAGCCAGCTCCGCGAAGAGCTCGTGGCCACAAAGACGACTAAGGATCACCTCCAGGCCAGGAACGACGAACTCACAATCCAGCTGAACAGTGCAAACGAGAGGGCAGAACGACTCCAGCCCCGCCCGACGCCAAGACCAGGCACAGCGGTCCCAGGATCCGACCAAACTGGCTCGCAAGACACGGATGAGCGCGTCCAGGAATTGATTCACGAGATCAGCGACTTGAAGCGCGATCTGGATCTGACCAAGATGCAACTTGAGAATGCACAAGAGCAGATCGGGCAATACAAGGAACTCAGTGAGGCCGTGGAGGAAGATCTGCGGAACATAACGGCGAGCCAGGACGAATACGCCGAAAAAATGGATACCGAGCTAGCTGCTAAGGAATCGACCATCAAGGAATTGCAGCAGCGCACTGAGGACCTTTCTACCGAGCTTGCCCGGTCCAACAACGAGCTGTCCACTCTCCGCGACAGCCAAGCTGATGTTGCCCGGCGCTTCCATGACGAAAAAGCGATTCTGGAAGAGGAACTCCAACGCCTCAAAGACCAAGAGAGCAACTACGCCGAGGCGGCACGTTTCCACCAAGAAGACCTGCGCCAACAAGCAGACATCGCCAGGAGCGCCCAGGAATCATACGAAAAGGAAGTTAGCAAACACGGCGAGACCGCCACGTCCCTGTCCAATGTTCGTAAACAGTACAACGAGTTGCGAACGGAGACGGCTACACTCCGTGCCGAGGCTGAGTCCGCCCGAGCTACGTTACTCCAGAACGAGAGTTCCTGGGAGGACCGCCGCAAGAAGATGGAGCACGAAATGGCGGAGCTACGGGCCCGACGCGACGACGCCGACTCCCAAAATAAATTGCTTCACCAGCAGCTCGAGAGCGTCACCTCCCAAGTCGGAGCCTTGCAACAGATTCGGACATCGGGTGGGCCAAACGAAGATATGGAGCTTATCGAAGCGCAACCCTCGTCGTCATCTGAGGCCCAGCTCCGCGAGCTTGCCAGCTACCTACGCCGCGAAAAGGATATCCTCGAGGTTCAGTACGACTTGAAGCTGCGGGAGTCCAAGCGCCTGCAAGAGCAGTTGAATTATACCCAATCGCAGCTGGATGAGTCACGGATCAAGCTCGAACAGGAGCGTCAATCTCAGTCGGACAGTCAGCAAAACTCGATGTCGCACAAGGATCTCATGCAGAAACTGGAGGAGCTCAACCTCTTCCGGGAGAGCAGCGCCGCGCTCCGTCATGAGGTCAAGCAGGCACAGGCCTCGCTATCAGAAAAGACAGCCAAGATTCTGGAGCTTGAGGCGAAGGTGCAACCTCTGGAAGCGACTATTGAGGAGCTCAACAGTCAACAGTCGTTCAAGCATGCCGAGATCAAACAACTACAGGAAGATCGAGACCGATGGCAGAAACGCACCGAGGACATTCTCACGAAGCACGGCCAGACCGACCCTGCCGAAGTTGAGGAGCTGAGAGAGACTGTCGCCAGACTCGAGACTGAGAAGAATGCACTGCAAGAGGCCGAGGCGCCCTTGAGAGGGAAGATCGAGGCGCTCGAGAAGGTCGTCGAGGAGAATGAGGCGAATCTCAAGGACAGGCTGGAGAAGCAAAAATCAAACTTCACCACCCAGTTCAAAGCCCGCCTCGGACAGGCCAAGCAGGAGAAAGATACAGCCGTACAGGAGAAGGACGCGGCCATCACCGAGCGCGACAATCTGCAAAGCCAACTTGAGACGGTCAATGGTCAACTCACCACTGTCAAGGAGGAACTCGATACGGAGAAGCAGGAGCGTTTGGTGGCCACCGAGCAGATCAAGCACTTCCAAGCCCAGGTCCAGGCGTTGCAGGAGGAGGCACAGCAAGCAAAGAATACGGCTCCTGCCGCGCCAACGACTCCGGCCCTGGCCCCAGCCCCGACTCCGGCTCCCGCCGAAGCGACGCCTCCTGGCCCCGAGGCAGGCAGCGACGATCCGGCAAGCTTGCAGCGAATTGACGATGTTGAGAAGCAGCTTGCAGACGCGAGAGCTGAGCTGGAGAACGTCAGCGCACAGAAAGCAAACATTGAGCAAGAATTGCAACAGGTGCGCGGACAGCTTGAGTCGGCCATCTCGGAGCGCGACGCCGCACTGGCCAGTGCACAGGCTGGTACAACCAACAGCGACATTCCGATGGAGAATGGCGCTGCGGCACCTGCACCTCTCACGGACGAAGAACGGAAGGCCCTCGAGGAGAAGATTGCGGCGGCCGAGTCCAGAGCAGCCGAGTTGGAGGCCAAGGCCAACGAGCTGGAAGTCAACCAAGCCAACATTGTCAAGGAGCGTTGCGACAAGATGAAGACGATCCTAAACAAGAAAATGGCGGATAAAAACCAACAAATGGAGCAGGAGCGGGCACAGCACAAGGAGGCAACCGAGAAGATGCAGGAGGAGTTGAAGCTCCGCCTGGAGCAAGAGCGCAAGATCTGGGAGGCCGAGCAGGGATCAACGACGCCGGCCGACGTGAAGCCGCCTGCCACGCCGTCGCGACCTGTTGCTCCGGCCACGCCAGCACCTGGCGCGCCGCCAGCCTCGGCCACGCCAGCATCCGGCACGCCCGGCGGAGCAGCAGCGTCCCCGGCCGACCTGCTGAACCTGACCGATGCCGAAGCCCGGGACTTCGTCAACAAGAACGCAACGGTGAAGGCGATTCTCTCCAACAACATTAAGAGCAAAATCGCGCAAGAGACCAAGCGACTCAGGGAGGAGTGTGAGCAAAGCCACGTTACCAAGAGCGAGTTGGAGCAGAAGGTTGCCCAGGCGCGAGAGCAGGCGCAGAAACTTGCAGCATCCAAGGCGACGCTGCAACTGAACATGGCCGAGAACAAGGCGCGCACTGCGGCAGCCAAGCTCGGAGTCGTGGAGACGGCGGCTAAGGACACGCCCCAACGGCCCGTTGTTGAGGTCTGGGCCATCGCCAAGGAAACCAAAGCACCTCCGCCGCCGCCGAAGCCGGCGGCGCAACCCGCGGCACCTGGTGGTGCTGCTGGAACATGTCAGTCATCCGCCATGGACCCTCCCGTCGTGACATGCACTAAATTCAACGCAGCACTCCCAGCACCTCCGACTGCTAACGGACTGCCGCGACCGGCTGCTGGCAGCGCGCTGCCCAAGCCGCCGGGTGCGGGAGTGCCCACGTCGCTCCCCGCCCATCCCTTCGGGGCCTCCCAGGGCCCTGGCACCCAACCCCCGACAACGAATCCGTTTGCTTCTTCCACGGACGGCAATGCCGCTTCGGCTTCGACGCCGGCACCGGCACCGGCCTCGGCCGCGCCCCAGCCTCAGCCGACACCGGCGGGAACCACGGGCCCGCCCAAGTCGGGCATCCCGCCGCCTAGCAGCCTGCCCAAGAGCAACCTCCGACAGCCCGGTACCACATACCAAGCAACTCGCGGTGGCGCAAGGGGCGGACGTGGTGGCGCAAGAGGGGGTGCGCAGACCAGGCAAAGCCTCAATGCCGGGGCTGAGAACTTCCATCCTGGCAACAAGCGACCCAGGGGGGAGTCGGATATCGGCGTGGGTGCTAAAAGACAGAGGGGTGGGGGTCCTGCTCAGTAAACCCGACCAGGCTCCGGGGGCGATGGACAAGTGAGACGGGGAGGCACGAACCTGTAACAAAAAAATCGCATTGTAATATCATGGACTGGGACAGCAGGCTTGGCTTCACGTTTGATGGCTTATCGCGGACTCGCGTGAGAAGGCTCAGTATCAGCATGGCGGGGAGGTTGGAGAAGCGAGGCAGAAAAGGCGAATTGCGGTGTCGGTGTTCGGGAATCATTCTGCCCTTTCTCGTGCTTAGATGCGATAAGCCAAGTTCACAATCTCATGCCTGCTGCGTTTTTGGTCTTGGTAATTTTGTTCAGCGGGGGCGGTCACGGTTTTATGTATTGAATGGTGGAAGCGCACGAGAGAGAACGGGACCAAGGGGAGAAGAGTCCCTTTCTAGGGGCACGCGTGCCAGTGGGAAGGTCAAGTCTTGCCACAGATTTCGCATTCCCGAGTAGATGTAGCATCGTGCCACCTCTCTGTCCGGCATTCGGCCGGCCCCGTCCTCGGCCCCATCCCCGTCCGCAGTTAGCACTCTGTGATTTTGGGCAACGGGATGCCTATCATCCCCATTGTGGCCCCTGACACCCAGTAGATGCCCCAAGCCCCCCTTTTGGCGGCCCCCTCTTCTCATCGCGACTGCCACAAGTGAACCATCCCTCTGACCCGGGCAACAGGGCCCAAGCACTCACTGTAAACTGATAAATAGTGGGTTTCCTTGCCAGGTCACGTCCGGTTTTCTGACCCTTCTCCTCCATCGTCATTTCCAACATCAAGACTAGACTCGCCCAGCACTACAATTTAATTGCTAACTCTCCCCGCCTCGCAGGTTTCCTCGGCCTCGCCGTCGCCATTGCCGTAGCGACGGCACAACCTGTCACCCACGCCGACAAGCCGCCGATCTCGCCAAATCCACGCCGGCTACTCGCGGCACCCAGGAGGCTCGCCGCCGCCAAGATACGAGCTGACTCCTCGCTCGAGGCGATGCCGGTTCGGAGGCCAGCTGAGGCGGGGGACCAGGAGGGTCGGGGGTCTGGGGGGGGGCGCCGGTGAGCCCGGCAAGTCTTTCGCCCCATTTCACTACTGACTGCTCCTTCAGTCATGCATTGCTGTGGTCATTGGAATCCATTTCGGTCCTTCGTTTGGGTGGATGGGTCAAGTACATAATCCTAGGTAGTCACCACTAATGAGCCCACGCCTCAACGTGGCGGTGGTGTCCAGTACTTGGGCTCAGCCTATGGAAGCTAAGATGGGCTCAGACATGTACTTAAGAATAGGAATGGGTAGGCGGAAGATGCGAGGATGCGGATGGCCGGTTTCTCGTGTCAAAATGACGAAAAGAGATATCGGGGGAGATGGAGGGACGCAGACGTGGGGTTGTACTGCAACTCGTCAATACAAACCTAGCACCCACTTATGCAGGCCACAATTTGTCCCCAGACGGATGCTTGTAGGGATGTCTATCGGAATAGTGGAGTAGATTGACGTCGGTTATCTCTCAAAGCAGCCGGCATATTCAAGTTATGCTCATATGTGGTCACTTGGCCACACCTTTCTTCAGTTCAGAAAAGAACCACGACTTAGCCGACTACCCAGGCACAACATCATCATCCACTCGAAGACGCCCCGATATTCCTGCTATTTCAAGCCAGGCTCAAATAAATAGGTACCTACCTGATACAGTTTGCACCTCCGTATTGCGACAGGCGTCGGATCCAAGCATACGAATAAGTCTTTAAAAGGAGACACTCAAGGAGCCCCAAACTACAATCAACGGCGGATGCAAGCGGGCATACGGGGCACCAAGAATGCATAAGGCGTTCTCTAAACGTCGGCTGGATGATCAAAACACACTGCCTCTGGGTGGGAGACCAGCTTGGGCGCATGTGGCCAAGAATACAGAAACTGATCAACAGAATCAACACCACGGTACAGCCCGGATCTTTGCCATCACACCATACGTCAGAAAGCCAGGGTTGTAAGTATCTCGGTTACATGGCTGGGCGCACCCCTATTCAGGCGGCGGCCACATTGGGGTGGATCAACTTGACGGTCCTCTGATCTCCCAGCCCACGGGCAATCTCACCAGTTTCGCCACAAAACATTGGCATCGTGGAGCAGGTTGGATGATCATGGCCTGATACAGTCTCCGCGTTTCCGTAGAATCTCCAGGCATCTTCACGAACACGGTTTGTGTCTTCATTGCCCACCGTGGTCTCGCTGCTGCCGTCGCAGCATCTGGCAGGCCCTGCAAAGTAGTCGGCAGCCGCATGGAGCTCGCGGGTCGGGTAGGGTGCTAGTGGAGCCGGGCTCGAATAAATATACCAAATTCTCCGTCTGAATTCCCTGTCTGCCTCGATCAGTCGAAATATCTTGGTGAGTTCCTTGCAGTGTGATGCCCGAGGAGATAGATGGCGCGTGGTGTATTGGGGAAACCCGTACTTCCAACAACATGGAGCCCTGGCGAGAATTCCGTCAACACCCCGTGGACCAGTGTTGGAGGGCATGCTGGATCCGCTGATGGAAGTTTCGTTGACCGGGAGAAGAGATGACGCCTCCAAGGGCCCGAGACCGGCAGAAGCGGCGGAAGTACCCCGAGACTCGGCTGTACTCCCATACCAAAGTACCTTGAGGGACATGATGGCTTACATCAAGCCTCGGTGTGTATACTTTGGTATTTCAATGTTACGAGGCCATGGCATAACTGTCGGGCGGAGGTAAGGGAGTTTTCAAGGTGGGATGACTGATTGACGAGAAAGAAGAACCTTAGGTCAGAGGAGGGAGAAGAGTTCCAATGTATTACCTACACTAGACGAAAGGTTCATAACCCAATCGCAAGGTCAAGCCCCTCAAAATAACCCATAGTTAGCAATTCTATAAACCTTGGCCAGGCGTCGAATACAGGCCAGTTGACTCCCGATATCTAAGCCAGAGCAGGGTGTTTCCTCATGGAATCTTTCCTGCTCTGCGCACTCAGTGCAGTGCTATCCATCCGTCAATCGTCAAGCCAAAAATATGGAGCGGAAGTTCCTTGATGCTCGTAATTTCTCATAGCTAAGCTAAGTGTAAATACTAATGGTCCAGCCTCAGCGCCTAACGGGGTATCTGCTTGTTTGACACGCGCCGACGGCCCGGTTATTTTTTTCGGGGTTTTTTTTTTCGAAGCCGTCTGACACAGCCTTCGTGCCTTATCTCCGGTTCCGTGGAAGAGAATTCCGTAAAGGTGCAATCGGTGGAAATAGCCGGGGCTTGTCGGCGTTGGAGAGCAGTGTATGCCTTGCGCTAGAGGTGCTTGATTAACGGAGACGGTGGACTGTGGTGACCGCCTCGGGCGGTCAGGACTATTAATCGGGGCGAAATGGAGCAAGGCAGGGAGCGCCGGGCTTGTGAGGCGAACCGGGTGTCTCGGCTGACGGAGGCGACACGGCTCTGGCGGATTCGTATCGGTCCCATCGCATGTGAGACCAGGCGTATGACTCTTCACTCGTGGTCGGGCTGTTAGGTATGTACCTACTACGCTTGTACCCCCCCCCCCCCCCCCCCCCCCCCCCTCGATGCTCCGCCACCACAGCGTCAGTCAATCAGGCGAACTTTTGCTGGCAATAAATGCGGGGTTCCCAGTCAGCCTTGCTCAGCAAGCGCAACCTGCCGATGCCCATGCCCATGCCCATACCCATACCTACCTCTTACCCTTCTGCTCCCTTTCCCTTCATAAACCGAGCCCTCCACGTCATCGCTGCCATAGACAGGCCGTTTGCAAGCCGTGCGACAGGTTGAGAGACGCCGCTGTTCCCAAGCCGAGTCGTTGCGCGCCCTTGATCGCATCGCCCTTCTGGAACCGCCCGCTCTCCTGCTTGCGATTGCGACCTTGTCGCCCCGCCCCAAATGGGCAGCACCCTGTCCAGCGATAGCGGGCCCGGAGACCCCATGGAGACGGCCATCTACTCGCAGCAGCGCCCCGAGCGCGAGGCGGCCTTCACCGGCAAAACCAGCGTCATACGGGAGCAGTTCGTCCGCCACGAGACCCTCCCCAGCCAGGGGCCGCGGAAGCTATGGGAAGGCGCTTCTCTCATCGAGGACGAGAAGGCCAAGATCGTGGGCAACTATGCCTCCTTCGACGTCATCCAGTACCGGGATCACCCACAGAGAGCCGGCATGTCCATGATACACCTCCTGGCCGTTCCGAAGGAGCGCATAGTTAACGCGCTGGACCTAACCCCCGAAAATGTCGACATCATTGACCACATGATCTACCTCTTCAAGAAACTGTGGAGCCAACCTGGCAGCCAGGATGCCATCATCAAGCATCAGCGCACCACCATCCAAAAGCGCGGCGAGCACAAGGATTGCGACCCCGCTGACACGGAGCTGGCCCTCAAACACTTCGAAGAGCTCGAGGCCGACGCCTATCGTCTCAAAGCCGAGGACTTCCACTTTGGCCTCCATCTTGCCCCCGACGCGAGTGCCAACGACTTGCACTTGCACATCATTGCAGCGCCCTCCAAATTCCGCCAATACAGCACCAGCAAGCACGATAAGAAGACCAAGGACGCCATCGAGGTGCGCGACTTCATCCGTAGGCGGGCCCAGGTTCTGTAAATCTCAGCTTCAGGCTTGAGAACTGGCCATTTCACTGTTTCGACAGCACTTGGGGCACCGCATCGATTGGAGGACAACGGAAAGAAGAGAAGAGGAATGATACCCGCCTCAAGTTGCTGGGAAGTCGAAACAGTACCGAAATGACGGATCGCTTGACTTTTTTTTCTACGCAGAAGACGGTCGAACGAGATAAAGAAATCTCTCCGCCTTGGTGCCCCAAACCCCGGCAAAACCAGTGACCGGACAGAGTCACCGAGGGCGAGTTACCATTACAAGCCGTTTGCGGAAGACAACAAGATCTGATGCATGAGGCCTCGAGGTTGCCGCTCCGGCACTGTCGATTAAAGCCTCCGGGGTCGTTGAATTTCCGGCAAGTGCGAATCCTGCAGCCGGATACACCACGATCGGCCCGGAACCGATCTTGATGTTCCGAGGCAGCTTGCAGTGCTTTTGGGGGACGGATTCACCCAGAGGGAGACCCGGACCCACGTCCACCGTTTATTCGCCATGCCAGACTGCATACACACGCGTGTAAAGCCGGCCGTCTTTTCGCTTGATAGATATTGCCCCTCGATACAGGTGGTCGCAGGGACACCCAAGTCCACTGGACGTAACCTGGTGGCTCGAAAACGGAGGATGGCGGGGTTTCTTATGGAGAGAGATCCGGCCTGTTCCCTTGGGGAAGCCGGAGGCGCAATGTTCAGCGCGATACATGGACCAAGGCCCACAGGATTCGTGCTACGCGGGTGCAGACAAAGAAGGGATGTTGGGGGCTGACACGTCACATCGTTGCTGATGAATGCCAGCGAGGACAGCAAAGTATCGATCCATTATGTGGGCTATCGAAGATACATTCCATATCGTTGGAAGACTGTCCCAGGCGGATCTACGTGATTGCACTTTCAGATCGCTACCAAACCTTGTACTGGTGCGTGAACTGATATGATGCATATCAACAGAGAAGAGCGTGCCGCAACTCAATAGAAAAGCGGTTGAGAATTCCCAAACTACTGCAGACACTACTTTCTACAAGCCAGCAACATTACCGCTTGGTAGACCACACGCAGTCGAATCCGTGACATAGGATTTGGCCGTTCAGGGAAAGCCACCATGCAAAAAAAGGGGCATTTCCGTACATCCATCTCAGGCACACTGCCACTTGCATATGACTGGTTGTCCCCAGCTGACCGGCGGCGCACATGAAATCCGGACGGGTTGCCCACCAGCTGACGGCCGCGCCTGACCAATGAAACAAGAGGATCTGGCTGCATCCCTGACGGGTCCTGCAGAGAAGTTTGGTCGTTTTCCGGACCAGTCGCCTGCTGACCCCGTACATACCAGACCATCCGGTGGTACGCATCAGACCCACGCGGAGAGGCCCGGGGGGGGGGCTTGCCGCCCGAGAGGACGCGGCTGAGCACGTTATACTGCCTTATGGGTCAAAAGGGGGCCCCACGGGACGCCCGGGACCGGTGGTCAGCCTCGGAGGCGGCCAGGCCGGGGAGGAAAGGATTCTGGGGTCTGCATCTCACGGGATACGATGGGGTTTTCGATCTAGCCCCCGGGGGCTGTGTAGTACTGGGTACCCAAGTGTCTAGGTAAGTAGGCAGATCGGGAGGCGGACAACCCCACCCCCCCTGGTTACCCCTTACGGCAAAACAGTGGGATTTTGCCCACAGCCTCGTCATTGGCTGCCGGTGGCGATATGGAAATGCGCCATCTGGGCATGCTCTGGACCACAGAACCGGGCTGAGCAGAGGACTCCCCCGCTTTTATTTCTGGGAGTTCGGATACGGATACTGCTATCGTTTCTGTCGGCATGTAGGGCCATCCTATGTAGCATCTGTGCTGCAGGGCATTGGGATTGTGCAGGATCGCACAAGGCAGGTGGTGGCAGCCGTAGGGGTCTTAGATATAGGGTGCTGACACGAAAAACAGATGAGGTCAAACAGAAGGTGATGTATAAGGTCAGGCTGCCACGAAGTGGCCGTTGGCGGGGGAATCTAGCTATCCTGCAGTCCAAGGTGAGGCACCAGGACCCCTCCTATCCTGGACCTCACACCGCAATATCCAGCTACCCCCTATGGCCACACATCACTGCCTTATGCGACCCTGCACAATGCTAACGCCTTGCCACACAGATGCTACATAGGACGACCCTGTATGCCGACAGGATGACCCTATGCGCCGACACCACTGAGCATACGTGTCCGATGCACTATTACTAGTTAGCTATCTGACAGCCTTGGGAGCACATTTAAGCTTATATGCTATACCCTACCTAAGAGAGTAACCGCAGTGTATACCACGGCCCTGGGCCATGCATATCGACACAGCTCTCGTCAGCTTTGATGACTGGACCGTAACCGCGTTGGCAGTCCTGGGTATCGCAGCGCCTAACCAAGCAGTCCTGATTATTCGCGCGTGTGGCATGGCATTTGACGAAGCCTCCACCACTTCCGAAGACGTTGTGGTTTGCGCAGTCGAAACTGGTGCCGCCATTGGCATCATTCGTACATCCGCCATCATAGTAGATGTTACACCAGGTCGCCGAGGCGGCAGGAAGTAAGGAAACCATGAAAAGGTTATAATACTTCATAATGTAGGTTAAGAATAAGCGGGTTAAAGATTTATATATTAGATAAAGATCGATAGTATAAAGAGTAGATAAGTTTAAATCAAGCTTTTATATTTCCATATTTTATATTTAGAGCTTTTTAATTCAATAGATTTATTAAGTCTTTTAAATGCATTTAAGGTAAAGGTATTTTAATTAATAGCTTTTACTATATAGACTGTCTTATTCTGATATCAGCTAAATATCTTGACTTAAGTTGTCTAAGGCTTACTAGCTACCTTGAATAATAAATGCTTTTTCACCAGTGATTTTAAGTAAGTGTCTTGCTTTTTTACTAGTGATTTCAGGTAAGTGTCTTGCTTTTTTATAACACGGGTAGCTACGTGTAAGATATTTAGGCTTCCTTGACCGCTTTTAAGGCCAGCTCAGTGCTTTTCTATTAGTCTTTTACCTAATTGATGCGTGGCGATGCCAGGCTATGCAGTAACTAGAGGGGTCACACCCTACCACTATAGCTAGTTTCCTATAAGAGGGGCCACTTCGTGGCAGCCTCACCTAATACACCACTTTCTATTTGACCCCTCTGCTTTTCGTGTCAGACACTGATACGTGGCGATACCAGGCCAGGCAGCAACTAGAGGGGTCACACCCCACCACTATAGCTAGTTTCCCATGAGAGGGGCCACTTCGTAGCAACCTCACCTAATACACCACTGATGTGTGGCGATGCCAGGCCAGGCAGCAACTGGAGGGGTTGCACCCACCACTACAGCTATTTTTCCATGAGAGGGGCCACTTCGTGGCAACCTCACCCAATACAACCTATCTTCTGTTTGACCCCTCTGCTTTTCGTGTCAACCACTTTCAATTTGACCCCTCTGCTTTTCGTGTTAGACACTTTATATAGATTCACCTTAAGAGTAGTCAGGTAAGCTAAGATATCATATTCTTAGCCGCCCGCTTTACGTAAAAGTAAGTGACACGAAAAGCAGAGGGGTCAAACAGAAGGTTGTGTATTAGGTGAGGTTACCACGAAGTGGCCCCTCTCACAGGAAAATAGCTATACTAGTGGGGTGCAACCCCTCCAGGCAGCAACGTGCCTAGCATCGCCACGCATCAGCGAGCCACTGAAACCACAGAACGCTCCAGCATCGTCGCAAACCTATGAGAACAGGAGACATGTGCGTAGAATAACACCATGAATAATGAACAATTTCTTCCCTGTACAGACAAACAACAAACGTCAGGGTGTGTCACTCAGTCTTGGCGCCTTGCAATACCGAATCCCGAAGTTAAAACTGGAGACGTTTCCTTGCGATGACTTCATACAAACGTCACGATACCAATTTTGTAAATCCGAATGTGAACTCACGACTCACATACAAATAGTTACGGCTCTTAGCACGTTTGCATCTACTGCGGCTTCACATATCAACAACTTGTTATTTCAGTCACTACGGTTATCCGGTTAAGATGTCTTTGGAAATGAAAGCAATTGGCGTATCTCAGTATGGAGCAATTGACAACCTTCAATCGAAATGGATCCCCCGGCCATCGACACCGACAGGACGGCAGATGCGCGTGCAAACTAAGGCCATTTCCATCAACCCCATCGACATCAAAGTGCGACAGGGCACCTACGATGACCCGCCCGATTATTACGACCGCGTCCGGACCTTGACGCAGGAAGACCCCAAATTTCATGTTATCGGCTACGACGGCGCAGGCATCATTCTAGAGGTCGGGCCCGATGTAAAGCATTTCAAACCAGGCGACGAGATCTACTACCTCGGAAATCCGGCCATGCAGGGATGCTACGCCGAGGAAGTGCTAGTGGACGAACGTCATGCCGGCCGCAAGCCGCGCTGCCTCGACTTCGTGGAGTCGGCCGCCATGCCGCTGACCTACGGAACGGCCTTCGAGTCGCTAGTGGACCGGCTGGGCATCCAGAAGGGTGAGCGTGCAGGAATTTTGATCATCAACGGGGGCGGTGGCCTGGGCTCTATTGCCTCACAGGTTGCTCGGCACTATTTGCGCCTCCCGCTCGTGATCACCACGGCCTCACGCCCAGAGACAAAGGCTTTCTCGCAGGACATGGGCGCCACACACGTCGTCAACCACCGCGAGGATATCGTGAAGCAGATCCACGACCTCCAGATTCCCGCCGACGTGCCACTCAAGTACGCCTACATTACGTCACGAACAGAGCAGTACATCCGGCCCATCTCGGAGATCTTGGCCCCTTTCGGAAAGGTGTGCAGCATTGTGCAGGCTAAGTTCGACATGTATGGGTCACAATTCATGAGCAAGTCTCTCACCTTTGCTTGGTGCTGGCTGGCTTCGGGAGCCTACCACTACTATGTCAACGACCACGAGGAGAAGCATCATGAGTGGTACGGAGAACTGGCCGAACTGGTGGATACGGGCGTCATCAAATGCCACCTCACACGTAGAGGCAAATTAACGTTGGATAACGTTCGAGAGGCTCATAGGGTTGTGGAAGCTGGAAAGGGGGTGGGCAAAACGGCGTTGGGAGTGGACGAGCCTGAAGAGCAGGAGGCGTTTTGTTAAATTTCGTGGATAATAAAGTGTTTGAACAAAAAGATATTCACTGTGGAGTTAGTTAGGTGACACCCATTTGGCCACCCTAAAATATTACACCTAGCGACCTATCGAGGCCATGAGGACCCCTACATGTCTAAGCCTGGGAAAACCGTGCCGGGCTGATGTCCAGTCGGATGAAAAACCCAGGAGTCTCCGCGTCGTGCCGCTCCCTCCTATGGTCTGTCCTGCCTACCGAGATCGGGCTCAGCTACCCGCTTCCTAGCTGATAAGTTGGTTTGTGAGCTGGAACATGCCAAGTTGACACGAAAAGCAGAGGGGTCAAACAGAAGGTGAGATGTATTAGGTGAGGTTGCCACGAAGTGGCCCCTCTCATGGGAAACTAGCTATAGTGGTGGGGTGCAACCCCTCCAGGCAGCAGCGTGCCCACCATCGCCACGCATCACATATTCTTAGCCGCCCGCTTTACGTAGAAGTAAGACACTCTTCTTAGCTAAGACAGTTAGTTTTAAAGCCTCTACCTTTAAAAGCAACTAAGTAAGCCTAGATGTTTTATACTTAGCTACCTACTTTACGTAAGAATAAGACACCTGACGTAGCTAAAACTATGCTATATTTTCAGCTTATAAACTACTGATATAACGCTATATATACCTTCGATACTTTCTCTATAAAATTTAAGAATATATTCACCCTCTAAGAACATTTCCGTCTTTAAGTTCAGAGAATTAGTTTTAAAGAAATCAACCTTTGACTTATTTATTACAACTATTTCTTCCTAACACATTATGAAGTACTATAACCTTATTATGTTCTTACTCCCTACTGCCCAAGCGACCTGGTGCAACCTCTATTATGATAGTGGCTGTACAAACGATGCCAACGGTGGTACCAGTTTCGATTGTGCCAACCCTAACGTCTTCGGGAGTGGGGGAGGCTTTATCAAATGCCATTCCACAAGCGGTAACCATCAAGATTGCTTAGTCGCGCGGTGCGACGTCCAGGACTGCTCTAGCGCGTCCAACACAATTGTCAGCGCCAACGAGCGTTGTTGGGACATGCATGGCCCCGGGCCATGGTACAAGTTACGACTGATTTCGTAAGAAGAGTATGATACTTAACAGTGATATCAGGGTGTTATTAAAGTGCTAACCGACTATAGTGCCTCTGAAATACCTGTCGGCGTATACGGCCATCCTATGTAGCATCTGTGCTGCAGGGCATTGGGATTGGGCAGGATCGCACAAGGCAGGTGGTGGCAGCCGTATGTGTCATAGATGTAGGGTGTGTAACCCACGGTTAATGCGGCTACCGGTTCGAGAGAAAAGATATCTCAACATGCGTTGATAACTTGAACTACACCTTTTGGAATACACACTCTTTTCACTTATTACCACCATCACATATTTCACATCAGACTTACTCAGAAGCCTATACAGAAAGTTGTATGGCTCGCCTTCGATTAAGCACACCATTCTTGGTACAAGGACTATGCTAATCTTCTCTACGACGGAGGTGTTAGTCTTAGTAGATGAAGAGAAGGTGGCTAGACTTACTATCGTTTCAATAGACTCAATGCTTGAAGGCGAAAGACTTATCACTTACCTGGGACTGCAATGCTCTATTCCTTGGGGTGGGAAGTGGTTGCTTGGTTCCGTGGGATAGCTAGCGTACGGGCTGATGAGCAGCGCGCGGCAGCTACGCTGCTCACGGGTTGCACGCCGACAGATATATTGATAAACCAACGATCGTCATCATCGTCACTCTGCGGCAGGGGCATTGGCGTTCTGTACCCCGGCGGCGGCCCCGGTGGAGGCGAGCGCCCCTCTAGGCCGCTGATGCACCTTCGATTCTCTTCAATCCAGGCATCACTGTTCCAAAACGGCCACATGGATCCACGTGGCCTGCTCTTCCAATTGACGTCAAAGTCAACCTGGATTCCCGACGCTTCTAATATGTTAATAACAGAGCTTGGGTCAAATAGGTTAGTGTGTGCCTGTACACTAGGATCTCGGTAGACGCGGTCTGTGTCGCAACCTATGTATCCAAGGTTGGCAAAACGACCACGGGCCTTTGCTATGGCTAGCCCGTCTAATGCTCTTAGGAGGCGCTCGGGACGAGCCCCCCGGCGACAGTCAATGATGATGACTGATCGAATGTTCTCGGGGAGCAAATGGGTCAATAGATTCCAATCGTCCGTGTTGGTTTCGAATAGCGCGGTTTCCGTGCCCTTTGCCTTATTGCCGCAAACGATGTCCCACTCTAGCAATAGGTTCTGCAGAGCACTGAAGCCTACAAGACTAGGCGTCGCATATGACGGCGTGAAAAATGAAGCTTGATCCTTCATCCAAAAAACCGAGCTCTAAGGACCGAAGCGTGCCGCGGAAACCTTCCAGTGCTTTGATGGCCTCAAATGGACCAAAGTGAATCTTTCTCGTCCGGCGGAACTCCCATGGCCATAGGTGCGCATGGGCCGTCTCGTATACGAATTCCCGTAGGCCGGTGCAGGCGCCAAGTATGTGCCGTACTTCGTCTGCGTCAAGCCAGCTCTCGGTCAGGTGTAGAACCTCGAGTTTGAGGAGGGAGAAGCCTGGCTGCGCCAGATTGAAGCCCGTTTGCAACTTGAGGCCCCGCAGACCGGTTGACAGCTCGATGATCCGCATGGCCATTCTCGACAGTCTCTGTGGCCAATGGTATTTGGATCTCCCGTCCCCCCATCCCACCAGCTCGATGCTCCTGAGTGGAAGTTCGCACGCTTGCTGGAGAGAGGCTGGAACATGGTCCGTCGAGGCAAAATCCACGCCCTCGTTCAGGCTCAGATTGGCAAGGACAGGAAAGAGCCGGATGAAATTGGCGATAAGGGACATTTCGGAGAAGGCATGTGATTCTGACCCTCTCGGCGGAAAAGTGAATGCCCTCAGGTTGGTGGCGGGGGGTGAAGACAAGGAAGAATGCCACGACATGCTTCTGTGGTTGTTCGTAACGCGGCCCAGGGAAAGAGACCTCACCGAGCTCGCCAGGTAGTGATTTTTCGTAGCGGAGCCGATGAACTGGAAGAATTGCGGGTGGTTGTTGTCGGGTACGTAGAGGTGGTACATGACCTCCTGCGTCACTTGCCGTAGGCGGCGGGAGACAGGACAGAGAGACTGCCGAGTTTTCTTGTCCTGTTGGTATCTTCTGTATCCCACACTATGAGAATTGCATGGGGAAACGTCCAAGACGCAGCACTTCTTCCGGCATCCGGTCGAGGGAGGGTTCCGATGAGCGGGCAGCCATGGCGGTAGGTGGGCTTCCCCGGCGGCCTGGGGCCATGTAAGATGAAAACCAGGTATGAAGAAAAAGAGGTCCCTCCGTCAAGATACGAATCAGTTGCAGGCTAGTCCCGACTGCGTGCCGTGGCATTGCCTTGTGTACTATGGAAAAGGCATAGAAGCGAGACGCCCCGCTTCAAATGGATGCCAAGCGCAGGGCCGTTCAACGTCTTGGCGGAGACCGGGCGGATACCCTGGCCCAGGCTTTTATTATTACAACCCGATTTCCCCCATCAGTGGGTGTACCCGCTTGCATTAATCGAGGTGGCACTATGAAAGCACTTGCCAGCAACCATTTGCGGGCAGTCCACCACGTGATTAGCAATGTTGAGAAATTGTGACCATCAAAAACTATTCCCAGCCGTCTCTGTTCTTTGCTTGAAATGTCTTGAACCAGTCGATCGAGTTTGTGTATGTCGCTGTTGTTCCCAATAATAGCAGCAAATATCAGCAATGCTCATCAGGATCTAGGGTTAGGCAAGACTCGACATACCCATAGCATAATTTGTAAAGCACTCAGCGCAGCGGTGGCCGTTGTATTTCCCTTGGAGTTTCTTGAACCCGCCGTCGTAGTTCTCGCCTCTGGCCATCGTGAGCATGCATCCAGGGTTGGTTGCTTCGTTGATGTCTTTGCTTACGGCTTCGTAGCACTTTAAATCCACTGCAGACAGAAAAGCAGAACGATCGAGCATGTCAAGAAGACGTACACCGCTAAGGCCTTACCGAGAAAATCCCTTTTACCACCGAAAACAGTGGTATGGGTTGGCTCGTGAATTAGGGTGTGGACCAGCTTCACCCACGGGCGGCCTGGTCTGACACGATCGGCTACGCTCAGATGCACTGGGCCCTCGGAAGTGTTAGCCGCCCGTGTCTGTGCAGCTGACCTCCGAAGAATGCGATCCCCTTGACGTTTTTCAGTGACATGAAGCCATCCCACTGTCCGTACGCGTCCTCAATGAAGACGTTCATGTCTCGGCCACCTTGCCAACGCCGAGATCGACGAGATCATTGGCAACAAGTCGCGGAGCCCCCAGACCTGGCACGACGATGAGACGTCGTCCGACTACGAGGCGGACACGTGCGTCAACGTCTTCGACGACATGATCCGGAACTGGGTCAACCCGGCCATTGCTGCCCCGGCCAACGGTACCAACCTCCTCCAGGCGTCCCCGCTGCCCACGGTCGTGTCGGCGGGCGGGGAGGCTGGCCAGGGAACCCCCACGCCCACGGTGATGGGCATGCGGGCCTCCAGTACGGCGACGTCGTCGGATGCCGCCGGACCTCTCGTACTCAGACCATGGCTGCCAACCGTCAGCTACCCCCTCCCGCCTGTTATCACGCCCAAGATGGCCGCGCCTTCGACCCTGCCCCCAAACGACCAAGGTCCCGTTCCGGCACCCGACGCCGGCGTTAAGAAGTGCGTGGGCTCGGGTTGCGGGCGCGGTGATGAGGTAGAAGACTAGGACGCCCACGAGGCGGCATCATGGTGCACGGCGATGCGACGAGAGCTCGGGAAAGATCTGTCCGAGCCGGCTGGGTTTGCAGTGTTCCTGCAAGACGAGACTCAACTTTGCCAGTGGGGATATCTTGAAAGTACCCCAGCCCCAAGCGATGTGATCGGGAGCGCATGGGGTGCCTCCTTCTAGTCCGGGTGTGTTGAATCATCAGCGACACTGATACGTAAAAGGCGGGGGGCCGGCAGTTATCAGATCCTGCCCCCAGCATCCTGTGCACGGTAACACCGCATGTATCCAGTGTGTCCAACCAAGATGCCACCCCCCTCTGCGGCATGCACCAGGACGGTCCAGGTACCCGAGACTGGCCACTGGGAGTTCCAACGAACCGAAATGGATCTGCCCCGTGCTGCGCTACCATAGGAAATGTCTGCTTGAACATCGCCCGCCCTTCCAAGAAGCAGGTCTCCCGAGGCCAACTTCCCAACCTACCCACCCGACCCGCCCCGATTTCGTTCTTGGTGCGATGCAAGCGACGGTGGAACGTTAAAGAGGCAGGCTACATCAGGCCTGCTCACGCGCCTGACAATAGGAACCACCATGCCGACGTACTACTCTCTGCTCTGCTCAGTAGGCCCGGTGGATGGGCCGTGGTTGCTAGGCGTGCGCTGGCTCCGCCCCGGACCGGGGAAGGGCGGTTCACTGGGGAAGTCGGGAGTTTTCATCCTGGACCTGCTGTGTGGTGGCTGGCCCACGTCCCGGCCATTGCTCACCGGGTCCGCCCCCGGCCAGGAGCCGCCGGGGAACAACGGCCGCGCGTCCGAAATCATGGCGTCTCCTCCGGCGGCCCCCCCCCCCCCCCCCCCCCCCCACGCGCTGGATGCTCGTCATCGTGCGTGGCGTGCAGAGCCTGCGTTGCATTCTCCGTGGTCCTTGCACCGCGCTGGGGAGGGGGTTCCGGCCGGTAACGGCTTCCCATTGGCGCCCCGGACCCGGCAGCTTGGCACGCTCCACGCCCCGGGCGGCGGTTTGCCCGTTTTCATTCCCAGAGCCCTAGCGCGGAGCGAGCAGGGGAACCGGCAGGGGGCCCGGCGAAGAAAGCGCCGGGGGCGGCTGCTATTCACTGCGCCGACGTGTTTGGTGCCAGGACTGCCCGTGTTCTCCTGTTCCATCCACGAGCTTCCATCTCTACACGCTCCCAGTTGGCCTACGCCTCCCCGACACGACCCCCCCCTTCGGCGCTTGCGGCCAGGTTTCACGGCGCATCGACAGCCCGCCATGGGCGGAAAGCTCTCCAGGCCCGACTACGACAGGTTCGACGGCCCCGTCGTCCTGAACGCCAGCTTCCCGCGGACGGGAACGAGTTCCATGGCGCTGGCCCTGGAGCGCTTGGTGGACGGCCCCGTCGCGCACGGCGGCACGCACATTTGCGGGGGCAGCGACCGTACGCGCTTCCCCCCTCCGCCCGGCTTGCCGGCCGTTTGCTGATCTTGTGTTGGAAAGGGCTCGCCGGGCTATGGGCCTTGGCCTTGGTGGCGAAGCGACAGGGCGACAAGGAGCGCGCACTGAAGCACCTCCGCGAAGGGACCCGGGGCCTCGCGGGCTTCTGCGATTCGCCGACTTACTGCATGATGCCGGAACTCATGGAGCTGTACCCCGACCTCCGCGTGGTTCTGGTCCAGCGCGACCCCAAACGGTGAGCCACGCTCTCCTGCCCGGGGCATGGGGGCCAGTCATGGACCAGCCCGCGGATTCCCGCTAACAGACGCCCTCCCTCGTCTTCTCCCAGATGGGCGCAGAGCATCGGCGACACCGTGAAGATGGCCACGCCCTGGTATATGCGGTTGCTTGTCGGAATTGGTCCGGGCGTCCGCTGGTTCCCGATCCATGTCGACTACTTCAGCTACTTCTGCGATTCTCTGCTGCGAGACGCAGGCATGCCGCCGAGCCATGGTTATGTCCCAGGTAGGTGCTGCCGTCCCCACCCGGAGCCCAGGCCACAAGTGCGGAAACTCACCATGGGCAGAACACCTCGAGCTATACAACCAACACGTCATCAAGACGGTGCCTAGGGAACAGTTATTGATTATGAAAATGGGCGACGGGTGGGAGCCGCTTTGCGAGTTCCTTGGGAAGCCAGTTCCGGACGAGCCATTTCCATGGGTCAACGATGCCGAGGCTGCCAGCCAGACGGTGTCCCGGATCTTTTTGAAGTTGGGTTTGATGTGGGCAGGCCTCGCTACTGGCGTTGGGTTGGCTGTGTATGGCGGCGTGAAGTGGTTAGGCCCGTAGAGCCGTCTCCGAGTAGCAATTTTCTATCCGTCTTGACCACTTGGTTGAATGGATCCCGATTATCTCGCAGTGTTTGTTTTCGAGAATGGGTTAGTTTCTTATTGTCGTCTTGGTGTTAATAATGTACTGGTGCAGCCTGCTTCACCTATCGCTGATAGATATTGTGTGGAGAATGGAAGTTTTGGTTGCTAAGTACCCGGCACAGGATTCCTGGCATGCGATGCATCCAATACTGAGCTGAAAGGTGGCTGGTGGGCCCGGCCATGTCTCTGACATGTTCTCAAGTTGGGCACTGGACCCCCACGTTGTCAGCAGCATTGCGTGGAGGGTCGAAGGGCTTGCGTGCGACGGCAACGAACCTGGAGAAAGTCAATGTCTTTCGATACTGCGTCGGCCAAGCACAACCTACCAGGGCATATACCAGTGAACATCGATGCGGTTCGGATCCTTTTCTAGCCTTTTCATGAGCTCGGCAACTTTCTCCTGCGACAGACCCGAGACCTTCACGGGTTTCCGGTAGCTTTCGGCGGCGGCACACAAGGCACGGCCTTCGTAATACCCGCAAAGCTTCATCTTGGGGTCCTCGGGCCACGGGCTCCCGGGCACGGCGAGCTCGACGGCCTGGACGGGCACGAAGCCGGCCGCTCCGAGGTAGCTCCCGAACTCTTTCGGCCTGAGCAAGTCACGGCCCACCATGGCCGCGCCGCGATTCATAGCCGCGGAAACCCCCGGCAGTACGGTGCCCATAGCGGTGCTATCATCACACCTTAGCTCAAGCGCGCAGTCGTGTGGCTCGATCCACCCGCCCGGCCGTAGCTTGTCGTAGCACTTGCGCAGCATGGCGCCGGAGTCGTCGAAACATTTGCCGCTAGCGCGGAGATGGATGTAGTCAGGCGGCTCAAAGTACGTCCGCTCTTGCTCCTCCGAATTCTCCAGGATCCAGGCGCAGTTCTGGGTGCGCGGTATTGGCTGCACCGCCCTCAGATCCGTGCCCAAGACGAACGAAGCCGGGTTCTGCTCGGCGCATTCGATTGCCCAGACACCGGTTCCTGTGCACAGATCCACCACCCATTTTGGCGGTTCCTCAAAGGGGACGATGCCCAGATGACCATCGAGCAAGACCTCGAACAGCTGGTGGTTGAAGTCCAAGCGGTCCTAGCCGGGTGCTCGTCATGGGGTGAATGGCAATACCGGTCCCTGGAAGAGAAGGAAAGACCGGAGGTTGTAGGGTTAAAAACGGTGCGGAACCCCCCGATTCCGTCAAGGGCAAATGCACGGGGGGGATGGAGTGTGCGAACACTCCCCCTTGCGATATGCAGAGGGCTATAGCAATACCGCGCCGTCCCGATTGTGCCGAGCCGCGAACTGGGCTCGATTGGGTGGGTCGTATTTTCGTCACGGCGGCTAATAAAAGTTGACATGATCCCGGGACGACCTGCCCCTCCGCGCTCTCCACTTCGCTTTCACCCCCGTTGTTCCCGGTTCGTACCCGCTCCTCCCACGACCTTCCTTGGCTGTCTAATCCTGGCCCTCTCTTGGAAAATTGGATGTACACTCAGGAATCAATGCGGCCAAATGGACCGGGCGAAGCCAAACCAAACCCGGTTGGAACCAAGGCAACGGTCAGAAAACAGGGTGTCATTAGCTTGGTTTCGTTCAGCTAGTTACGGACATGCAAGGGTCCGGAAATGCAGGAACTGGCGCACGGGTCATACGGGGTGGGATATCCAGATGTCGGTTGTGACCCCTGCTGTACCGTATCGAAACACTTCCAAATTAGGGTTACTGATACAAAGAGTCCCTGCTCTCTCAACGCCAACAACACGACTGGCTCTACTGTGTAGGAGTTTTTACCCGGCTTGGTGGTAGCTCCCACAGCCTCGTACACTGTGGCATGGGCAGTACACTACCCAGGCCCGATTTCGAAAGATTCAATAGGCCGTTAGCTTTCGGCGCTGGATACTCTCGCACAGGAACCAACTCGATGTAACCAGCTGATAATCGACCGTGCTAGCACGGTCGGACCCATCTCCTCAGCCGAGAAAACGCCAAAAATATCAAAACACTTGTTGGCCTTCGACGTACTTTACGGCTTTGGGCCTGCCCATCGGATAAGCTGGTGTTACCACTCCAGCAATCTGGCCACTCCATAACCTGCCAGCCCAACCACGGCAAAAAGACCAGCCCACATGAAGAGTAGTTTCCTAACAAGTCTCGCGCTGATCTTCCCCAAGCTCTCGGCCTCGTTGACGTGAGGAAATGGTTCGTTTGGAATCGGCTTGTCTAAAAAGCGGCAGAGAGGCTCCCAGCCTTCACTGAGACTCATCTCCAGCAACTGACCCTCTGGGACGGCTTTCCGAACCGAGGCATTGTATTCCTCGACCACTTCTGGAAGGATGGTAAGCATACTGGGGCACTCGGCCACGGGGGTTTGGAAGGCAAGCGGAGATTCTAACAGCCACCGAGACAAAAGAAAAAGGAAAAAGAAAAAGGCCACAGCCAGATTGGGTATGGGGAGGGGTGACAAAGGCAATCAAGGTGACTTACCAGGGCCATAATCCCCCGGCTTCTTGCCCAATCTCATCATAGCCTGGTCGACCATAGTCTGCCACTCCCTGACTATGATGGGTACCCATCGGAGACTCGGTGCGATAGAACACATGACCGGAAGGTACCAGGCGCCCGCATGGTTCAGGAGATTACCGAAGCTAACCCACCACTTCTGGGGGTCGCGGAGAACCAGGATTACCTTCAAGTCTGGGTATACCTCGAGCATTTCGGGGACGAAAAGGATTGCTGGCATGTCGGTAACGGCGGCATACCCCCTGCAGCCTTCTCGGATGGCTTTCAGGGCTTCTTCCTTCTTCCCCTTTCGTTTGCTCACCAAAGCATTGCACCAGAGCTTGGCGAACGCTGGAAACATGTCAGCCAGTGTCGTCAAGCAAGCAGGGGGGAGAAAACAAAAGGCGGCTACGTGTCTAGTTCCGGAACCCCGTCCTCTCCGGATCAACCTCGTTTCGTTGCAAGTCCAGTGGGCGTACCGTCTTCTCGGCCGAGGAAGTGTGTCCCGCCATGTTGGCATGGCCCGTCGTACAGCTTCTCCAGGGCCAGCTGCATAGAGTTGGTTCCTGTGCGAGAGTACCCAGCACCGAAAGCCAGCGGCCGGTCGAATCTTCCAAAATCGGGCTTGGACGGGACACCCCCCATGACGCAGACAAAGGAAGTACGCTTTGAGATTACAAAAAGCTCATTGCCCTGGGAGAAGAGCGGGGGGGGGGGGGGGGGGAGTGCGAGCCCTCTTGACAGAGCCCTGCGTGCCCTTTTAGGGCGCAGAATTCTTGCTGTCTGGGTGGGACGGTTGATCTCGTGCTTCAAAAACCAGCCAGGGCCGGTGGAGTTTACCGGTCTGTCGGGTCATGAAGCCCAATAAGCTCCCAGCACATCGCACCATTACCGCGCCAGCGTTTTGGCCCAGCAGAACAGACGAAGCTCAGGTTTCCACAGGAAATATAAGACCTAAGCGGCGTGAGATCCTAGGAGGTAGCTTAAATATGTTGAAGGGTGGATGAGCTCGATCGTCCAGGGCAGGGGCTTCTGAGTGGATCTGATGTCCAATACATGACCGTGGTGGTGAACGGAAAAGCGTGCACATACTGGAAAGGTGCAGGTCAAACCATCGATACACACAGATATCTTTGATCTCTAACCGGCAGCCGCATTGGCCGTGGGTTATGCACCCTACATCTAAGACACCTACAGCTGCCACCACCTGCCTTGTGCGACCCTGCATAATCCCGATGCACAGCAGCATAATGCTCCATACATAGGATGGCCCTGTAGGCCGACAAACCACGGCAATAGCAGTCATGGGGCGACTGGAGGCGCCGGCTAAACGGCCCAGCCCCAGGTGCTGGGGAATACAGTACTACCTTGCCGCGCATCTGGGTGGAGGGGCTGTCGCATTCAGGGGCATCGTGCAGCGTGATGGGCCATCAGCCCTTGTCTGCTGCAGCCGGCATCCAGCCTCGGCCAGTGGGATCGCCGGCCCGATCCTGACCTCCCGCCGAGGAAGGATGGGCGGCGCATGAGTGGCTGCACCATGGAAGATTCAATCCTCCCCATCGTCGAGAACGGCAGGAAACACCAAGGGTGCATGCGCGGCGGTACGTTTAGTCACTACAACCACGGCCGAGCGGCCGGGAGCTGATGACGATGCAGAATACAACCTTCCGAACGACGGCGAGGAGCAGGATCGTATGGATTTCTAGCACTACTGCTAAAAGCTTCTTTTTAATGGCAATATCTCTGTTGTTCCCTTCGAGTCGCCACCGAGGTGGGTGGTTGATATCGGGACGGGAACGGGGATCTGGGCGCTCGAGTTTGCTGCGCTTAACCCGGCCTCTCACGTCTTCGGCACAGACCTTTCTAAGATCTAGCCCGAGCTAAGAACGCCTAATGTCACGGTTGAATAAACGGAAGGTCTTGATGGACCAAGTGGTTCTATTCAGATGCGAAAACTACAGGTAAGGAGGAAAAGAAGAGGAGGAGACCTGCGGTCTCTGCCCCTCAGTAATAAATACAGTTCCCTCCAGGCAGCGTTCAACTGCTCTGACCCCCAGCTGACTCATCCAGAGTCTGTTCCAAGTATTCCCGTACCTTCCAGGCTGCCGCCGCCGTAACATCTAACGTCAACTAGATTCTGGAGAATTCCGAAAAACATGAGTGGACCTATTTTTAAACCCGTTACCTACATCCATTCTATAATATCGGACCCTGTTTTGACGATTTCCCGGTACTACTTCGAAAATACTACGATCATATAAGGCCGGGGGGTTAGATCGAGCTCTATAACTCCTAGTTCGAAGTCCACTACGACGACGACACTATAGCGGGGACTTCTCTATAGGAGTTTTTCTAGCTTTTAGTCCGCGATGCGGCGAAGCTCGGCCGTGACTTACTGAGGCCCTAAAAGTTTAGATCCTATATTGAGGAAGCCGGCTTCGTCGACGCCCAGGAGGTGGTGATCCCCGCCCCGGGAAGTCCCTGGCTAGAGGATCCCAGGATGAAACTGACTGGCTATTATATTAGAAAAGCTGTGCACACCGCCGCGGAAAGTTATCGAAAGTTTCTTACAGCGGCTGGGCTGGCTCCGGACGTAGTCGACGATACGATAAAACGGCTCAGAAAGGACGTGGATCGCGTTGATGTTCATGGGTACATTCTGCCGTGAGTCGGCCTGATACCTACTTGGTTGCCTTGTCACTGCAAAATGGTACT
This sequence comes from Nigrospora oryzae, assembly GCA_016758845.1. Taxonomy (NCBI): domain Eukaryota; kingdom Fungi; phylum Ascomycota; class Sordariomycetes; order Amphisphaeriales; family Apiosporaceae; genus Nigrospora; species Nigrospora oryzae. Next base: position 160,830 of record JADKYO010000009.1, on the reverse strand, counting down.
GAATGGACATAGTTATATGGCCATTGCCAGAAAGCCGTAAGGCCCCCCGGTCCCAACCAGCACCCAGGGATGGACCAATCCCGAACCTGAAACGTTGGACCCTTATCCTGAATCGTTTACTGGTCCCAAGCTCGGTGGGGGATATTGGGGGCTTTGAATATCGAGCTTGGACGGAGTTTTTAATGAACTGAGCGGATCAGTCGCCGACGAAAAGAGACGTCTAATAAGCCTAGCTATACCTGGAGGGGCAATGCTTCAGATCGAAGCTACACGGCGAGCGACATCTAATGCGGATACTTGAGAACTTACCTAGATTGAATTAAAGAGAGACTTCGCTTACCAGATTCCGCATCCCAGAGTACCTTCTAGTACCTGCTGTTGCAATCTGTCGTGCAACAGAGAAGCCGTCCGTATTCTCATGCAGGTTGTCGCAACCCCGAAAAGCCCCTCTATCGGCACCTTGTCCGATGGAAGCACGGAAAGAAGGCTAGCCCAGCTTATGCGAGACATGCTGCCTCGGCCTTGACAGCTCGAATATTCGGTGTTAGCATCCACTACACCTTGCAAATCCCCCCCCAACGCGGACAGCATCGGAACGGAGAGCAACGCGGTATCGACACACCCTTGCCGGTGCTACACCGCACAAAGGACATTCTTGGCGAGAGCGGCTTCATGCCACGGCAACCCGCCCGTATCGCGTGTCCACCGTGGACCCGGAGCCCATCCCTCTCCCTCCAAGCACCTCGGGGCAAGCAGCGGTTTTATGTCTTTCCCTCGCCGCTCGCTCTCGCTCTCTCTCACGCTCTTTCTAGCACCGGGACCGACAGAAGCTCCCTCTTGGGCGGCCCAATGAACAAGCACCAGCCACGCGGCGGTAGCCTTGTTTATTTGCTTCACGTGCGCCCCCAGCCCGCACGGGTTTCAAGCGCCCCCGGAAAGCCACAGGCCAGGCTCGACCCGTCCAGTGGAGGCCGCCTGTTGAGCCACGTGAAGCGCTGCTTCCTCCCATTGATCGGCCGCAGAACGGGCAAGAGGTCAAGCCCTCCGGGGGCCCCAGGAATGGAATGGGGGGCCTCCCGAGAGGTGGAGCGGAGCGATCGGCGATGGCCCCTGCGCCAAAGCCGGGTTCCGGGGGGCGCGGGGAGGGAGCCAGTAGGAAGCGCTCGCATCAGGGTCCACATGCCACGTTTGGGAGGGAGAGGGGGCGGAAAGGGGGGCCGCAGATGCGGGAACACGGACAAGACTACGAGCGGTATGGCTGTCGGGAGGGGGCCGCGACTGGAAAAAGATACATCTGGGGACACGGGCAGAAGAATGAAAAAAAAAACGGGTCCGGACGTTGGCCAGAATGGCATCGGCGCGGCATTTCGTCATACCCCTTGGGGGCCCGCCGGCGTAGACACCGGACGATGACGCAGTTAATGCTGCTGTTATGGCTGCTTCCTCTTGAGACGAACGCTGGGTGGGATGGTGCCGTCCGTCTCTTCCGTGCCGGCCTGGCCACGCGAGGGCAAGACGGTGGAAAGGGGGAGGGGGGGAGGAGGGGCGTGGCTGGTGACACTGAGCATGGAAGGGGGGGCCGCAACTTTAAACTTCCGTGACGGGCCATGGCCGAGAATATGACAGATGGATTGCGGCCCCGCCCCGAAGACAGGACGAAAAACGGGCGGTGGATGGGGGCAAGGGGGCAGGGATCAGGGGCTGTCGCTCATGCGCCGTCGGGTCGAAAGTGTGGGCAGAGACGAGGCTTTGTTGCTGTTCTGGGAGGCCTGCCTCGGTGTCTGCGGCGAGCTTTTGGGACGGAGGCAGCCGCTTCGAGAGACCACGGGGGGGCGTGCGGGCGGAATACAAACGCATGCGGCCCCAAAGCAGCCAAGGTGTGCGTGTGGGTGGGTGTGCTCTTTTGTGCCACCGGGCGCCGTAGCGGGAAGGTTGACAGGAGTTTAAAGGAACACTCCTTGGGCAGGACGGAGCCCCCGCCTGCCCATCTGATGTGTGGTCCAGGGCGGATGGGCGGCCGACACACGCACGCCGTGTCCATGCGAGACTCCCTGGCCGTCCTCGAACTCTCCAAGGCGATGCAGTGCGTCAGGCCAACCTTGGGTTTCAGAGCGTCTGCCACCCCTCCCGAACCCGCGCCAGAAACAGAGTGTGGAGAGCGGCGAAGCTTGGCCTCCAGAATGATCAGATGTGCGGTAATCCGGACGAGAAACAGCCCACACGGCCTGCCCGCCGACGTGCTGGCCATGAGCCCATGTGTCGGGATATAATGATGAGATGGTCCCCCGCCGCCCGATCCCGTATGATGGAGCGGGAGGCACATCGTATTGTGGCTGATCTCATCGTGATTCCTCCATTTCCCCATCCTGCCAGCAACCACCTGGCCGACAATTGCATCTCGTGCCCAACGCCAACACGGCAGCCACCCTCATACCCCCCCCCGGGTTTGCCTTGGCTGAGACTGCACGCGGGCAGCCACAAAGTCAGCCCGCCTCAGGTCGAGCGACGGCTTGCCCTCTACACCACAGCTGCTTACACCGCGCGAAAGAGCGGGCAAGTGAAGGCACTCCCAAACCCAGTTTGGCTTTTGGGTTTGCTTTTGGATTACACCCCAAAAGAGTCTGAAGCTGTCGCCGCGAGCCTGCCTAGGACACTGGACGCCGTTTCTGCCTTCAGCCGAATCCTTTAAAGCTCTCCGTGAGGACCTACCGGTTCCTGGGCCACCCTGTTCGCCCAATTTCCGCATCCCCCTCCCCAGCACAACCGCCATTGTCATCCCAACGTCCCCCTTTCCGTGGCTGAGAGCCCGCCGCGACGCTGTTCTATGGTCACACGGCCTTTCGCCATGGAGACCATCATCAGCTACCAGCTGAGGACTCACTTGAGCAACCTCCCCAATCTCGACACGGCCACTGCCAAACGGGACATGGAAGAAGAGAAAGCACCATGCTCTCCGGCCAGAGCCAAGAGCCCCAAGTCCGTTTGCCGGCAGACAGTGGAAGAGCTCTCGCCCAACCCGGGCCTGCGGAAGAAGCCGGTCTCGCTTCTTGACGAAAGTGAGGAGAGCCGGTGCAGTAATGTCCTCATGAGGCTGTCGTCCCGCTATGCGCGGCGGAGGAGCTCGAACTCGGACACGCTTGTGGAGCACGTACAAGCAGCCAACGACAATTTCCACGAGCTCCAGAAGCTCCAGGAGGAAAACGAGTTCCGCCACCTCCTGGCCGTGCAGGAAGGCCGGGACTTCCTGCACCACTTTGCCAAGACCCACTTTGAGAGCCACATGGACCACATCAGCATCACGAATGCCAAAACCATCGGAGAGATCAAGATGATTGGGAACGAAGATATTTCGGTCGGCGTGCGTCAGTGCCGGCGGCTATTCAACGCGCCCGTCATCAGTGACGACATGGGGCTGCTGCTGTGGCAGGAGCTCCGGCAAGGCGACGCGCTCGACCACAGTCACGACGAGACGATGGCGGGCGCGCCGGCGGACCTGGCGCCCGAAGAGCTCCGGCGGCAGCGGACAGCCGACTTTGAGGAGCGGAAAGCGGCCTGGCACGAGTACCAGCAGTCCCGGGCCGAGCAGGACACCGAGGTCTGCGAGATCCTGAGGAGCCGGTACGGCTATACGTACGCGACCGTGCCAGCCGAACTCGCCGGCCATCAAGGCAAAACCGTGGGCCGCACGCCCCCCTCTCAGGAACCGCACCCGCTAGGATCACTGCCCATGGAGAGGAGGGCGTTGGACGGCTTCCTGAACGAGGTCAAGAAGCGGACGACGCGCAGCGCGGGTATTCTGGCAGCATCGCTGGTCGCCGGCTATCAGCACCCATGATGGCTTCTGGTGGCGGAGTCGTGTGTTGGCACACGTGGGAAAACAGGGCCGATTGATTGATTGCTTGCTTGCTTGCTTTACTGGCTTGGTCTTGGCGAGCGTGTTGGGCGGGCATCTTATGATTTGTGGCGCAAGCGAACGATTGCTGCCAAAAACACAGCTTCACAAGATACCAGGCGTTCTGCCAAAAGGCGACCGGCGGGGCGGCTGAGGGGTTTGGACTCGGCGATGGATTCCGGCAGGGGGCCCAGAAACGCAGCGATACGAAACTAATGACCTGAATTGACATGATGAAGACATGCATGTCGGATGACACAGATTGCCGCACAATGGGCAAGCTTGAAGCATCGAAGTGAAGGGGAATCAGCGGCTACTTGGCTCGTGTCATGTTGACTGGGACTGAACCCATCCAAGGCCCCCAGCGCGTTCGTGGACTAGCGGCGGCTGCAGGTAAATGGCAAAGCCCGCCGTCGAGCGGGCAAGTAATACCGGCTTAATAAATCTTGCGGGGGAAACAGTGCCTCGCTTTGTACCGTGTCCGTCCGTGCCTATGTACAAACCCGCATCCCGTTCTCCTTCATGCCGTGGAAAGGAAGGCGCTCCCCCGCGCTGCCGAGCAGGCCTCTTGGCTCCCCATTCCACCGACCCTCCCACGACCATTCCGCCCACGACACCCTCACCCCTTGACGGATGGCCGAGCCGCTGTCTACGCCCGCCCTTGCATGGACACAGCACGAACCATGCACGGCCCAATGGGCGACGGGAATCTGCCCGGTATGCCGATCAGCAGGTCCCGACGAACCACGGCGGAGCTGTCTGGCCGGCCGAGCACCCACCAGAGCAGAATAGTACCCATGTGGCGTCCCACCTGTCCCACTGTCAATCGGCTTGGTACTCGGCGAAGGCTTCGGAGCGCCTTGCTCCGTCATGCGCGCTCGCACCGGCCTGACTGCCTGGGTCCAGCCTCGGCTCGCAAACCAGGCCTTTCCATTCGCGGGAAAACCTGGACGGGCCCGTCCTTGCTTTTCCTGTAGCCCGAGCCCGCCCTCCCGTTCCCAGGAACTCCCCAGAGATGGTCCACGGCAGACCCTGGCCCAGGGCGCACGCCGGCCCCCGAGAACATCTACTTCAGGCACGCGGACTTGTCCCGTACCGCCGCCTCCACATCCGCCCGGCACACATGGGTACCTGCTTGCCCGCCCACGCATATAAAGGCGTGGTGTAGCGACCGGCACCATGGCGCGGCTAGAGGCGAAAGTGGCATCAACTTAGAGCCGCGGCCAGTCATCCTTCAGCGTCTTGACGATGAAGTATCTCGCCCCAGTTTCGCTGCTCCTTGCCGCTGGCGCCGCCCCCATCCAGGCGGCGTTTAGCTGGAAGTCGGTGCATATCGGCGGCGGTGGCGGTTTTACCCCCGGCATTGTGTTCCACCCCAAGACCAAGGGCGTGGCCTACGCCCGGACCGACATTGGTGGTCTCTACCGCCTTAACGCCGACGACTCCTGGACGCCCGTGACCGACAGCATTACCGACCATGAGAACTGGCACAACTGGGGCATCGACGCCCTGGCCCTGGACCCGCAGGACGCCAACACGGTTTACGCGGCCGCCGGCTTGTACACCAACAGCTGGGACCCCGACAACGGAACCATTATCCGATCTTCGGATCGCGGCGCCACCTGGTCCTTTGCCGAGCTGCCCTTCAAGGTGGGCGGCAACATGCCCGGCCGCGGCATGGGCGAACGTCTCGCCGTGGACCCCGCGAACCCCGACATCTTGTACTTCGGGGCCCGATCCGGCAACGGCCTGTGGAAGTCGACCGACGGCGGTGCCAGCTTCTCCAAAGTGACCTCCTACACGGCGGTGGGAACCTACGTCCCCGACCCGAATGACCCCAACGGCCTCAACAGCGACATTCACGGCTTGGCCTTTGTCACGTTTGACTCGACCTCGGGCACGGTCGACGGGGCTACCTCGCGCATCTTCGTGGGCACGGCCGACAAGACCACGGCCAGCGTCTACGTCAGCAACGACGCGGGCGCCACCTGGTCCGCCGTCAAGGACCAGCCCGTCGGCTACTTCCCGCACAAGTGCAAGCTCAGCCCCTCGGAGAAGGCCCTGTACCTTTCGTACGCCGATGGAACGGGCCCCTACGACGGCACCAAGGGCGCCGTGTTCCGCTACGACATTGCCGCCGGCACGTGGAAGGACATCACCCCCGTGTCAGGTGCCGATTTAACCTACGGCTTCGGTGGCCTGGCTCTGGATGCGCAGAAGCCTGGTACTCTGGTCGTGGCCAGCCTGAATTCCTGGTGGCCCGATGCACAGATCTTCCGGTCCACTGACTCGGGCGCGACTTGGAGCCGCCTCTGGGAGTGGACTAACTATCCCAACCAGAACCTCTACTACAGCCAGTCGGTACGTGAGCATGGTAGCCCTGGTTGTAACACGGCACATTAGCTAATGCTCTCTAGGTCGCCAAAGCCCCGTGGATTCGCCCCGGTTTCCTTGATAACGACACCAAGCACCTCGGTTGGATGATTGAGGCCCTGGAGATCGACCCCCACGACAGCGACCATTGGCTGTACAGCACCGGCCTGACCGTCTACGGCGGCCACGACCTGACCAAGTGGGATACGGTGCACAACATCACCATTGAGTCGCTCGCGGACGGCATTGAGGAGTTCTCCGTCCAGGATGTTGCCTCTGTCCCCGGGGGCAGCGAATTGTTGGCCGCCGTGGGTGATGACGCTGGCTTCACCTTTGCCACCAAAGATTCCCTGGACACGCCCCCCTCGACCATCTGGTTGAACCCGAAATGGGCCACGTCCATCGGGGTGGACTACGCCGGTGCCTCCAACAAGAAGGTGGTGCGCATCGGCCAGGCCAATGACGCACCGCAGATTGCCTTTTCCAACGACGGCGGCGCGACTTGGAACCCGTACCCCGGCGCCGAAGCGTCGCTCAACGGCGGTGTCGTGGCCCTGTCGGCGGCCGGCGACACGGTGGTGTGGTCGAGCAGCTCCAGCGGCGTCCAGCGATCACAGGACCAGGGCGCCTTCAGCGAGGTCTCGACCCTGCCCAAGGGTGGCTTTGTGGCGTCGGACAAGAAGAACAACACGGTCTTTTACGGCAGCTCGGCGTCGACCTTCTACGTGAGCACCAACACGGGCACCTCCTTCTCGGCGGCCGGAAAGCTGGGCAGCGCGCGGACCATCAAGCACATCGCAGCTCACCCCGTGACGGCGGGCGAGGTTTGGGTATCGACCGATGTCGGCGTGTTCCGCTCGACTGACTACGGCGCCTCGTTCACGCAGGCGGCGACGGAGCTGAAGAACACGGCGCAGGTGGCGCTCGGTGTGGGCGCCGATAACAAGTGGAACGTCTACGCTTTCGGATACGGTCCGGCGGGCCCGCGCCTGTACGCCAGTGCCGACGAAGGCGCCACGTGGACGGACATCCAGGGGGCCGAGCAGGGTTTTGGCACCATCGACAGCTGCAAGCTCGCAGGCAGTGGCAACGAGCCCGGCCTAGTCTACGTAGGCACCAACGGCCGCGGTGTCTTTATGGCCCAGGGCTCCGTGTAAGGTGGTGAGGGCACAGCCACGCGTCGTCTGGACGGCCTCAGCCTAAGTAAGCCCCCCCCCTCTTGACGGAGCAGCCGGTTAGGAGCCGAGGACCGAGTACTGGAGGGGGTGCCGAGGGTGCAGCACATATCGGCCGGGGTGATGGAGTCCCGCGGAGCTGGTCGGCTGGCGGCGGCGACGTGTGAAGATGGCGCAAGTGTGACGGTCCCGGGCTCTTGGCCTAGCGTGAAGCATGGGCCGAGGCCAAGTGCCATTTTCGTTGTACATAGTATTGAAAGTCGCTTGACGTACATATTGGCTCATCGAGGTTTGGATCTGATCTCACCTACCACGCTCCCACCCACACACGCGGTGCTCCCGAGGCGATACCAAGGCCGCCTCAGCTTACCGCCGCGTTTTCATCAGCACGTTTTCATCAACACGTGTCTCGCCGGCAGTTGGCTAGCGGCGAGGGAACGCGCCGCCGGTGAAGTCAAAGAAGGGCCCGGTCCGGTCTCGACCGTGACGACGTTGCGTGTTTTTCCGCGGCATGGCGATGCCGATCTGCTGGTCAACCAGACGCAAACGGCCAAAGAGAAGGGAAGAGATGTGTGCGCGCGCGCACACACGCTCACACGTGCGTTCGTGGCGGGTTTGCTCGCCACCCTTCCCAACTTCTTCGGTGTGGAGTTGCTGTACAGGGCCCGTGGCGCATGAGGTCAACACCCCCAGCCGCAAAGTGTGGCGAAAAGGCGGGGCGGTCCCCAGCGAGCCCAGGTTCATGGATTCGCTTTCTTCCGTGCCGAAGCCGGGCGAGCGAAAGTGTGTGTGTGTGTGTGTGCAAGCATTCACGTCTGCCCCCCCCCCCCCTTTGCGGGAGGGCGGAGACTCCCACGCCGGCCACACCGCTGCGAACCGTAGATACAGAAACCCGGTGTCGGTTTATCACGACAGAGGTGGTGGTGATGTGTTGAGGGACGGGAGACTGGGATGAATGGATGGGACGGGCGGCCCAGTGAGAGCGGAGGGGGGCCGCTTCCCCACTCTCATCCGATGACGACAACCACCAGCCACCAGAGCGGCTGTGCATCATCCCCGGCGTGCCATTTGCCAACGCACTCGCGGCGTACGGCCAACCGCCCGCCCAGTTTCAGCTCGTGGGGAATTGTGAGGCTTGGGCCAAACCCGGGCCACACGGTTGAAGGGCGTCGTAGGTAGGCAGGGAAACGGGGGGGTGACGGGGCGGGTCGCTCTGGGCCTGCGCCCCGCTCACCGCAGCCGGATCTACGAAGCCGGTTCTCGAGCAGGGCTTCCTTCCCCAAGGTGACGACGACAGAGACGCCCCGAGCCTCTGCCCGTCCTGCTGCATTTCACCACAAACCCCCTCTTCCTCCCTTCTCTCCCCTTTGCGCCGACGCTTAACCGCATCATCCCCACGAACCCTGCCGTCGGATTCGCATACACACACGCACACACGCACGCACACACACGCACGCACACACGCGCGCACACACACACACACACACACACACACACACAAGCATACAGGCGTTTCCTGTAAGTGCCAACTCATGCGCACTTCGGGGGCGCAGGAAGACCCGGGACGCCACGGCCAGCCTGCTCCGTCGGGGCCAGCATAGCATGGCCGTCGCCCCGGGGGTTGTGTGAGCCCGATCCCTCGACGCTGACGCTTTTGCCCTCCCTCTTAGCCGTAGCGTTCCAGTCTCCCGCGCCGTCGAACCGTCCCACGCCATGGCCTGCGGCTCCTCCCACGCGACGCTCGTCAACCGCAACGGGCCCGGCAGCGCCGCCTCGTCCACCATGGAGAGCATCATCAAGCCCGGCGGCGACGGCGGCGCCGGCAAGACCAAGTGCATCGAGTGCGACGGCTACGAGTGCTGCTGCATCCCCATCCCCTGCACCGTCATGTAAACCGAGGCAGGAGCCAAAACGGCAGGCCATGCGGCCCGCGCCGGCGCCGTCGTGTTTCCCAACCAGAGCGTCTTCGGCCCTTCCGAGGCGCGCGAGTGAGGGACGGGAGCCTGTTCCGGGTCGTACGCACACGCGCCCGCGCGGGAAGCGCTCGCCCCACGCATTCCCCGCGCGCGGGGCCGGCCTGGCGTACGGCCCCGAACGGGGCGGGCACGACTCACGACGGCCGCCCCATTCCGGTGGCGTTCGATTGATGCGGCACGGCTCTCGGGCAAATTACGATGGATGACGGCGTACGCAGGCAGGCAGCCTAGCATGGGGTCTTGTTTTTTTTTTTTTTGGTCTGGACTCTTTCCGTCTTCTGATCTTTGACTTTCGTAGCGAATCTAAGGGTATCATGATAAAATTTCCGCGTCTTTCCCAGGTTCGCTTCCTTCTTTTTGGGCGTCTCCTCTTCCTCGGCTGCGACCCCCCCGGTCCTGGCCATCGCGACTCGCGAGCTCGTCTGGGCGAGCCGTGACCACATGTTCTTCTGGTATAGGCTGCGTTGGCCAAGGTATTGTTCCGCTGTATGCCATGCAGGCGGTAGAGAGGGCGTAATGGAGCTTATGCGCCCAGCATACCGGGCCTTGGAAGCGTAGAGCCAGTCCCCGTCGGGGGAAGGGGGGAGAAGGGAGTTGGAGAGAGATGGAAGCTCCGCTTTTTTTTGCTTTTTTGCTCTTGCTCAGGCGAATTCGTCTTCGAGGAGCTGAGCGACCTCGCTCTCGCGGGCCCAGACGGCGAGGGCCTCGCGGCGGCGGTGGCGGGCGGTGGCGGCTAGGCCGTGGTCGGCGTCGGCGTCGCGGGCGTCGTCGGCATCGATTTTGAGGCTGCCGAGCCCCTCGAGCATGGTCTCGACGCGCTCCTTGACGTCCCGGATCGCGTTGGTCTCGGCGCGCGTCCGGTCCAACTGCGCCTGCATCATGCTGATGAGCGACTCGCGCGCCTGGTGCGGCCGGTACTCGTTGATGAGGTGGTGGAAGTTGACAAAGAGAGAGTGGAGGTCGTCCAGCTTCGCCTCGGCCTGTGGGGAGGGGAAGCCGCTCCGCGCGAGCGTGTTAGTTGGCAGCGCCAAGGGGAGGGGGTAACAAAGATGCCGGGAAAAAAAGATAGAAGGGGAGGGGGGGCCGGGGGAGAGAGAGACGCACGTCATCGGGATTCAGGCTCAGGATGCCGACAAACTCGAGAAAGTTGAGCAGCAGACTCTTAGCGAGGCGCTTGAGGATGGTGGCGCGGTCGAAGCCCTTGCCGTCGCGGTCGCGCTCGTCGGCGGGCGGGAAGAGGCGGGTGACGCCCTCGGCGTCGTCAAGGCTGGGCAGCTCGTCGACGAGCCGGTAAAGGGCGCCGAAGACGCGCCAGGTGCCGTCGGCGGGCTCGGGCGGGGGCTGCAGGCGTCGCAGCGCCGGCGGCAGGCCCTCGAGACGCCGCGGCAGCGCCGGCTGGGAGGACGACGGCGGCGACGACGGCGGCACGGCCACGCCGCCCAGCTGCGCGTGCGGCTGCGGGCTTTGCGCCTCCTCCGCCTCGGCCTGCTGCTGGAGCTCCGCCAGCCGCGCCACGTGGGCCGCCGTGAAGTCGTGGTAGAAGGGCGGCGGCGGCGGGAACGTCACCGAGACGGCCTGCTCCTCGGCCATTTCGGGCTCGGCCATCATGGCGGCGGCGTGTGTTGGGGGGGCGGTGGTGGTGTTGGCCTCCTGCTGCCGGGGGGCTTGGGGACGGGTCACGGGGCGGTCGTGGGTGGGTGGCCGTCAGCTTCACGGGGCGCTGGGTTCACGCGGACGAGGGCCGGCGCGGCAAAGGCGGGGGGGTTCGAGGGATTGCTGGTCGTCGTGTGGGAGGCGCGATCGACATGCAGGACACAAAGTTGTGTCGTGAAGCCCGGGTGGCAAACGGCTTGCCGGCTCCTTCGTCGCGTCGTGGGAAACCGGAAACGTCAGGAATGGATGGGTGGATGGATGGATTGCTGCGCGGGGAGAATCACGAAGCACGGACAGCGGGGCCGCTCGCGAATGCCCTTCCCTCCTTGATGGTGGAGGCACTAGGGGCCTCTAGTTTAGGCCGCCTAGCTGAGGAGCCTCATCGCCATGCGTGCGTTCCAGCCGCCACTGTCACCGGAACCGATGGGCCGGCAAAAGGCCCCTCTCCATGCTGTTTCCTTTCCTTCATTGGCCTCCCCGCGACCATACCCCGTAGCCACTTGCATTCTGGGCGTTGTCCCGTACCCTGGATTACAGATACCCGCCATCACTACCGCTCAGCCCTGTTGACCTCACTCGTCGGGCCTTGGTTTCCCCCACCTGCATCTGAAGTCGTGGCCCTGCAACCCAACTTCTATCCGCTTGCCCATCCATGCACCTCTTCAGCCATCGCGGTTTCTACACGCCTCGCTAACTACATGGTGACCGGCGTGGCGTACTGGGCCAGTAACGGGTCGTTGAGGAGTCGCGCCAGGCCCTTGGCCTCGACACCGAGTATACACTCAATACCCCCGTCCGGGAGAGGGGGCAGGACGACCGAGCTGCCGTTGATGATGCCGATATCCGGTGACCGCACCGCCTGGATGCGCTCACCCAGCTTAGAGCCCCACGCCAGGTCGCAGACGGTGAGCTGGCTCCACGTCGTCTGCACGAAGCCCTTGCCCGGTACGTCGAGGAAGGCCGCGGGCACGGCGCGGTTGACGTCCTCGAGACCCTCAAACATGGCAATGAGATCGTCGGCGTACTGATCGTTGAGCTTCGCCGTCGCTTGGCGGACTGCACAGGCGAGATCCGCCAAACTGGAGGACGCGAGCATGGCCCGCACCGGAAACGTGGCTTGCCGCCAGCAGAGCCAGTTGCCCAGTGTTCGCGGGTGGACGGGCGGGTCCGTTCGGCCGCGACGGGCATCGGCGGCCAAGCTCGCTATCGACATGGGGTCCCCCTCCAGCGCCTCGGGCGCCATCTGGGCCGCAAGAACAGAACGCCACATCAGCGCCGTCAGGGCGTCCGTGGTTGATATCCACGGCACGTTGGTGGCTTGCGTGGCGTGGGCGGGCGCGGCGTCCGCCTTGAGCCGCGCGAGGCTCTCGGCCGAGAAGGCAAAGACTTGGCCCGCGTGTTCGCGCGAAAGCATCTTCTCCGGCATGCCCTCGGGTGTGAAGGGCAGCACCGCATACTCCTCGTGGTCCTCGACCCGCCCGGTGTTTCGTCCCGACGGCTTCATGACCCTCTCGCGGTCGGTGAAGAACACGTCGGGGATGTCGACGCGCGCCCCGTGTTCGATCCCCTGGACGCGCCGACACTCCTCGGCCCACGTCTCCAGCCACGTGTAGTAGGTATTTGCATCGGAAAAGACGTGGTAGCCGCACACGGCGAGCAAAACGCCCCCGGGGACAAAGTTGGCCTGCACTGCGATAACGGGAAGTCGCTCGCCAGGTGTCGGCCACGTAAACAGACGCCAAAGTAGGTCGCTGGGAAAGGCAGCCACGGGGAAGCCCTTAGACTTTATCTTGGAAAAGCTGTGGGGGAACGCGCCCGGTGTTCGGAGATCTTGGCACACGAGGGCTTCTAAGTCATGGGCCTCTTGCAGCCGCAGGACGCCAGCCTGTTTGGCTTCAGCATCGAGTATGCCTTCGCACCTGAGTGAGGGGATGCGTTCCTGCGTTGCCTGGAACCCGGCCTGGAGGATGGCAAAGCACTCTTCCATGTCGTATCCGTCTGGCAGCTCCATGGGGAACATGACCCGGATGTACCCCTTGGGCCCCGCCTTTTCCAACAGGGTGGCCTCGGGGATCTGACGGGCGTAAGCTGAAGGCATCGTGTGTTGGTTGATGGGTACTGGCTTGAAGGCGACACTACTACGTGCAGGTGAACGCCTGGGCAGTCTTCGAGATATCCGCGGCTCAGCGCGCACTTGCCGCCCATATATCTCTTCCAGGACAGTAAAAACACCGCGGCGGAGCTGCGAATCTTGGTGGGTGCCGTATTCGTGACTTACAGCCGAGTATAGGGCTTCTCTGGCATGGTGGGTATCCCCTGGGGCCGCCTGCTACTCCCACCTATAGACCCCTCCTGGCGATGAGAAGATATCGTAACAGGAGCCAATGATTCCCATGCCGAAAGGTGACAACATGCCGTTGTCCCCAACGTCCACCCTCTTGCGGGGGCTGACGGAGTATGACTGGCTCGGTTCGCAATCCAACCACGCAGCCAAGAATGCTATCGATGTAAGTCAGATATGGCGGGACTACACGGGTCTACTGGGAGGCACGAGCCCCTCACCTCCACGGTGGTATTACTGCAAGCGGGTGATCACATTGCCCAGCTGTCAAGGAGGACGGCGAACCGCTCACCGGGCACATGTCGGCAGTCTGAGAAGGACCGGCAGGCAGTGGAAGCCGCATTCACCCTCCTAGAAACGCCGATCGAGTCGGTAAGCTGGGATGGTGCATTGTGCTGGCTTGGCATACGACCACGCTCGCTGAAGGGATGTAGACGTGGTAGTGTCGACGGACGGCGACATGATTGGGGTGACTGGTCGACACTGGCAATGCAAAAATACACGCGTCGGTGCACGTTAGGCATGGCTCCTGGCGGAGACAAGACGAGGCCGTACGGAACAAAACCGTGACCGCGACAGATGGCCAAAGAAGTCCAGGTTAACCGTGACCAGGCCAACCGACTAGTTAGGGGAGGTCGTATTCCCAGGTAGTAGGGTAGCCACGGGCGACTTGAGGTACTACGCTAATGTACTTTTTAGGTCCCCTGCCCCTCTCAACCCCTTATCGATAGCCCCACTCGGCAAGCACGATGCACATAGCTCGGCCAAGGCAGGAGCAGCTCGTTGCCGGATCCAGCGACGATGCGCCGCTTCCACGGTGCTGATTTGCCCTGGCCTCGGCCCAGGTCCCGCCTGCCCGCCCACCGCCTCATCCGCCGTCATAGCAACCATCTGCTCCATCGGCTGCTGAGCCACAACCGGCATCGCGAGACCCCATAAACAATCCGGGACGGGGACCAACGGCGTGGAAAAAGCCAGAGACTCCCTCACGCGCCCCAATCGACCCCTTGCCTGGCCCTAAACCGATTCGCCGTCTCGCCAGGGTCTTGGATCACGCGCCGCCGCTTACCGAATTCCCCCTTCCCCTTTGTCCCCGTGGCGGTGACGTACCGATCAGCACACCCCCCACGAGCCCAGCAGCAGACGACGACAACACCGCCGCTACCAGCATGGCTGACGCCCGCGCCCTCTTGCGCGCCCACCGCGCCGCCAACCGCATCGAGCACCCGTACGCGGCCTACAGCGACGCTGGCAAGCTGCTCTGCAAGCTGTGTCACGAGAGCATCAAGTCCGAGACCCTCTGGGACGGCCACATACGCTCTGCCGGCCACCGCGAGAAGCAGGCCGCCCTCCAACCACCACCACCGCCTAGCACGGCAGCGAACCACAAGCGGAAACTCGACGACGCCGCCGACGACGACCAGGAAATGGGCGACGACGCTCCCACCCCGGCCGAGGACTCCGTCCGTAAGAAGAGGAGCCGGACCGACATGGTGGCTGCGCCCGCGGCCGCCACCGCCGGCATGAGCATACAGACAGCGGGCGAGAAGCCGGCCGCCTCAGCACCGGGCGGCACCACGACGCCGCCCATCCTGACCCGCCAGCCGTCGGGTACGCCCGCGCACGGCGTGGAACTTGCCATCCCGTCGCGGCCGGCGACGCCGTCCCTGGGCGAAGGGTCCCAGAACTCGACGCCGCGCCTGGCCAACGCCCACGTACGGTCGCCGCTCGCCACGTCGGGGTCGGAATCGGCCTCGACGCCCAACCCCGCGACGGAGACGCGCATCGCGGCGGCCGCGCGCGGGGCCACGCCGCCGCCCGCTGATCGCACGTCGGCCGCCCGCACCATCGACGAGGCCGAATGGGCGGCCTTTGAAGCCGAGATCGCCAACGACGCCGAGGCGACGCCGCCGCCGCCGTCGGCGGTGCCGCAGCCGGGGTCCTCGGCGGCGACGCTGTTCAGCGGGCCAGCCACCATCGCGGCGCCGGCGCTGACGGCGGAACAGGTGGCGGCCAAGTCGGCCGACGAGGAGCACGAGCGGCGCAAGCTGCTGTCGGACGCCCAACTGGCCGACGAGCGCGAGGACGCCACACGCGCCCTCGAGGACGAGTTCGCCGAGATGGAGGAGCTCGAGTCGCGCGTGCGCCGCCTCAAGGCCCGCCGCGAGGCCCTACGCCTGGCCCACCAGCACGCCGCCGCCGACAACAACACCGGCGCCGCGGCTCTCGAGGGCGGCAAAGAAGCGATAGCGGCGGCAACCACGGTGACGGACGGCGCCCTGGCCGACAAAGAAAACCGGGGCGCCGCAACACGCGCCGAGGGCGAGAGCGACGAAGACGACGAAGACGACGACGACGAGGATTGGGACGACGGGTTCCGCTTTCGAACGTAGACAAGCTGGGGCCCGTGACTCCACGCCCATCCCGGGCCCTGGTGACTGCCTATCCGTGTGCCCAGGTGCCAGGTAGCACTTCGGAGCGGCCGTGGGTCTTGCGTGCTCGGGGACCACGTCGAACACGGCACAGTCACGCAAGGGACCCGGACGCACGCAAGAGTAGCACCATACGTCGTCGCCGCACTGCATCACAGCAGCACGGGCACGGCCGGAGCCGGGTTTGGGGGCCGGGCGCTCTCCGGCCCAGCGTTGCCCCAACCCCCCCAGGATCTGACAGCATCAGGAAGCGCGGCGTTTGCATTCTTGCTCATCTTCAAAAGGCAACAGTCACTTACACACAGGGGGTGTGGGCTCACACTCAGCGATGGGGGTTTACTGTTTTGGGGGCATTTTCCACGCTGCCGGGCGGGGCGGATCAGGCCGCCCGTCCAAAAGAGTCCGTGTATATAATGGACGGGACGGCAAGGCCCGCGACGATGAGGCGTCCAACCCCTCCGAGTGGCCTTCATTGGGCCACCGAGCCTACATATAGGGGGGGAGGGGGGCGCCCGGATCGACGAAGCGAAATCTATCACCATGATGATTCGATAGACGGGCCTCTCCGCTGGCCACGTGAATAACTGGCGTGTGGCCACTTTGCTGCCGTCGAACCCGGGCGTCGGGGGTTGGGGGCAGCAAGTCAGCCAGACGAGGGTATGCGCTCTGCGCCATGCAGCCGGCCCTCCTTTCCCTCATAGAACAAGGAACAAAAGTCAAGGCCAGCTGCGCGCCGTGTTTGCCAAACTCGTCATGTGCCAATAAACCCCGAGAAACCTACAAGTACAGCCCCGGCGGTGAAGGGGGTGCGCGAGCGAGCGAGCGAGCGAGAACATGCCGGGATCGGCCGGGCCCTGCCGTCCCCGGCTTGGTGAAAAAAAGAAGAAAAGGAAAAGCCACATTGGTGAGACGCCGTTTCCTCCATCCGTGTATACCAACGACGGCCATTACCGGTCGCGTTTCCAGTTTCGCTCCCCGTCCTGCCGTGTAACATTACCGTACGTAAATCGTCCCGTCATGGTCCAAGGGCAAAGGAGAAGGGGCCGGGGCCGGTCTGCCCTCGCCATCGTGTCTCAACCCACGGTGCTCGGGCCGTCTCAGGTGTGAGCGCCCGCACTGCCGCCGCCGCCGCCGCCGCCGTGGCCGACGCGCTCCCAGAAGCGCTTGAGGCGCCAGACGCGACCGACGCCGGCCTTCTCCTCCGACTTCTTGACGCCCTCGGCGCGCTCGCGGACCTCGCCGCGCCAGACGCCGCCGACCCAGCGGCGCAGGCCGTCCTTGAGCTTCTCGCGCTCGACGGCCCGGCGCTTGGCCACGAGGCCCGGCGCCACGGTGCCCTCGACGCACTCCTCGGGCAGCACGCCGCGCTGCACCAGCGTCTCGGCCGACGGGCGCATCGGCAGCCGCCGGGACAGCCGGATCGCCACCAGGTTGCGCGCCAGCCGCCGCGAGATCTGCGTCGTGTGCGTGAGGAAAATGTGCCGCGCGATGAGGTCGCGCAACGTCGGCCGGCCGGGCGAGAAGAGCAGCGGCGTCAGCGACGCCCGGGCGTGCTGCAGCCGCAAGTGGTGGAGGAGCGGGTCTTGGGAGAGAGCACGCAGGTGGTGGTTCGTCTGCTGTCAAGTCAATAAGGTCCCCTCGAACCAGCCTGCAGAGGTAGCGCGTGGAATGGGTATCGGAAGGAGCAACGACCGTTGGTCTCGCACAAGGTAGACGGTGGGAAATGCCATTAGGTTCCACGCAGCGCACGGAGCTCGAAGGAAAAGCAACATCCTCCAAATGCTGAACGAGTGTAGGAGGGTGAAGATGGCGCGCAGAGGCCAGGCTCAGGGAGGCTGGCAAAGTGGAGGACCGGGCCCTTCGAAGGGGCCTTCGCAAAAAACCCCCAAATCATGAGCAAGGGGCCGCTGGCAACTTGACCTCGTCCCCGAGGCACCCTGCAGAGCAACTTACCCTAGACGTGGCCAGCAGATCACAAACGTCAAGGAAGCTGAGGATATGCGTGAGTACTTCGTTTGGCAGCAGGTCGAAGCTTGGTCCCTGGTGCCATCCATGCGGCGCGTCCTCGACCAGCGTAGCAGCGGACGGCGAGTCCATCGTCATGAGCACGTTTCGATGTGACTGGGCGTCATTTTCATCAGTCGATGTTGATGTGGCATGCATATCTTCAGAGATGATGGGCTGCGCCCAGGGGCTTGCGCCATCAAGGTACGATGCTGTCGACACGTTGTCGGCGGCTATGCCCGTTTCGGTTCCTGCCGCCGTGTAACAAGACCTTGTGGTGGCTTCGCTCGCGCTGTGCTCGCCTTGACCGAGTCGGTCTTGGTCTTGGCCGTCGAAACCCGGTTGGCCATGCTGCGGGGCGGACACCTGCGACCTCTCGCCGATCGGGGTTGGCATGGCGAGCCGGCATGGCGCTTGGGCATCGCTGGACCCTGGCCGCTTGGACCGCGTGGTCACATGGCGGCTGGCGGACAAAGGGACCGTCGTACGTGACGAGACAGGTGAGCATGCCGCATTGGGTCGAGGGGCGGCGCGGGCGGCCGCGTTCAAGACGGCCGGATTCTGGGCCTCGCACGCGAGGGAGGGCGAGGCAGGTTCCCGGGGGGTGGCCATCCCGAGGTCTGGCGTCTCGCAGGCACCTCCTAGTGGTGTCACGTAAGGCAGCGATGCGAGGTGACAACGATGAAGTGGCAATCACGCCGTCGCGTTGACGGGATGCGGTGCCAATGCCAGTCCAGATACGGGATGGAGCGGCAGGACGGCATCCACCAGCACCTCGAACCCCGGCGGGCCGGATGAGGTGGCGCGCGAGAGGGAAGACGCGGGATGAGAAGGTGTGGCGTCGGCGGGTCGGATATCCGCGAACCCTAGCACGGTCTCGCTGGGCCAGCTGGCGATGGGACGCAAGCAGCGCCAAGACTCACAAGGGTGGAATGGCGATGGGAACGGAGGCCAGGATGCGCCCTGGGCAGCAACGCTGAGCTTCCAGACGCCCTGGCCGCAAAACTGTTGGTGTCGGCTCGGTGGACAAGCGAGGGAAGGGAGGCGGCCTCGACCACCTCGCCCACGGGGTTGCAGGGCCTGGCGGTGCTGAGCCGGGGAAAATAACGAACGGGACGGGCGGAAGAGGCTGCAGAGCCACTGGGCCTGGCACGCATGCACGACGGTCCTGAAAAAGCAGGTCGAGACGCGGGAGTCCCGCCCGGGACGTCTGGGCCGCCAGTGCGTAACGAGCTCGCTTAACGAGCTTGGCTTCTGCGCGGCTACGGGTCAGCAACGGGGGCTGGTGGATGGTTCTCGGAGCGCGGGCGACAAGCGAGACGGCGTGGAGGCTGGGAACTGGACGGGGCGGGTGCTGGCGCCTTCACGAACACGCGCAGGTGCGGATAGGACGAGGTGCACGAATGGGATGGAGGGACGGATGGGGGGGACCCCACGGACGGCCGGACAGAGAAGACAGGCGACAGAAGAGCAGCGAAGGGAAGGCGAGAGGCGAGATATGGGGGGGGGGGGGGGCCAAAGGTGAACGATAGCGAGGCGGAAGCGCACGAAGTTGAGACGAAACCGCGTCACGAGCTACACCCATCCGGAGCAGGCAGGCACCGCTTGGCTGGGCGGGCGCATCCCCCAGATGGATCAGTACCTATGGCGGTACGCAGGGTGGATGTAAGGGATCCCTTGTCACCAGAACATCGTACGTGCAGCGCGGTGGGTCGGCACTGTGTGCGGGGTGGACGTGGGGACGATGACCCGCAGCCGATGGGTCAAAAACACAGTGTGCAGCACTTGCGCCGTGCTGTGTTCGCGTGATGGCCGCGGGCCATCCCATGGACCGTGAACAATGCTCCCCTTCCATCCATCCCCCTGCCATGTACCCCCATCCATCGATTCTTGGGCCATGCGGCGTGCCTGGCCCTGGAATCCCCTCCTGCGCGCGCGCTGTTGCTTACCTAACCAGCGCCTGGCTGTGAAAATGCTGCTTTGGCGGGCCGTCTGGCGAGGGGGGTGCGTGTTAATCCTCGGTCCCTCTCACGGTTCGCCGGCAGGGGAGAGAGAGAGAGAGAGAGAGAGTCTAGAGACGCTGGACACCCGCTTCTCCGAGCTCATGAGCCGCGCCGCGGGGGAAACCCGACCCTGGCCAACGCGGGAACCATGGGTGCGAAAAGCCCGCCATAGCTGCCGCTTGCCGTGCACTGTATCGGCCCAAGGTGTTAGTCGGTCATCCTCTATACTCGGAGGGCCGCCAGCCTGTCTCTTCTTAGGGCTTGGACGTCCATGATGAGCCAAACGACCTTCTGTCCAGGCGATAAATCCTTGCAAATCGGCGTGGGCGCCAATGCGAGGATGGACAGAGGCGTTGCCGCTACGGTCGCCCGCCCTGGCCCTGGCCCGTCTTGGGGCCTCCCCCCCTCCCAGTGGGCATCTCCAAGCGCGGCCGTGAGTGCGGCCTTGGAGCGCTACATGCTTCCATTGGTTCCGTTCCACTGTCGCGTCAACGGCGCCGGCCGCGCGTTGTAGCAGAAGACGCGAAGCGCGGACTTGATACCCGCTCCCTCTGGCACACCCGGTCCCGGGCTGGGAGGGAAAGGGGAAGGGGAAGATTCCGTCCGCATTCCTGGCCACCCGGCCGGGTTGTGTCCGTTCCATGGTTGTCAAGAGTTGCCAGTTGCTTCCCTTGCCCTCAAAGCGGCGGATACGGCGAGTGTCTGTCTGTCCCCGTCGCTTCCATCCTTTTCTCCGCCTCTGCCCCCCCCCGGACAGGTATAGAGGCGACAAACGAGAATCTCGTAGCGTCGAGAAGCGCACTCGATCGAAAATCATGACGGCAAATCCATGCCCAACACCCACGCAAGCAGGGATGCTCATTCGACTAGAGCCCGGGGCTACCGCGATTCAGAGCCGCAAGCATAATTTATCTTATGTGATAAGACGCATGGCCAGCTGGTACCGGCATCCTTAGTCTCCGCGCATTTCATCAGTGAAGCCGCCACCTGACAGCACGGCAGCATCTGTGTCCCCAGTGACTCGCCAGTGACTTGCCACTCCGGTCTTGGGTACCGGGAAGACCAGCCGGGCCACACGAGAGCGGCATGTAGCCTTGACCCCTGTGGGTGATCAGGTCCAGGTATGACCTTAGTCCTACCGTGAGGGGGGCCAAAGGGAGGGAGGGGAACAGGTCGTATGGGGGTGGCCGCGCCATAGGTCGAAGCCCTGGAACCTTGCCAGCTATTCTTTTCCCGCGGGGTATATTTGACGGTTGAAAATTTCATCGAAGCCCAATGGAAACGCGGTGGATAGTCCAAACTCCTCAGTCGGGCCTCAATACCCGCGGCTCTTGACCTGGTTTGGCAGCTTGTCCGCCGGCTGACATCGGGGACGGAGTCGAGTGGAGTGCCAGGTTGGTTTCCAGTAGGGAGGGGGGATGTCGTCACGTCGAGCAAGCCCAGGGTGCCACGCCATCGCCCGCTCGCCGTGCCTCCAGTTCGAATTGTCCAGATCCCGGAAGGGAGAGGCCGATGAGGCCAGGCGGCCTAGCACGATGGCGGCTTTCCAATCAACTGCCCTGCCTTCTCCGAAATATACAATACCCCCATGCCAGTTCAGACCCCCTTAGAGGAGCCGGATCCAATCACGGCCGGTGCCTACTATACCTAGGTGGGTTTAAACTTTGCCAGCGGTCTTGTGGCGGCGTTTTGGGAGCCCGGGGCGAAAGCGACAGGGAGAAGCGACAAAATCGCCTCGTGGGTGTGATATGACGGGTGGTGGGGAGTACAAGATGAAACGGACAGGGTACCAAATGGGCATGGCCGAGCCACGGCGCCTGCGACTCGACTCATCTGCAGCATGCTCTAGGGGGGGGGGGGGGGTTCGGGCGAATGGCGTGCATGGCTTAGATGAACCCAGGGGCTACACAGCAGCGCAGCAGCCGTTGTCGCTTGCGAATATTCGGCCGGGCGAGGCCATCCTGCCCGTCTAGCTGCGGCTCGTCAGCACCTTCGTTCTGGGTGCGGGCTCGATTGGCCGGACGGGATGGGTATGGCGTTCTTCCAGAGAAGCCGTGACGACGGCCTTTTTTCATGCGGCTTGGCCATGCCCTACCGCGGCCGCCGCGGCCGGCCATATATAGCGTTGCAGGGGGGCACGCGTGACACCATGGCCACTCGACGAGGGCCCCCTGGAGGCTGAAGACCAGACGCGGGAACCGGCCCTCGGCGGACAGGTTCGCATGTGGTGGTACCAAGCCCACCGCTCTCTCACTGGGGAGGGCTTCGACGCCCAAGTACCATTGCAAGTACTGGCTCTTTACACCCACGCACGGAGACGAACAGTGGACTCCCCGGCCCCTTCGTGCCAGAGACGAGATGACCTAGTCCCTGGAGGTTTCCGCTATTGGGAGTCGGTAGGCAGGCTAGGCCGGGTGTCCGCCACTCTGCCCACCCAATTTCGAAAAGAAGGGGCCCTCCTTCCCCACTCCTGCTCCTCTTCCTCCTGGGACACGGTCGTAAGGGGGAACGCAGCCGCAGCTGGGGCGTAGCAGCTACCTGGGGACCGTCTGATTTGTATACGGCTCCATGACAACCGGCCGTTTCCCGTAGGACACGGGCCTGCACTGGACGAAGGGAAATGAGCAGCTCCAGGAGGCAGCGATACTCCGCTGGGCCGTGGAAAACACGGAACGGGCCGCCCGTACCGGAGGGACATCCTTGGTCTGCAGAATGGAAAGACAAGGGCTGGCCACTTAAAAATTGAGCCATGGGCGCATGCGCCAGCCTCCACGAGCACACCCACGCGGGCCCGGGCCGGGTTTCGTCAGTGACGTCGCCGCCACTACCACACCATGCGGTATATTACGGAATACAATCTAATTCAAGGCTCCGGCGCGTCTAGCCACTTTGACGTGCTGTCAAGTAGGGGCGCGCGCGGCGGATACGCGGCCGAGGTAAGCATAGCCGCCGTGGAGACTTGACGTGTGATAAGACCAGGTGTGGCCATTTCGTCGGCTTTGGGCTTGTTCAGCTTGTTGGAGAAGCAGCAGCATACGCGCAGATGACGTTGAAAACGGTGTTATGTTCCACAGCGTCTCTCGTGACTCCCACCCCCAATATGCTTTTGTCTTCCAATGGACCCTTGCCGATCTAGATCGAATGTTGGGAATGGCAACACCTGGTGCAACTTGGCCCCATCGGAATCGAACCGGATGGGGTTATTGGCCTCGTACCTGCCATGTAACCGGTCATCGGCGAAGCCTCAGGAGGACCGATACGACCGTGCTGGGCTCGGTGGGACGCCATGCTGAGAATAATCGCCAGGGAGAGCAGAGGCTCCCGAGCGCACGCGGCGGGCCGCGGAAACAAGTCGCCGCCATGGTAAAATCAAGCATGCCGCCGGGGCTGCCAGCCTGTGAAAGACCGACAGGGCTACGTACCCACGATGGAGATTAGCCGATGTCGTGATGTAGAAAATGTTCAGTGGGATAAAAGAGGGGGGCCTGTCGATCCTGGACGAACCGTCACCATACAGGGCATGCAGCCCAAATCGACATTTGCCATGCAGAGTGTTCTCGCAGACGAGGCCACGCTGGAGGCCGCATCGGTGACAGGCGTGGCAAACAGCCCAGGCCGGCCAGATGGGCCTCGCCACGTCGGCTCCCCCCGAACGCCTCTCGCCAGCGAGGACTCTGGAAAGATGTGCCTTTTGCCTTCTTCGGTCGCGGGTCGTATTCGGCGCGAACAGTGGGGATCAGTACGACGCCCAATATCCTTGTTCTGCTGTTTGGCCATTTCAGCCTTGGCCTAGCTCCTAAAGGGATGTGTGGTAGGGTCGCATAAAAGGCCCGCCCTGACGCCGCGATACGGTGATGTGTTGTCGTCGAGAGCATCCAGGTTTGTGACTTTTATCGGGTATCAATGAATATCTTGTCGGACGTTTCTTACCGCCGCGATGCGCTGTAACAATGTTGGCTGCAAGCCGTTGCTCAATCGCATCCCGGCCACATCGTCGATTCCGAAGGCGGCTTGCTGGACTGCTCATCGCCGACGGGTACCCAGTATTGCCCAGGCGAGACCCCCGTGAGGCACTTGCAGCTGCATGTGATGTACCCAACTATAAAGCCTCTGCGTTAGTCAGCAGAAAACCAATAGCCTTCAATGGAGGAGGAGCGGATATGTGTTCAGGGGTAGGAGTTCACTCACTTCCCACACAGCGAGCGATGGAGACGTTCAACCCACGAGAGAAAGTAATCGGCATGTGAGACTCGACCTGGACGTTGAAGGTCGTACCCCGTGACCGTCAAAACATGCCCGGTTGTTTTTTTACTTCCATGCTGGGCAAGGGTCTTCGATTGGCTCGTCTCGGGCGCTCGAGTCTCGACCCCGGCTGCAGGCAGCGGGAAGGACCACCATATGCATGAAGTTGTTCCTCTCAGGGGGTTTCCTGGGTGGCTACCCGCGGGAGGAGGAAGCTAGGTATGCACCTTTCCTCACGGTGGCTTTGTACCCACCGCGGGAACAAACAGGGGCTTCCCGTCCAGGGTAGAGCCAGTCCATCGCCACGCCTATTATCCGCATATCGATGGAGGGGTATAGCTGGTTTTTTTTTCCAACGGCGTCGGTAAGCTAGGCCGGTGTGGTTGGCCAACGTGGCAACCGATGAGTCCCGGGAAAGCGTATTCGGCAGCGGGAAGAGAAGAGCAAGCTGCCCGCTCCACCGATCTTCCGTGACGTCTTGGTCCTGCCGTTGGGTACAAAGGCCGATGGACCACGAGAGATATCGACTTGAGGAGGAGTTGAAAAGGTCTCTTGTGTTCAACAGTCGATGCCCGCCCGTGTGGGGTGATGATAAGTTGTGATATTATAAGTATCGACGCCTCCCCAGTGGCATTTGATGACCTTGTTGGAGAGGGTATCCTCGGCATCGTCGGTAACGGATCGAGACATTCGTGGGGACCAGGAAGAACCAAAGTCAAGAACCTGGGGCGTGACCTGCTCAAGAACCCGTCGGTCAGTATGCCCCGGGTCCTGTCCTCAAGCCTAAAAGCCAGGGAGCGGAAGTTATACTAACCTGACCCCTTGTGCGTATAGCACAGACGGCCCTCACACATGTGCTACTACGATCAAGTACACTGGGCGTGCGGTTACTGGAGATGGTCCACCTTCAGGGAACAGTGCACCAGGGAATACCGAACAGGGGAGACGTGCGGATTGAGATTCACGTTGGGAATAACGCGCTCGAACGAAAGTTGCAAAATATGCAAGGACATGGAGAAGAAACAGCGCAAATTGGCCAAACTTCAGAGCGATGTCTACCGCTGGCAAGGGGAAGGCAACCGAAATGCGTCCATCGAGAAAGCAGAGAGGGAAATGGTCGAGATAGAGAGCGTCTTGACAGAGCTGGGCCTCGAGCATTACGAGCGACTGCACAATCGCGTGTGAGCGATTGATTGACGATGACCGAAAGGCGGCAATCAACCAGCGCCGGTGGGTTGGGGTTGGGAGAAAACGGGCGAGCGCGATTTGTAAACCCCACGATGAAGGTGGTTGAGTTTGCCTCCTGGCACCAAAAAAAGGCGAAGACGAGAGGGCAGCGGGGTTTGCTCAGCAGGCCCCCGAAGCACCGACCGGTGATAGGACAACGACTAATCTATTTTTTCCCCCCCTCTTGCGCCTCGAGGTTGGCGGTTCCTTGCGAGGGCGGGATTGGACCGTTCGGTACAATGTCGTTCCAACATCCTCGATTGCATGTGGGCGGCCCACGAGGTTTGCCCATGTTTCAGGGGGCAGCAAAGTTTGCCCGGCCCTGAGCGAGACGGCCAGCCCTGGGCGATATGATCGTCCCTGCGGTAGTCGCCGTCGGTCAACCAAGAACTTCCCCCCAGCCGGGCGAAATCTGACGAAAGCGGGGACCCATTTTCCTGGAAGACCCGACGATACCTGTGATGTGCATAAGCATCCCAACCGGCAGGATGACAGGGTACCTAATACGGCATGGGAGCTTCTTAGGGCAGCACCCTGGCGAAGACACAGGTCGTCGCGCCGCGGGGACGCGGACGACTCAACGCTCGGTGAAACGGGTCGGGATGTCGTATACGAACAGACGAGAGTCGGAGATTCCTGTGTCGGGGCAAGCGTATCCAGGAGGGGCCCCCTTCCACAAGCGGAGGAAGGATAGGCGTTGAGAGTGCGGGTGCTGCGACTAAGTGGGAATGCCTATGGGGCGGGAGTGCCCGAAGTCCGACCTGACTGGCCGAATCGGTCGATAGAGCAGGAGTACCGCAGGGCTTTTGCATATATGGATCCTCGGGACGCCCTGGGAAGCGATTCGGCGTTGTTTCTGACGCGGACGACAACTCTATTCAAACGAGGCCGGTGAAAGGAACGGCAGACTTGTGCGATGAAATGGTATTGACATAGAAAATTGCGCGCTAGACTAAGTGGCTCTTCTATACACCTCCACCTGGTACCGAGGGGGAGTTGGCATGTGGCCCATGCCGATGGATCCTGTGAGCGGGGGGTCCCGAGCCGGTCCATGATTGGTGGTAATGGAGAATGCCGCTGCGGTGCGAGGGGCTCAGGCGAGGCAAGGAGGGGGACCCTGGGCCCGAAGATGCCTTGATTCGAAGCGATGTATTGGCGGGATACAGTACCCATGACAAACTCCATTCCCCTTAGACCCGGGCCGCAGCGGAACCGAGGATGTAACCGCGAGAAAGAGAGAAAAAAAAGGGCTGAGATATTAGTTGACCGTGGGGCCGCAAGCATTGGACCGTTCGTGGCGTAAATTTTTTTTTTGCACCTCGGCCGAAACCCCCTGGCATGCCTGACGCGAGAGCCTTGCCAATTGTAGGAAGATTCCGTCGTCACAAGCCATTCGTCTACGCTGACGGCAGGAGCTTGACTTCATGGACATCACGTGATAGCAATGACGTGCATCAAGTTATACAGCTGTCGCGTCAGCGAAAGTCCCAACCAGGGGCTGGCCTGCCCCCTCCTTGATGCTGGGCGCACTGGCCTGCATATCGGCGGCCTCGTCGTCGCTGAGCCAGTCCATCTGCCCATACACGTTGCCAGCTCGAGAGGGATCATCGTCGGCGGAAAGCTTCGCAAGGATGGCATGGTAGCGGGCCAGGCGACCGTCTTGTCCTGCAAGCATGCCCTGGTGCGCCTGTGTTGTTTCTTGTGGGGTGATCTCAAAAATGTCGACGAGGTTGCTGCCGAGTCACGTCAGCCTTGTGTTGCAAGCGCGACATCTCCCGCTACGGCGACGTACTTGGATGTCGTGGTTACGACTTTCTGTACGGCTTCGGTTTCGCGCTGCGACTCGAGGGGATCGGCACGAGTGTTGATGTTCTGGTCGCTGAAGCTCCCGTACTGGAAGTTGTTCGGGTCATCGAGGAGCATCCGCGAGACGTCGTCCTGGGGCGCGGTGTCAGTCATTGCCCCCGTACCTCGTCTGCCGAACCTACCTCGTCGAAGGTCTCCTGGCGACGCCGCCCGAGGCAGGAGGCGCAGACGCCCATGGCTGTCGCAATTGCTTCGGCGGTTTGGTGCTGGGAAATGAGCGGCGTTGGACTGAGGAGAAAAGCCCCACTCCGAGGTGTATTACAAAAGAACCATAGGGGTTGCAGAATGCGAAGCGTCAGCCGGAAGGGCCAAGGGCGGGAACGAATCGGCCTCTGGCTGTCGCGAAGGGTCGAGGGATACGCCGTGGTCGCATGCCAAATGCGCGGATATTTTTCTGAAGTCTGTCGGCCGCATAGGATGTAGTCGCGGAGCTGCCCAACGTGCAGGCGTCGGGGGCCCGTGCGGGGCCGCCGCGCTCACCCTCTCCAGCGGGCGGACTTTTAGATTTTCCGCCAAATCCTGAGAAGCATGCGGAGGTACCTACTGCGGATCCACACCTGAGGGCCAAAGATTCCATGACGCGGGAGGATTTGAAGCCCAAGTGCCAGCTGGTGCTTTGCGCGGGCACGCTGGGGTCATGCCCGTCATGGAACCAAATCCGTTCGGCAAGCGGAAGAAGCAAGGGTGCATCAGTCACCTAATGCAGGAACGCCGGTCACGTCAATCGCGGACATGCAGATGGGCTCGGGGCGGGATCCGTCGTCACTTGAACCGCGGGTGCATCTAGAGAGCGCGTCTTGGCAGACGCCGTATCTCAGGGCAGCAACGGGGGGAGCTGCCACACGAGACGGCACGTCAGCGCACCAACACCCCGGGGCGGCTCAAGCGGCCGCCTCCCGCACTCTGCCCGGCCGGGCCCTGCTTGATCCCATCATTTAGACTTAAATCGTGAGGAAGGGTGCCCCATCGATGCGCTCGCCAGGCTGCAGTCCCCCGACGCCAGGTCCCACTGTTCCAAGTACCCGATCTACTGCGACCCGCCGTGGCTGGGCAGCCGGTAGGCGCGGGCAGCACTGGAGGGCCTCCCGCTGCGTCCCACGGATGCATCTACAACTGCTGCACACCGCAACGGATGAACGCGCCCCTTTGCGACGTGGGCCTCGTCAAGTCTTTCCCCAAATGCAACACACATGGGTCGTGTCGGCTCTTGGCAGCGTTTGGCTGCTAAATTGGGCCCTAGATTCCACCCCCGGAGCCGTTTCACACGCCAGCCTCGACAGGCCTTCCCTGCGTGCCACCCGCATCCCCACCTGACCGACACAAAAGAGACCGGGGAACATGTGCTAGTAGGCAGGAGCCTCAACCGTCTCGATCCTGGATCCCTGCGTAGCTCACCAGAGGGATCCTCTCCTTTCTTGATTGGGAAACTGGGCACGCGACGCCAACCCATTGCTCTGGTCGAGCCGGGGGGCCAAAAATAGCCTGGAACCTCGCGTGTTTCTAAACAGTGTTTCTGGCAGGCCGGGCTGCCTCCACAGCAGAGCCCTCGAGCAGCTGCGCGCACAAATTCTCACGGTTATCTCGGCATCGAGCGGGTGCTCCGCGAACTGAGATCACCAATTGGCACGCTTGGGTCACATCCATCCTTTGACCCCGGTTAGGAGACGTCGGGGCGCCTAATTCAAGCGAGCTCAACTTCGTCTCCAAGCGGACATGAGGGTTGGATATAAAGGAGCAGGTCAAGCCGATGATCGTCTTCCTGTCAACCCATTCTCGGAACCCAACACAATATTCGATCTCTCGGCACGATATCTCCAACTCAGCAACACAACCCCTATCCAAGCAACCAACGAAGCCCTCTACCAAACATTCTCCCCAGCATCTCACCAAGCATTCCACCATGTTGGTTTTCCATCACGTCCGCAAAACGTCGACCACGGCCTTTGTCCTCCTCGCTATTTCTACCCAAGCCCTTTGCAAGGGAGACAAGACCACGGCAACCTTTGTCGACCAAGCCACGAATATCACCTTCCAGCGCTTCTTCGGCGCCAAGTCGGGCTTCGCCTTTGGTATTGCGCTGCCCGAGGCTCCCAACAGCTCCTTTATCGGCCAGCTGACCTTCCCGCTGAAGAATGGCGCCGGATGGGGTGGCTGGTCCCTCACCGGCGACATGGAAGGCCCTCTCCTAATGGCCGCCTGGTCGCCCGATGGCACCAACGTCATCTCGTCCTTCCGCCAGGCCCGCAACGAGGACGACAACCCCCCCGAAGTTACGGGTGCCTTCTCGGTCCGCCCCATTGCTGAGGGCACCTTCGTCAACTCTTCCTTCCTCTCTTACACATTCCTCTGCGAAGGTTGCCTCGACGCTTCCATGGGCCTGGGGGCCGCGGCCACGGCCGGGTCGGCGGAAATGGGTTGGGCCCTGGGGAGCAAGGCCGTCCGAAACCCGGAGACGTCAGCTGGAATCCTTGCCTTCCACGACTCGGGCGAAGGCGGCTTCAATGCCAAGCTGTCGGAGGCCAAGAGCGCGGAATTCGACAAGTGGGCGGCTCTAGCCGGTCAACCGGTGCCCCCTCCCGCTGCGGCGCAGCCCTTTTCCCCTAACGCCGGTGATGACAGCGGCGATGATAGCGGTGACGACTCGGGCGACGATTCGGATGATGACTCGGATGATGACTCGGATTAAACCACTCGGCATTCTCTTGGCCTTGGTACAGGTACCAGCTGAAGCAATCTCACAGAAGGTTGCCCGACTCAATTCTCTTCTTATTGAACAAATAGTCCACTTACTTAGATGTGTACAAATTTATAAACTCACTAGTTTAAGCAGTACTCGGTCATCTGGGGGGGTTCCTAGTTCGAAGTCACGTGAAAATTCTTATTATGCACTTGACGAGAACAATTTTGCAATCCAAGGATGGTTTGAGTAAACCCAGCAAAGGTCACAGAGTGGACTCCGGCAGTTCTTTGCATGAGCCATCGTAGTACTTCCATCACCGTCCACCGCCAACTACTGATAGAGAAGTAGGGGAAATGTATCGAACCCTGCCCATCTCAACGCCCTGGTCTCCCGACAGCCATCCAGGCGTTGCTGTACTTCTCCAACATGCCGGGATGCCACTGGCGGCCCTCCTCTAGCTGATTGAGAGCCCAGCGGGGCTTTTCAACTAGTCTTGGTGCCCTTAGATGTTCTCTTGGAGCTGGCAGACTCGATCATGCAGTTTGGCGCGCCGATACGGCTTGTTCTTTTCAACCAGCGAGGCGATACTCTTGGGCGATATGAAGGACTCAAGACAGTTTCGAGCGGAATTCTTCGCGGACACGAGGGTGGGAGGACACGAGATTGCCTGCCATCGTGCTGGGGTGGCCCCCTCGGCAATCTTGTCCAAGTAGCGTTCCAAGACACTCCCCCAAATCCTCGCTGCGGCCAGTTGCGTTTTCACGTCTTCTCCGGGGCAGCTGCTAGGTGAAGTTGAGGGAAGAAAGGACGATGCTGAGCTGCACAGCCCATCCAAGGAGTTGGATCATGCTCATAATATAGTATGAGACCGTTTGAATGCCCATGGTATTGATCATTAAGAGATCATGAGAGTCAATGGGTGTTGAAATAAAGTTAAAAAAAAACAAATTTTCTTGGCTGTCAAATTTCTGCTGGACGGGATTGGAGATTCGATCAAGTCAGGGGGATTCTAGAAGGGACG
This sequence comes from Nigrospora oryzae, assembly GCA_016758845.1. NCBI lineage: Eukaryota > Fungi > Ascomycota > Sordariomycetes > Amphisphaeriales > Apiosporaceae > Nigrospora > Nigrospora oryzae. Next base: position 129,945 of record JADKYO010000009.1, on the reverse strand, counting down.
CTGAAAACCGATATTGGATCAAGCTTAATACATGACCAGGAGCAAGAGAATACAACTGCCCGAGGAAGAATTTTGTTCGGGGGGGGGGGGGGGGGGGGGGTTCCGTTCCGCGAGCGAAGGAGCTGTTTCGTTTTTTAGGCAGCTCTACATGGTGCTTTGATCTCAATCGATGTCCTAGGCGCCATCGCCCCTCTAGCTACATTTATGAAAATCTGTACAACAATCAGCCTCAATGAAAATGGGGCGTCGACGACATCTTATCGAAAATGTACGTAAGTACTTAGACAACTGGATAAGTGAATAGAGATTTCCCGCTTATCATAATGATGCCCGAAATCACTTTGAACAATGAACTCGTCACACTGGAGAAAGCCTAGCAAGCTCGAGATTCAAGTCGTCTATTAGAAGGGAACGAAATAAAGAGGTGCCAGTCATGGCGATCTATATATGCTAACTAGCCAACGCCAAAACGGTGCGTCAGATGGGCCTATCCATTTATTGGAGAGCTTCACGTGATGCCATTACCGGTGCTAAGCCTTCCGAATAACCTCAGCTTTGCGACAGAACCATTATTTCTCAACATTCTTCACGTAATGGAACCATGGTGGAAAGAGTTTGAATGATAAGCATTCAGAGCATTCATTATGTGTATCTGACACGAAAAAAAGATGAGGTCAAACAGAAGGTGACGTATTAGGTCAGGCTGCCACGAAGTGGCCGTTAGCGTGGGAATCTAGCTATAGTGCAGTCCAAAGTAAGGCACCAGGACCCCTCCTGTCATGGACCTCGCACCTCAATATCTAGCTACCCCCCATGGCCACGCATCAGTCTTTATATCTAGAATAGGTACTACAAATGCATTCGAAATTCAGATCAAGTAACATCAAATTCCTCTATCCTAAAGGTCCATAGCTCAAGGCAGCTGGCAGTGTTGGTAACAATTTACTCCATGTTCAGATACCACGATGGAATTCGTAGAGCAAGGTCATGGTGCAAAAGGAAGAAGAAAGGGACACGCTGAAGATCAAAAACCAAGTATCAGTCTGGGGAGGAGAGAGGGAATTCCTATATATACCAACATACATGAATGGTGAATTGGGAGAACCAAGTACTTCGGACAGAGTTTGCGCTTCAGGGGATACAGAATGGTAAATCAACCCCTAAGTATTATATCATTTGAATACTTACGACCACAAATCATAAAATGCCAATACACGGCCCGTGGGATTGAAAATCCCCTTGCCCCCATCAGATGCCTTCACGCTTTCCTTTGCGGCAGCGATAACAGCCATTTTGGTCGGTGTCCTCACTGTTAATACAGCTTTCGAGGTGGGATATCGATCCAACACGCTACCAACCGGATTTTGGTCATCGGATCGTGTGACAGTAGTAGGATCATTGGTACAGCCAACAAAACGCACCCATCTTGCCCAAAGATTCCCACCCTAAATAGAGGCCATTGATCCCCAGATTTTGAACGCATTCTCTTGTATAGTACGCATCGCCCAAGAGGCTTAGTGTGTGTTGGTGCCCACATGGACAACTAGTGACACGTGAACAGGCAAGGGGCAGAGGTTTCGAGGAGCCGCCATCAGACATGGGTTTGACGGGGCGTCTCGTCCGAGACTCTAGTGCTCTGTAGTCAAATACACTGGCGAGCCAGCGTCGTCAGCTAGCCCTGTGATGTGGTTGTCATGTATGTGCGAGATGACGGTGGCTTTGGGAATGGCTGAGTCGATAAGCCCCCCTCCCCCCCACTACAGCCAGAGGGTCAACCTCTCTAGCACGTCGACCTGGCCCTGTCCAACAAAGCGCATAGACATTCACTAGGGGAGCTAGCTGGACCAGACACATGCTGGGGCCAGCCAGAGTGGAAATAAAGGCAACCATCTGGATGGTTATGGTAAAAGGTATAGAAGGGCAACATTCAATTTCACAATACGCCCAACAAGGTGCGAAGACGCCGCGGAATGACCATAATCTTGGCGGGTTATGAGTAAAGGTACCCCAGCTCGTGTTTTGGCCGGTCTCAAAATGGGGATCTCACTCGCTATTGCAATTGTGCGTGAATGGGAGTTACATCCTCACAGCCAGCAGACACTAAGGGATACCGCAGGTTGAAGGAGCATATGCGCTCGTGATGCGCAAAATATATCGATGAGTGGGTAGTAATCTCAATGAAGGAAGGAATAGCGCAACTCTCGAGACTGTTGTCTCTGCTTTCCGCACAGACACATTTCAACTGATCTGTCTCGCCCTCTAAAACAGAAGACTCGTGCTGACATCTAGCAATCGCCGCCGTTGCAGCTGCACTGTCCGTTAATGCAAGTTCCAAACCCACCACGGCACTAATTCTTCTGGTCAGCTGCTGTCTGAAGGGCGAGGACCTCCTGGTCTTGTGGCAGGTTTCTTACAGCACAGCAAGTCGTGGGGTCGTTGGAGGCGCAAGGGAATGAACGACCGACGAGGGTCGTCCCGGAGACATCTCTGGCGACCATGCCCATGGGGGCAGACTCAGGGACGGCCACAGCCAGAGCGGCGCTAACGAAGAAGGCAAGAGTAGACGCGGAGAACTTCATGATGACGGCTCTAGAGTCGGGTGCTTGGAAAGAAGTCGAGGTACGGAAGAAATTATATGGGTCAGGACTTGAGCACGAAGTGAGTTTGAGAAGATGGAAACTTTCAATAGCAAACGTAAAGGAAATCCATGGCTTTTTATAGACGGGTGATTCCCGCTGCGATCGTCAAGTGATGTTAGTGCCGGCGGGCTCATGGATGGCCGGGCTGGTTTGCTAGCCTGCATGTTTGATGCGGAGTGCAAAGGATTATGACTCAGGAAGTACGCCTCTAGGTGATTGACTGGTCAAGATCAACAAGATGGAGAACTTGCAATCATTCGGGAGGGGACTCACCACTGTTCTGGCCGTTAGTCGCCAATAGTCTGTCGAGGCCAAGTCATATCCGTCGTCATCAGCTTCACCGATATGAGGCCAGCACATGAATGGCTATAGGCCTGGTAAGCTTCGTATAGAACGTAAATAGATAAAGCGGAACAGATCAGCACAGTAAAGTGCAAAAAGGGGGGAAATATCACAAGCGTCGTTTGTCTAGACGTTGGCTACAAGAGGAGAAAATTGATGTTATTGGCCGCCATGTAGTTGACAAGGGGCGCTGTGCAGTAGTGACGTAGCACGGCCTGATCCTTCTGTGGTCTTTCCGTCCCGATAGTATCGTCCATTCCTCAGATGGACCCGGCTAGGCTGTACGGCTGGTCCCCGATAGTCCCGACCAGGCGTGGGATTCATAACAGACGGCAAGGTCGGCGAGCCTTGAGAAGACGGCACCCATACCAGACAAAATAAAGTTCAATAGCCGCACTATGCATTGATGATGGTACTCTGCAGCATCTATACGAAATGTGCGTCGAAACTCGGGTACAGGGAAACGGATGTGATGGCCATTGGCATGCGGAGGCGGGCTTTGTCATGGTCCACTCGAGATTACTGTAGCGATCGGCGCAGCGAAGGATCAAGCCAAGCAGGGCCGGCATGAGTCCGAGAGGAATGCTCGCCCCACGATTTGCTCACGGGGGAGGGCCTGCAGACATGGGGGGGAGGAAGCGAGGTAATTCTCCGAGTGCCCCATATCACAACCGATTCGGCTCGGCGGGGGACTCTGCGCAAGGCACGTGGAGGCGCCCCGACGATCCGCGCCGCCTTGGTAGCTGACATGCATAAGCGTCCCCGGCAGAGACAAACTTGCACTGCCCTGTAAGTTATGCTGGCCAACGTGTGACCTGCACTGACAATGTCAAGAGGGAGTCTACGCGTAGTGCTGACGTTGGTCGCGACTCATTTTGGAAGCGAAGATCCGCGACAAGGACTGTTTTCGGACGGGCCGCGAGCACCGCATGCACGATACTCGAATCCAAGCCTAGACTGGTGCGAGCTGGTCCTGGCTGGGTGGAAAACAAGGATGCTTCGGAACCCGACACAAGAAAGGTGCATATTCGTTTCTGATGCAGCGGCACGTGCACAAATGTTTGTCTATGAGCGGTTTGCTACCAATGGGTCGAGGTGCGGGCTCACAAAACTCACCTACTTATTGAGAGCTAGATGAGATCTCTGACATCACAAATCCACTAGGCACTTTGGCGGAGTGGTTAACGCGATGCCCTGCTATGGAGTCACCATAGTGCTAGGCATTCCCTTCGGGGGCGTGTGTTCGAATCACACAGGTGTCGATGCTTTTTGCTTCCACTACTGAAAATTGTCCCATCATATTTTGCCTTTTTTTTATCAGCCCAACACAGCATCCAGTGCACTTTTTATGTTGTGTTTGCGCCCGTTAACTATTCCGTTTGGAGGGCTGTTGGAGCCGCACGGAAACTACTATTTCGGGAACTGCGTGATGCCTGTCTCTCTGCCCTCCCTCACCAAACGCACGCCATCTTTGATCACCGGGAAAAACAAACAGTAGGTATCCCACTCAGTTGATCATCTGCACGCGCAGATCTGTCTTCCTCTCCATGAAGTGGTACCGCCGATCCAACCCCACGGCGGGAGCTTCTTTACCCCAGATGGTTAAATAAAGTTCATGTACCTAAAAGCAATGCTGGGCTCGCTGCGTCTCATAGGTCCACATTTCAGAACGGTTGAGGGTTTCTCGCTCTTCTATCATCATAGTGGCCAGGGGCCCTAGTAGCCAAGATATCGCTATCCCGGCACGAAGTTCCAACATCTGATCTCTGAAAATGTGAGTCTACCCGTGTCGGCGCGGCTCAAATCATACCGACTAGAACTCCCAAGCGCGCACACTTCTGCATTGTGTTGCATGATATGCCTTGTACCGTGCAGTTGGCGAGGGTTCAGGTGGGATGGATATCTTTTGCGGCTAGTGAAAGTCCTCGATATGTTTTCACGTGATTGCCAACCGGTATGGACTTGCTGATTCATCCCTTATCCAGTAGTACAATTTGGTGTTTCATTGAGTTCAGACCAAAACACTATGAGCGCAACAGAAGCGCTTCACTCAGAGTCAAGACCGCTTACCATTCTTCACACGACCACGAAAGCGACACTCGTGGGGTTTTCTCACGCTCGTCTCCTAAAATAAGAGAATACAGATTTCCTTGTGGGAAAAGTCTTTGGAGCATTACTTCTTAGGCTACCGCTGTTGCAGCACGTGATGGTTGAGTAATTGACCCCCCTCCCCCCCTGTCCTGAGCTGTGGAGTCCAGCCTGGATAGTCAGCTGTTGATTGCTTCGCCCGGGCCAAGTTCAACGTGCTATCTAATACCCGAGGCTCGAGTCTCGTCCGGCTGTCGCCAACCCAGAGTATGGATTTGGTTAGTCAAGGAAATGCCCGCTGCTGCCGGCGGGTGATGACGGCGTTCCCCGCGGCGGGGCAAGCAACACGAGATGGTTCTTGCGGGATCCGTCGTCCCTTCTCTGAGCGGAACTCATAGACGCCCGGGCAAATCCCTTGGCACGTCGATGCGGCAAACAACCATATCTTGCCAGACGGTGGTTCCAGCCGGGGCAGCGAAAACCATGGACGCAATGGAACCTTGCCCCAAGCGAAGCATCCGAAAAGGGGCATGGGCACTGACCCCGCTCCCCCCCCCCCCCCCCCCCCCCTGAGCCCCTTCAAGAGGGGCGGCTGGACCTGGGGCTACGACGGGAGAATGCCCGCTGGGCTATGCCTGGTGCGGTCTAGATACCGCGACCAAGAAGCCGAGCGTTTACGGACCATTTTCTTGGGTCGGTTGGACGCCGCAGCCATCGGGGCTTGTGCAGGCAGGGTGTGGTGAATGGGACGATAGGGTGGTAGCAATCTTGTCGTCGGGGACCATTGGAAGGAGCGGGCGCAAAGCCAGCGCCAGCCACCCAGGCTAGCGAACTTCAGCCTGAGCGAGTGCTGGCCGGACCCGCTTTGCCTCTCGCGCTGTCGGATGGAACCAGAGCGAGCCCCAGCCCAATGCCAGGGCAGCTGAGCAAACAGACATCCGGACCTGCATCGGTTCGGCGCGACCTCAAGGACGAGGCTTGGGCATTGTCGCGCTGAGCAGAGCAGATTCCGGTGGCCGATTGGCGCGCGTGGTCTAGAACGGGCGGCGGCCAACGAGCGAGAGCGGCGCCGGTGAAACGCTGCGAGTGGATCCCTGGCAAGTCGGTGGTGTTCCAGGTCCAGGTACCGTTTCGCCTGGCTGATCGCGGTCTCGTTGCTGGATGCAGCCGCATGGCCAGGCGCACCCCCGGGGGGGGACGAGAATGAACTGGGCAGCCGAGGCGCAAGGGAGCCAGCCTTTCTTCTCTTCGCCCGGATAACACACAGCCCAAGGATCGCCACATCCAGCCACGGCGATGGAGAGGACGCGAAGAAGCGAGAGCCCCCAGACCCTGGCCAGACGTCCTGGGGGCGGCCCACCAGCCGCTCTCGAGCGCGTTTCCATTTTCCAAGATGACGGACCCACAGAGTTGGAGCAACCTGGACCTGCACCGGGATAGGATGCCAAGTCTACAGCGTTCACGCCTACGACTGAGATGAAGCGGAAACGGTGAGGGGCCCTCCTGGCCGGGGCCACGATGGTGTATCAGGTGGCCGAGCTGCCGCACAGCCAGCCAGTTCAAGTATGAGTGCCTGCCCGCCTCGCGATTCCCGACTTTGCTTGTCGCTCGCTTTGCTCAACTCGATTGCTCTCGCTTCCCCCCCCAAAGCGATCCGCCCAAAACCGTCCGCCCATCTGGAACTTACAAACCCCGACAGGGCATATCCCACCCCGACCCTTCTGCCACCCATCGCGACACCATCACAGCGGGACAGCCCCCCCCTCAAACCCAGCATGGACTTCGGCAAGCAGCCAGGATACAAGAACGTATCCCTCAATGACGACCACGACCTGTCACGGTCGAGCACCGAGATCGGGTCCGTCAGCGGCGACGAGAAGCAATGGCGCTCCGGAGACGACGAGCCCGTGAGGGAGTCAAGGGGAAGGCGGCTCATGGCCAAGTTCCGGCGGTACCGGTACATCATTGATACGCTCCTGCTGCTCGTCAACATCTCGTTGTCGCTCCTGTTGGTCCGGGACTTTTGGAGAGAGAAGTCCGTCAGCACCATCCAGGTCGGTGGATCCTTCGACGGGACCGGCCCGGACTGTGAGTGCACCCCCCCTCGGCAAGCCCAGTGGTGATGCATCGCCGAGTACTTGTACCATCATGCTGACCGGCATCCAGTCCCCACCAAGGTGGTCAAGTTCAATGCCAACCCCTTGTTCGTCCCCTCGAACGCGTCGGACTTCTTTTCCAATGAAACGGTTGCCCAATGGAACACCATCATGCCGGGTAAGCTTTCCCCCTTCCCGCTGGCTTGCCGAGGCCCCGTGGCCAAGACTGACGGCGACAAACAGCCGGCACGGGCTGGGGCGAACCCACCGAGGACACCTTTTTCACCACCACCATGACGCACCAGCTGCACTGTGTCGTACGTCCGCCCTCTTCTCCCCTGCCCTCCTCTCTGTTGGCTGACCCCCGCCCCCCAGTTTATGATGGCCCGCATCTACTCCAGTCTGGTCAGCAACTCGACCGAGCACCTCGCCAGCGACTACCACTCGCACTACCTGCACTGCGTCGACTACCTGCGGCAGGGCATCATGTGCTCGGCCGACCTGGCCATGGAGCCGCACGAGCAGACGGACCCCGACGACAACGGCCCGCTGGACGGCAGCTGGAATGGCCACCATGGTAAGCCCCCCCTCCCTCCTCTGTTCCCCGCGACGTTGCTGACAGCCCGCCGTCCAGTGTGCAAGGACTACAGTCATGTCATCCCGTACCTAGAGGGTAAGCCTCCGCGCCCATGGACAGCACGCGCGTGTACTGACAGTGAAGCAGAGCAAATCTCGGAAGGAATCCGAAAGGTGTTGCCCATCGACGACTAGCGAGACCCCTCTCTGTCATACAACATAGCGATCTTTTCTCTGCATATTGTTTCGGCTGCGAGAGGCGTTTCGGGACTACCATTTGCATAGTTTGTACAGCGTTACAGCGTTGAAAGTCAATATTTACTTTTTCCAACCAAAACGCAAGTTTGCCGAGGTGTTCAACCTTGTGTGGATCCGTATACACCTTTTCCAAAAAGAAATTCCGATACGGATGCAACGCCTGACCCGCGGAGGGTCAAGAATAAAAAAAAGGACCCATGCTACAGACGACCTCAGGTCTGGGGGAGGGCATGGGTATTCCCTGTCCCCCCTTGGCTTTAGCTTTGAAGAATCAGGTTGCGTATTCGAATGCCCACTCAAGCCGATTCGATCCTATTACATACTCATCGGCGTGGACCGCGGTTTCATGAGATCGAGGGGTTACGGAGATGGTCTGAGCGTGGTGCAATTCCTTTGAATCGGAAATTTTGCTCCTATTCCATTCTTCGTCCACACACCCGATTACAAAACGAAAAGAAGAAAGTCGATGCGTCGTCCAGGTCTTAAGATGTTTTGCTGCAATCACAGTTCTGGATTCTATCCAGCTTCTTAGTGGAGATGAATGGATGTTTCAGAGACCATTGTGCACCGCTGGCAATGAAGCACGCTCATAGGGCCTGACGGTTCCTATTGTGGCCTATCCTCCCTTACTAGATAACAACATGAATCGATAACCTCAACACCTGCGGATGGTAAAACCCGCGTAATGACCTACACGCCGCGACCTCCGAACGTGAACCCCGAGATGGATCCGCTATTCGCACCTAGTTGAAAGCCGGAGTTGCTATCGCCAAAAGTCATATGCGTTGACTGCTTCTGTTCTTCGACGGTCATCCTTTTCGCTTCTTCTTGCGTCTTCACCTTCAGCCCCTCTAATAGCGCCAGTAGAACGCGCAGCATTGCTTGTTCTTCCCCGATCACGCGTCGCATGCCAGCTTCGTCCTCGTCTACCGTCCCATTTGTATCTTGACCTCGATCTTCCGTAGAGCGCAGCTGCTGAAGGTGGGTGTCCACTGTAGCGAGCTGCTGATCAGTGTTAGTGATTGAATCGGTGATGTTCTTCTCCTTGTCGGTGATCGCCGCCTTTAATTCCTCGGTGACTCGCTGGCCGCGAATCGAGCTGCACCTAAGAAACCGAGTTAGCAAGCTTCATATGCGGCGAAAATAAACCTACAGTGTCGCTGTGCTGATTACGAGGGTTAGAGTCGCACGATACTTCTGAAGCTGTTCAGACATCGCCTTGATCTGGCTCTCTCGGAAGAAGCCAAGGACGACTTTATCTCGCCACGAGACGTCTTCACCAGTGGAATGCCGGGTCCAACGTTGTAGGTCGGCCCTGAACTCGATGCAGGATGCCGTGCAGGACGTGATCGCATGCTCTGATTGCTCGGCCACCGTTGCGCCTAGGGCGGTCCATTGCGGCTGACTAACTGCTTTCAGGGACTCCAGCGTCCCTTCGATATAACTAACATCGTCACGGAGCGCTTTCACAGTGGAGGGAGCCTCGGAGATCTTTTGAAGGTCGTCTAGCAGAAGCCGTGTTGCGTGGAGCGCTGGGATCACAATACCAACCACGCCTGTTGCGATGCTGAACGGGTCGGCCATGCTTGATTCGATGGCACAACCGTTGAAGATTTAGATGGTCACATTAATTAGCTGGATGCGGGGTTTTGCCCCCCCGTATATGCAGTCGTGGCGCCGAGACTCGTCTCACGTCACGTGGACGGCGTCGTAGCCGCCTCTTGAGCAGTCTAGTGGCTCCTTAACTACTAATGCATCCTATCTCACTCTGTCTTCAAACAGTGCTATAGCCCGTCAGAAACTATTCATCTCTATGGCCGAGCATACGCGAGTCGCCTTTGGCGACGGGAACCGCGGGTTCCAAGTGGGGTTAAACAGCGGATCAATCACCAACGAGTTCCACCTACCACCCGGTAAGGCAAACTTTGATCACGTCGCTCCCTATCGTCTTGCCGCGATGGATGCTGACCAACCTTATTAGAACAACTAGAAACACCGCCGAAACCATTCCTCACGATCCCCTTCCGCCGTGACGCCGACTTCATCAACCGCAAGACACTTCTCGATCAAATCCACTATGCCTGCTCAAGACCAGCTTCCCGCGCCGCGCTTGTGGGGTTAGGCGGGATAGGCAAGTCACAACTCGCTATCGAGTACGCCTATCGAACGGACGACGCGGCGACACAAAAGAGTCAACCTACATGGGTGTTCTGGATCCATGCCGAGACGCGGGCGCGCATAGAGGAGGGCTTCAGATCAATCGCCGATACGATCAAGCTCCCGGGGCGAAAGCAGCAGGACGCAAACATCCCCCAGCTTATAGAGCAGTGGCTCTGCAGCAAGGAAAACGGGCCATGGCTCCTTATTCTAGACAATGCAGATAACGCCGACGTCCTGTTCGATGTCGACTGTTGCTCCACCAACGCCGCTAATACGACCGCGTCTACTGGCACTAAGGGACGAGCTCTCGGGACGTATCTGCCGCAAAGTTCCCACGGGTCGATCCTGATAACGACGAGAAATGAGGAAGTCGCTCAGAGGCTTACAGGTGACTATAAGAATATAGTCAAGGTTGACCGAATGGACACGGCGGACGCACTTGCATTGCTTCTCAAGAAGGCCGGCAACCAGCATGATATAAGCCATGGTGCGGCGCTGGTGGAAGCCCTTGAGTACATGCCTCTGGCTATCAGTCAAGCTGGAGCGTACATACAACAGCGACGGACACTCACCACTATTGGAAAGTACTTGGAGGAATTTCGGAAGAGCGAGCGAGGGAAGCTCAGTCTCTTGAACCGCGACGCTGGTGACCTGCGACGAGACCGTAACGCATCGAACTCGGTCATTGTCACGTGGGAGATCTCTTTCGAGTCTATCCGGGCGAAACAACCATCAGCAGCCGATCTACTTTCTCTTATGAGCTTCTTTGACCGCCAGGGCATCCCGGGATCATTATTACGGCCATCTAATGATACCTTAAGTCTAGATGGCAAAACGAAAAAAGGCGAAAGCGACGACGATGACGATGGAAGCGACGACGACAGCGACAGCGATACTTCTACTGCCGACAGTCCTTTTGACGACTCAACTATGCAGACTTTCGAGGATGATCTATCAACGCTCCAGAGCTACAGTCTTATCACCGCAAATAAGACAGGGGACATCTTTGAGATGCACAGCCTTGTGCAATTTGCGACGAGAAGATGGCTAGATTCAAACAAAAGAATGGAAGCATTTAAGGAGGATTTTGTGGGCCGGATAGCTCGCGGGTTTCCAACTGGGGATTACAGTAACTGGGCGATATGCCAAAGACTGTTTGCCCATGTGGAAGGAGCAATCAGCCACCGTCCAAAAAGCGAAGAGCCGCTTAAACAATGGGCGCAGGTCTTATATAACGGCAGCTGGTATGCCCAAGGACAAGGCAGATACAGCTTAGCGGAGAGAATGGCGAAGAAGTCGCGCGATGCTAGATTAGAAACGTTCGGAAAAGAGCATCAGCTAACCTGGGATAGTGTTTCGATGGTGGGTAAAGTCCTTCGCCATCAAGGGAGGTATAAAAAGGCCGAGAAACTGTTTATGGAAGTGATGGAGACTCGTAAGGAGAAACTAGGGCCTGCTCATCCCTCCACGCTGACCAGTATGGCTAACCTGGCGTCGGCGTACCAGAACCAAGGCCGATGGAAAGAGGCCGAGAAGCTGGAGGTGGAAGTGATGGAGACTCGCAAGGAGAAACTAGGGCCTGCTCATCCCTCCACGCTGACCAGTATAGCTAACCTGGCGTCGACGTTTTGGAACCAAGGCCGATGGAAAGAGGCCGAGAAGCTGGAGGTGGAAGTGATGGAGACTCGCAAGGAGAAACTAGGGCCTGCTCATCCCTCCACGCTCACCAGCATGGCCAACCTGGCGTCGACGTACCGGAACCAAGGCCGATATGAAGAGGCCGAGAAGCTGGACGTGGAAGTGATGGAGAGGAGCAAGGAGAAACTAGGGCCTGCTCATCCCTCCACGCTCACCGGCATGGCTAACCTGGCGTCGACGTACCGGGACCAAGGCCGATATGAAGAGGCCGAGAAGCTAGAGGTGGAAGTGATAGAGAGGAGCAAGGAGAAACTAGGGCCTGCTCATCCCGACACGCTCACCAGCATGGCTAACCTGGCGTCGACGTACCGGAACCAAGGCCGATATGAAGAGGCCGAGAAGCTGGAGGTGGAAGTGATGGAGACTCGCAAGGAGAAACTAGGGCCTGCTCATCCCTCCACGCTCACCAGCATGAACAACCTAGCGTCGACGTACCGGAACCAAGGCCGATGGGAAGAGGCCGAGAAGCTGGACGTGGAAGTGATGGAGACTCGCAAGGAGAAACTAGGGCCTGCTCATCCCTCCACGCTCACCAGTATAGCTAACCTGGCGTCGACGTACCAGAACCAAGGCCGATGGGAAGAGGCCGAGAAGCTGGAGGTGGAAGTGATGGAGACTCGCAAGGAGAAACTAGGGCCTGCTCATCCCGACACGCTCACCAGCATGGCTAACCTGGCGTCGACGTACCAGAAGCAAGGCCGATATGAAGAGGCCGAGAAGCTGGACGTGGAAGTGATGGAGAGGAGCAAGGAGAAACTAGGGCCTGCTCATCCCGACACGCTCACCAGCATGGCTAACCTGGCGTCGACGTTTTGGAACCAAGGCCGATGGGAAGAGGCCGAGAAGCTGTTTATGGAAGTGATAGAGAGGAGCAAGGAGAAACTAGGGCCTGCTCATCCCGACACGCTCACCAGCATGAACAACCTGGCTTTCACCTGGTACGCTCAAGAGCGTACAATGGAAGCTATCGACTTGATGGACTCCTGCAGCCAACTTCGCTGCAAGGTCTTGGGACCGGAGCATCCACACACTACTTCGTCTCTTCGAGCGTCAGACATCTGGCGTGCCAAGCAAGTGATGTTACCTCTCTCGGCGTTGAGGTTATTTCACGATGGTTATAGTGGTGCGGATTCATTTCCTATACATACCTTATAGTCCAGCTTGATTATATATGTGGGCATATAGGGTCATCTTATACAGCATCATGTCCCAGTGCATTAGGATTAGTACCTACGGCGGCTACTCCTTTGTCATTTCGCCTTGACACGCGAGGCGAGTTTACACCGTGCGGTCGACGCGTCTGATATACGCGTGTGCACACGTTCCGATTGGTATCGAGGGGTGCTTAGTTAGCGTTGCGAATTCGCTGCATCACCACAATTATCAGTGCCGCTGCAGCGTGACTAAGGTTCGCGGACGCTATAGGCTGAAGAATCGTGTCTAGTGGCGCACTACGTGTCGGGGCGCCTCGTAGCTCGCTTAGGCGACTGCTCGACCCAACCAACAACCAGGGGCATAGTAAGTACGCTTGTGCCCACCAACAGGTATGGCGGCCAGCTGCAAAACACGCCGGGCGCAAAGCACGCTCGAGGATTAAACGTGGCTGCTTTGTCGTAGCGTGTCGATTGACCCCCCGAGATGAACGACGCTTCTTTATCCTCACTACAGAGAAAGACGGGGCGGATGCCACCGCCACGGAGTTAGATCGAGTGCCGTTTACCAGGCGGCTAAAGAGCGACGGCTGCCATCCCTCAACGAGTACCGACCCCGTAGGTTCCCCATGCGATATCAGGCTGGTGTTCATCAGCATGTCGTAAAGCTTTATGGTGCGTACTCACGGGCTGGACAGTCAGCATCTATCTTCGCTTGGAGATGCCACCAGCCAGGAGACTAGAACATTGGGCCTCGAGAATCCACACCACGCTAGTTACGCATAGAACGATTAGAACAGACAAACCCCAGGTTCTGGAGGTCTGGTGGAAAGACGCGGTCGTCAGGTCGATCCCATAGGTGCTCGGGGGGTGAGAGGGGAGCCGTAGATGGATAGTTATGTGTGTAAACTGTTGATAAAGGTCTCAGAAGGGCGGATAACAGGAATGGGGCCCTGGAATGGTCGCAAGTCAAAAGCCACATCATGAATATATGGTGTTGAAAGGCAGTAAAAGGCATCGATTGTGACCATGGTTCGCCATGTTTATCTGAGCCATGGAAGGAGAGTAGGGCACATGTTTATAGTGGAAACCATTGATCCGAACTTTGGCCAGACCCTGGTCGAAAGCCGAGGTCCCTTGTGCTGTCCCACTAGCATATCCTCTCCAGTGTATCTGGTGACCCGTATTCTTTTTAATCCCAGGTGGTACGCGATATGTGGTTGTTTATGCATGTCTCTGCTCTTCGCTACAGAGTGCTTGTGCGAAGCCAACATGGCTTGTCGCATCCGAGAAGTCGTGTTCTGCGATTCCCCAAAACACTCGGCAATCAACCCTGTGTCCATCATGTTCGGAGAAGGACCGCGTGCGGCCGAAGGCTTGGCCAGGAGAAGGAGAGCCTTTGGGTTGGATGGCGATCCGTCGTATGTAGAATGGCGTGGTTAGTTGCAGCAGCACGCACTCCTGGCACCGTCTTGCGGCAAGAATTGCCATCCGGCGCCGGTGAGGAGCCTGCCACATAGGCCGTGTACGAATGCTGCGGCACACGGGCCATGCGCAATTCGCAAGCGTTTCTCATGCCCTGGGAAGCCCCGGCGCGTCTCGTACGCTGCGACCAATTCAGCCGCATCCTAGACCCTGCCGAAGCGTTCGTTGACGACGGCGCTTCGGTGCTCCCTACTTTTTAGAGCGCATTGCGAGACCTGCGTGACAGATCGGGCAATAAGCTACCCCGCACCACGCGCTGCCTCGTCCACGCGAAGCTGCTGGCCTTTCGCTGTCGCGATGCAGAACGCAGGAACCTCGGCGTGGCCATTCGAGGATGGCAGCGGAGGCTGGCCACCCGAGTTGAGACGACTGAGGCGGGCCGGCGGCTGGCGGCTGTTCGCTGGGAAGCGCGTGGTGGTGTGCTTGGGGGGATTGAGGGCAGCGAGCCCAGGAAGCACGCGACGCGAGGCACCGAAAGAAACCGGCACATTGTTGCTTCGCGCCTTGCCCCGTACCTAGAACCATGGCAGGCGCACGATATGATCCGTGGCTCGGCCTGCCTTGCCGAACACATAGTCCGGCAGGAGCTCTGCTTTGGAGGCTCAGGTGGCATCCGGGGGGCCATGGCAACACAGGCTTGATGTCCTGGCCCTTCCTTCTACCCTGAGCATTAGAAACGGCCTTGCTGCGAAGATGGACATCGCCGTTCTCGGTGTGCCCTTGGGCGTCTACCCCGAGGGCGTCCCAACGACGTGGTATCCAGCGGCCATTGCTGATGGTGTCACAGACTACGAATGGAGACGTTCTAAAGCGACCGTTGATATACCCTACTATCAGCTAAGACGCCTCTAGAAATGAAACATCATTGACAAGGGACAAAGCACAGATGTAATAACTAACTGGTTCCCGCCATAGCTTAGATGATGTTCCTGTTCGGGCAATAGTAAAAGTTTGGACGTCGGGATAAGCTTTTGAGTTACAGCCTTGCTTGTTTTTAGGAGTGGCCTCCTACCTAACTAATGGTTACCAGACGCACTTATTTTACCACTGGTATTATAGCGGAGTGGCGGAGCTATAGTCTGCGGAAGACTTCAAGCACAGGTAACCTTGGTCTATTCCAGTTTCGCTCAAGAGTGCGCACTTGGAATTAAGCTGGCGTCTTTCTCAATACTATCGCTCAAGACGTATACAAATAAGCGGGGCTGGCCGTCGGAGCAAGGGGCTAGATTGAGCAGGTGCACCCGTCTTACACGCATATACAATACGGCACAAAACACTACACGTGGTACAACGCGTACAAGAGCGGGGAAAGAAAATACGAACATGTGACGAAAGCCGGTGTCAAATATGGATGGTTCATTCGCGCCCATTGGCAATCTTTGCGATGTGCTTTTACTTCGCTCCTTTCTAACTTCTAGGGCACACTTCTCCTCCAGCACTGTCCTCAGCAAACCCCGCCCACTATGTCGCAAGCGCCCAAGGGCGCGACGATGCTGCCCGATTGGGACCTGTCCCAGCGTGGCCCCCTCGAGGCCCCCTCCGCGTCGACGCTGCTGATGACGGCCTTGGTGCTGGCGGGCGCCTACTTCCTGGGGCAGGCGCTGTACCTGGCGACGCTGCACCCGCTCGCGGCCATTCCCGGCCCGTGGCTGTGCGCCATCACGCGCCTCCCCTACTGGTACCATTCGCTACGGGGGCGCGATGTGCAGTGGATGCACGGCCTGCACCGGCGCTACGGGCCGCAGGTTCGCTACAGCCCGTTCGACGTCAGCCACACGGCCCCGGCGGCCTGGTCGGAAATCTACGACCCCCGCAAAGGCCTGGGCGAGAACCCCAAGACGGCCGATTTCAACTTGCAGCCCGTCAACGGTACCGGGCGCCCCTCTGTATAGGAGGCATACGAAGAAGGAGCGCTAACCTCCCCCGTGCTGTAGGGGTACCCGCCTTGCTGACGGCTGAGCTCAAGGACCATACACGCGTGCGGCGCATCTTCTCGCCGGCCTTTTCGGAGCGGGCCATCAAAAGCCAGGAGCCCGTCTTTCAGCAGTTGTAGGTTCATCTCCATTTCAATTATCCTCCATGGCCGCAAAGTCGATGAAGGTCATTCGATGCTGGCATTTTCCCGGTTTTCATATACCGCCTTCATGGCCGCCCTGAAAATCTGGGTTGTCCGTGCTAATACGTCGTACTACTTTAGTACCAACCTCCTCATCACGAAACTCCGGGAACTCAGTGAGAAAGGTGACCCGATCGAGATGACACGGATCCTTAATTTCGCTACCTTTGACATTATGGGCGAGCTGTGCTTCGGACGTTCGTTAGGCTTACTAGAGAAGAATGAGTTTAACCCTTGGGTGAAATCTGTCTTCTCCAGTATCCGTATGATACCGCACGTCGCGTTTATCAGTTATTACCCGCTCCTCCATGCTATTTTCACCCGCTTCGAGCCCCGGTCGCTCTACGAGATGCGCGTGAAGCACTCACAGTACTCGGCCGACCGCGTGGATCGACGGTTACGTGAGGGCGACGCCGGCAAGCCCGATTTCTGGGCGCTCCTCGAGGCGGCGCAGGACACCGACGCCAAGCTTTCACGCGAGGAGATGCACTCCAATGGCGAGCTCTTCATGCTGGCCGGCACCGAAACATCAGGTGCGTCTGGGTTCCCCGCCTGCGGGGTCCACGTCGCCAGGTGCATGCCGCTGACGAGGCTATAGCTACGACTCTGAGCGGCGCCATCTTCTTCCTGACGACGAACCCACCTACACTGGCGCGTCTGACGTCTGAAGTCCGCGGGGCTTTCGGGCGACCGTCTGACATCACCTTTCAGGCCGCCGCGGCGCTTCCATACCTCCAAGCCTGCATACGGGAGACAATGCGCTTGTACCCGCCGGTAGCGGTCGGTGTGCCACGAGTCATACCGGCTGGTGGTCGTGAGATCATGGGCCGTTGGCTGCCGGCGGGGACACGTGCGTCAGTGCACCACTATGCAGCCAGCCGCTCGGCGGCCAACTTTCGGCATCCCGACAGCTTCATCCCCGAACGCTGGATGGCGGGTGGGACGGGCGAGTATGCGGACGACGCCCGGGATGCGACGGCGCCGTTCAGCGTGGGACCCCGGAATTGCATCGGGCAAAAGTGAGAAAGCGCCCTGCCCTGGACTCTTTCAAGACACTGGCTAACGTAGAGGAACGAACAGCGTGGCCATGCACGAGATGCGCCTACTTCTAGCGAGCCTTATCTTCAACTTCGACTTCGACATTTGCGAAGACAGTCACAACTGGATTGATCAGCGTGCCTTTGGGCTTTGGGAGAAGAACCAGCTGCATTGTCGAGTAAGGCCAGTCGGTGTGTGCGCCTGAAAGCCAGAATGCTGTCCGTTGCGGGGATTCGGGATTCGGGATCCAGGGGGCGGTATCAAGGCAGTGTACCAGAGCAGGGAAAAGGGTGTATGCGGGGGTACCTGGTACTTGGGAGGAGCCCTTACCAGGATTGCCCCACGGTATGCCATCCAAAAACGGGATCCCGCGCTTGCCAAACTCGGCCTCCTGAACGCCGCCTTCTCTCTTTGACCTGTAGGTTGCTGTTGGCGTTGCTACTGCCGGCGCGGCTATTACTCCGCCGCTGCTGCTACCATCGCTGTTGCCGGCGTTGCTGCCGGCATTACCTGAGACGCCGGCACGGCTATTCAATTGTAATGACGTAGCGCGGCTTCGTGACCCCCTTCCAGTGGTCGTCCGAAAGCCCAAGAGTTAACAACTCTGTGTCTGAAAGGGCCTTGGCGCACTCCGTTTCTGCAACCCCTGGGCCAATGCGTTCGGCAAGCCGTATAAAGTATCCATAGCGGCCGCCTTCGTCGTTGTCCCATTCCTCCAGTGGTATCAGGCTGTCGACTTCAAAATATCCAACACGGCGGAAATGACCTTGTGCACTTCCGCAGCGCCGTAGGGCTATTCTGAAGCCCGCCACGATCTCTCTGTCCTCGGAATCCCCATCGCTTTCCAGGCTGCTGCTCGATGCCTTGAGCGATTCAGATTTGGACTCCGGACGGACTTGCCATGAATATGTGCCCATGGCAAGCAACGCAAGTAGATATACCGGGATCTGGTTCCGGGCCGGCCCATCGCTCAAGCAGTCCGTAGTTATGGGGATTGTCATGGTGGGGCTTTCGGAGTGCTCAACCTTAGAGCTGCAGGCACCGATGGTGACATTCTCGTCATCGAGGCGGCCGCGAAGCAGCCAAGCACATCCGAGAGTCAATACTCCATCCGAGACAGGGCCGAAACTATCTGGACCGGATGGTGTCGTCCAGGCGTCAAGTATGTGCATCCATCGTTTTTGTTCTTTCGCGGCCTCGGACATGTAGGGGTTGTATCTGATAGGGCTGTCAATAGAGGCCCAAGACCAGGTGGGTGCCCGCCAGCACGGGCGGCTCTTCGTTTCCGCCGGCTTCAGAACACGCCATGCAAGTTGCCAGATAAGTCCGTCACGCCACATACCTGCCAGGTACTGGTCTCCTGTGGCTTCATGCTGACGAGTTGCAATGCCTGATAAGGCGGGGAGCCGGTCCGAGCTATGTGATAATTTGCCTCTTGAATACCGCACAACAGTGTCCCACGGCCAAGGGTTGTTTCCGAGCGACAACAGAGGAGTATGGGAAAACCCGATGCTACCATACGGGAGTTGATTTGGTAGAAACTCGGATCTGGTAGCGCAACTGCATTGCCAGAAAAAGCCTTGCTCCCCGCAAGAAAGTGTTCTTGGTGGCAAAAGTCTTTCTTGCAAGGTCCAGCCCCTTTGGGATAACGGACCACTGACATACTCATAAAGCACATCATCAGGCCAGAAAGCTTGGGTCTGGGAGTGAGTTTTCGTTATGACCTGCGCATGGAATCCACTACAGTGTTGCTTCGGTTTGTTGAAACAGCCTTAGTGCACATCTAAGGCCGTTGTGGCCGCAATGTTAACCTATGAACCTCCATATACAGAACGTATCCGACCGGCTTCTTGAAGCTAGTCGTCGTCGTCGTTCTGTATAATACAAAGCGCGTCGATCCAAATGTACGACAGTCCTAAGCCGCGCGCTATAAGGATAGCATCTTGGAACGTCTTAGGAAGCTCTGAGTCTAAAATTGTGTCTAGAAAGCTGTCCAGAGTCTTGGACGTGAGCCTCAGAAATAGCTTAGTGCCCTAGCAGTAGCTTAAAGTGGCATAAGGGGGGCAATTTTCTAGTTTATCGGTCAAGACCAGCTTGAGTTCGTGGTTCTTGATGGATACAAGTCTCTTTGGAGCATCGAATGTTTTTCGACTTTGGCAATTTGCATGAGTGGCAACGCATTCGGCTAACCAGGCTTTGGCTGTTTCTAATGGGTCAAGTGTGTGCCGCCGCATACGTGCTGCAACGTATTAGCCAGGAAGCAGCATTGCGAGGACCTAGAGGATCCATATCTCGTTACCTGACGCAAAACCAACAGCAGAGCTCAAACGGACGGCGCCGGCACCAGAGGCGTTGACATGGGAGGCCGTCTTCCCAGGAAAGTTCAGCCACAACGTCTGCGACGTTGGGACTGCAGTCATACTAGGAGCACAGCTCTGTATGCCGAAAGTGGCCTTGGCATTGCTTTTAAGCAGTTGTAAACGGGCTTCAAGCTTGCGAAAAATATCCAGCCCTTCCGGGTACATCTTGATTGTGTATAGTCATAAGGCACAGTATCGGCACCCTGCTATAGCTGCTGCCTCTATTTCTAGCGTGTTGACGGCTCGGCCGATGTTTCCAGGCTCCCAAGAAGGCGCTGGAGGCGGATCAGGCCAGTTCTCGAAATCGTGGCGACACTTTGAACAGAGGCCTTCAAAGACATGCACAGAGGCTGCGAGCTCTTGCACACGTCGTTTGATAGAGGGACGGTCAAGATTATCAGCCCGGACGGCTTGGATGAGATCAGAGTCGGGGCCAATCTCGGCGTCCATGTATTCTTGATACCACGCTTGGAGCTGGTCTACAGTAAGGCCCAGGTCTGTTGGAATGTCTATTTCGCGTAAGCCATGGTCAGGTGGCTGGGGCCATTGCCTTATCCGTGGGCCCTCTGGCACACCACCGTACCTACCTTTTTCATCTTCAATCAATCCACTCAAACCACATGGCGACTCCATCTTGACAGGGTCAGCGACACCCCTGAGCTGATTGCATGGTTCAGAGGCAGTGCTGTTCATCTTGAGGCATTTGATGTTGTGCTGATGATGCAGGGATGCTAACAAGCGGGGTTTCCGACGCAGGTTTTACAGGCAGTCTGACTTCCATGGCTTACGAAACTCGGGCCGGATTATCGGAAGCGGATTAGCTGGAACAATCACTTACACTCTAGGGTAGGCAGGTATTGAGACAGGGCCACGGTTCCAGGTCACCTGATCAAAGCGTGTCACTCTTGTTGGCATACAGAGTCATCCTATGTAGCATCTATGCTGCAGTTTATCGGGATTTTGCAGGGTCATATAAGGCAGGTGGTGGCAGCCGTAGGTATCTCAGATGTAAGGTGCATAACCTACGGCTAATGTAGCTGCCAGTTTGAGATAAAAGGCATCTCGGTGCGTATTTATAGTTGAGCTTGCACCTTTGTGGAATACACACTCTTTTCCGTCCATCAGCACAATCACATATTTGACATCAAATTCACTCAGCAGCCCATACTTGAGGTTGAACCTAGCACTTAAGAGCGTTTAGTGACGATATTAGGGGTGCGTAAAGTTAAGGAGGAGATAGCGGTCTCGTAAGGTATAGGGGGTACGGTTACTACGTAAGATGAAGAGGTTCGCACGGTCGTAAGCGACTAGGGAAACGTTTCCGAGGCAGAGGTGATCGCGATCTCTTAGGAAGTGTCGGCTTATACGTAACTTTTCTGGTAGTTAAGCTATCCCGTTTTAATTGAATCATAGTCATCTCGTTATGCCATCTCCAGGTCTGGCTCTTTGATGGGGTGGTCCCTTGATGAGGATCCGAGCTTATATGACAAAAAGTGGACTGTGAACCTGAACCCCAGTGTTGTTACGGTAGCGGTAGTCATGGCGGTGGTCACAGTGGTTGTCACCGGGACTATCAATGTCACGGCACGCATGGACGGTCACGAAGGCATGTGGTTGCCTGACAGACGCATGAGGCACTGGCCTGAGGCAACGAGCCGGCAATGAGATGGCAGGAGGTCATTGTCTGGCAAGAGGCATGTGTATTTATTACTCGGGAAGCTGGGGACCCTTCGTCTCGGCTTCCTCTTCCCTTCCTCGCCTGCTTTTCCCATGCCTCACTGGAACTCCTTGGCCCTGAAGACCTCTTCGTTTCCTGAACCGTGACAACTGTGCCGCCCTTCGTGGTTATCAGCCCAAAGATGAGTTCGGGGTAACTATAGGCACATCTCTCATGACTCCTCCAGATCATTGATCGCTGAAGAGAGTCGATATGTTCTTGCTGTTCCTGTCTGCCAGAGTTGAGAGGGAAACATCGCTTACGATGGGGGCGGTGCTTGCCCAAAGGAGCCCCAGTGTTGCTCTGGAAGCCCTCGCCAAGGCCGGGATTATTGTGATACAAGTGCAGTACGTCATGACCATGGAAGGAGTGGGAATGGTGCTGAAGGACAAAGCTCATGTTGCAGAGCCGTTCAGATCGAACAACCTCTCGAGGTCATGGGAGGTTCAGACTCTGCGAACACTGGCCCAAAGCGCCATGTAAATTGGTTGAGGTTCATTGATTCTATTCCAGTGAGCTAACGATGGATATGCTGTGTCCAAGAAAGCTTTTTCTCCAATCCATTACTACATTAACCGTATATCAACATTCAGGTGGGGAAGTACAAGGATTGTCCTTCAGGGATCTTGGTGTTCTCCCAGTTGACGTCGTTGGTGCGCTCGGCTGTGAGTTTGTCAGCAGACTAGAGACAGACGGGGAAGGAGACGACATACCTTGCTGTATGAGTTGCATTTCCCGCACGCCGCAAAACAAGCCGTTGCGGCCTTCGCGCTGGACGGGTTCCCAGTGGCCCTGGCTGCCCTCGCCGACCCACACTTCCTCCATGAAGCTCTCGCCCTCCTGGACAGTGCGGTGTGGGTTGTGTGTCGGCAGCCTCAGGATCGGGGTTATGATTCGTTGGGGCAGGCTGAGCAGCCTTTCCCAGCGCCGAACCCAGGGAATCCAGCTCAATGTGCGGTCGTCGTACGCCACTCGGACGTAAGGGTTGACGTAGGTGCCGAGCTCCTTGGCACCCTGATTCCGGGCCACCTGACTGACGTCGGCGTGGAGAAGACAGCACTCGCAGCCGTCAAAGAATACCTCGGGTTCGTAGCGAAAACGCACCGGCGCCGCAACCTTGTGCGGTGCAGCAGGGTTGATGACGTGATGACCAATATCCTGGAAATGAGGGCTAGGCAAAGTCTTGTTCAGGTTCTGGAGGTACTTGGCCTGCATAGCCACAATGCCACCCCAGCATGCCTTCACGGGAACAGCATCGTGCTGGGCCAAAACAGCCGCCCTCGAGGTTCCCTGGCCGGCGTTACTAAAGAAGGGAAAGATGGGCAAGCCGTTGCTGAATCCCTCCGCATCCCGCTGCGCGTACAAATCATAGAACAGGAGAGGGTGAGCAAAGTCCATTCCACACGTTGCGAGGTAGCGAGACCTGCCATCGACTCCAGCATTGGTGCTGAATAGGAGTTGGGCAGCCTCAATCGGGTGGAAGGCGACATCGTTGAGGAACAGAACCTTGTCATATGCGGTAACCCCCGTGTCGGCATCCAGCATATCCAACGGCCGAAGCGGCCGGTTGCGCATCTCGGACAGATAGGCAAGCCGCTTGGTGCGGTCAGCCCCGTCAGGCATTCTGACGGTAGGGAAATCGGCGACGGAAACGTGAGGGTCGTAGAGAATCTTGTGACGACAGGGTAGCTGTTGGCCCAGCCATTCCAAGGCCCGCTGGCCATCGTCTTTGCTGTCGTTTTCATAGATGCTGACGAACACATTGTCCTTGCCGATCAGATGGACTAGGTCCAGCAGTCTCTGCCCCCAGTTGCCAGCTGCCAAGTGGCCATCCTTGTCGTACAGACTGACGCTGATGAATATTTTCTCGTTGAAGGGATTCGCGCACCCCGGCTCAGCCATGGGGTGAGAGCATCGTGCGGCTAGGTCTCGGTAGTGCGGCGGCGGTCGCGTATAGGAAGGAGACAGTATCGGGGTGCCAACAAGTAACACCAGCAGTGCCACGATGGAGTATCTAATGACGGCGACAATCGGATGGCCGCGGGGCCGGCGGAATGCCCGTCGTAAATTTCGCGGTCTCGAGCCGAGCCAGCCCAGTAGCCATGCGCCCCAGGGCTTCTGGACGCCAGGATGTCTGCGTGTCTTGGAGGCAGTCTCGACGTCGGCGTATGGGTTATCGTCGACGGAATTCGGGAGATCGTCAAGGAAAGCTTTCTGCTCGCCCGAAGAGGCTGGGCGTCGCATCAGGGCACGATGAGCGGCCGAGGCCGCGTTTCGATGGCCGGTACGCAGTGGTCGACCCTCGGGGTCTCTCGTTGACGGCGGATCGTCCCCCCCTCGGCTGTCGGTGGCAGGCCGGTGCCTGTGAGGGAGTCCTGCTGGATATTGCGCATGAGCCCACTCTGGGTCAAGGGATCGGCGGGGATCAGGAATAATACATAGGCGATGATGATGCGAGTGGAGGACGCGCAAGGAAAGACACGAGAGGGGGGTGTTATCGAGGTAAGGGTTGAACGAGTGTTACATGTGGATAAGGTCGAAGGCTGAACTGATATTCAGCAGAGTTCAGTCCGATTGAGGGTGGAACATGTCGTTGTCGCGCGGGCGCATTCCGTGTAGCCGTGCCCGGCAGCTCGAGGCGAGGAAAAGCACGCCAGGGGTGGGGATTTAGGTACAGTAAGAAGGCATCAGTGCCACCATAAGCATCCCGCCTAGCCTTTAGGGAGCTCCGTACAGTACGACCCAGCTCACCAGCGCTGGCAGATCCCATATGGGACAGTATCGATAAGCCTTGTGGCGCCCCCGCAGAATGGCCAACTGCCGCCAAACGTTATCAGGACTGCTGGCCATGGACCCCATGCAAGACATCAATCATTCATTCCCATCCACGAACCCTTGATCCCATGGGCTGTGGGGGCTCGGCATCCAGCTTGTTGGTGTACCCAGCTCCTTGGCGGTATCCGTGGGCAGACAGATGTACTTTGTACATGCCCGTGGTTACATGCCCGTGGTTACAGAGACGCCCGTCACACCGCCACAGGGGATGCATTTTAGCTCTGTTCCTAGATCACGAGTTGACTCAGCCCGGCCACCGCGACCCGCTAGACAGCCCAGCCTTTTCTCAGCTGCGACCAGGAGCCCGTTTGCCCAGCGTAGGCGGTTCTACGCTACAGCAGCGTGTAACGGTCCCGACCACGGAGGCTAGAAGCGCCTTCGTTGAGTGCACCAAGAGTACAGAAGGCTGTCATAGATGGGGTCGGCAGACGGAAGGTGGCGGGCATGGGATTTATTCGAGTGTGCGCGACTCGCTCGGAGCCCAGCGTTTGCGGTAGAGGCATTTACCGCGCTGGGGTTCCCGCCTAGCCGAGTGCTGTGCGACATGGACCGGCGCGTTGGAACTGCCGAAACGCAACGTCTGGTGGCACAGAAACCAGCATCCTCGGCCAAGTCGGCCGCCGGGGAGAGCCGGCCAATGGATGGCTGCTACCTCACGTAGACATCCAACCATGGATGCATTGTGTCCCCAAGACCACGCGCCCTAGGCAGGCCCCTTCTCAAGACCGCCCTCCGCGCAGTTGTTATCGAGGGGCCTTTAGACCGAAATCACAGGCCTCGGGTAGGGTCCAGCCGAGCGTATGAGAGGACAGGGCCACACTGGGGGGTCGCGTCCTTGCAGGCAACTCATAGGACCTGCCTCAATTCACTGGGCACCTACGTGCAGTAGCCGGTGGGACGACCCATCACGGGTTGGTGCCGAGTGACTTATCCGCTCCATGATGGTCGAGCCCGCCTCGGTCTCTGCACCCTAGTGAGTAACGTTACAAAGTCGTGGTGCGCAGCAGAGAATGCCATCCGAAAAGTGATAAGGCATCTGGCACGGGTGCGTTCATGTGCTCGCGAGACTCCGGCGTCCCATTAGCGCACATGTCTTCCAGGGGCCGGTCCGGTAATCTCCCGCGCACCTTATCTCTCCGCGCCATGCTGCCGCCCGAGGCCCATCTTGACGGGTTCCCGGATCGGCGGCAGCGTCTCCTGCCGTGACATCCCGCCTCATACTACATCCAGCAGTCCCGCCGGCCCCAGCCGAGTTACCTGGGGCTTTGCTGTGCTCAAGTCGCACGGCTGTTGCTTAATACTCCCCGTAATCGGCTCGGCTCGAGCATCTGCCGCACGAACCCACGCCTTGTCTTGGTGCGGAACGGAAAGTAAGCTCACAAGAGCCCTGCGGCCCAGTCCGCGCAGATGACTGCTCCTCGCGCGAACTCGCCGTCCGCGGGGTCGTCTCCCCGATCCTACCCTACGCACTCTCCACCCAGGGGGCGTGGGACCCCCATGGACCCCCGTGGCCCCAGCCTTCACACCCACCCCACATGCGTCATATCCATTTACGTGCTGCCATTCCGCCCCTACTGGACGCGCGTGCTGCTTGCGCTGCCGGGTTGCCAGGCGAGCGCCGGGAGCTTCCTCTCGTCTAATCAGAGATACCGACCCGGGCCACCTGCCTGTCCCGGGCTAGACCGCACCCGGTCTTGACACTGCTGGGCATGGGGAAATGCCATGCCTCTTCCCCTGATCTACAGCCCGCCATCATTTGACGGGCGCACCAGAGCCCAGTGACTGAACCACACGACTAACCATTTTGGAGCCTTGAGGCCAGATGGGACGGTCTGGGTGGCAACGTTGCTATCTCCCGAGCCGTGATAACCTCCGTATCTTGGTGTTTGGGTCACTGGGCAGGTTGTCCTTGCGCAGGGGGATCACGGCGCAAACTAGCATCCTTCTGTGTGGCATCCTCGGGTAGATGTTGAGTTCAGGTAGGCGGTGCCTTCTGATCTGGTTGGCCGTCAGCAGCGCCCGTTCCGAAGGGCCCTGGGGTTTGGACCGCGTACCCATGCATGCCGAGTGCCGCTGGAAATGGTTACTGGCGGCGGCTGACTAGGCACGAAACTGAATTACTTTCCACGGCTCCATTCCGAGGGGAGGGTGGCACATCAATCCTCTCTTAAGTAATTCCTGCAGAAGATGTAGTCTTCGGTGTCTATAAATCTGCCAGAGTGCCACGCTTCTTCAAATGCTAGCTGGGGAGTCATCCAGGATCCTCAGACACAGTCTCCCGGCTTGTCCTTGCTCTCCTTCATAACTCACCAGTCATCTACTCAAGATGTCGTCTGGACGCTCCAAGCTGCTGGCTGCCTGCCTCTCCTTCTATACCTCGTTGGGAGGTTCCTCTTCAACCAGAAATATCCACAAGAAGGCGGAAGGGCTCGACAATGCTGTGTATTTTGTCAACTGGTAAGTCTTCCTAAGCCTTAGTATAATTTTTATCCTAGTCCTCATAACAAAACCAGGGGAATCTACGCTCGGAACTATCTGCCTCAAAATCTGCCAGCTGACAAAATCACAAACGTACTCTACGCGTTTGCCAACTTCCAGGACGATGGCACCGTGTATGTATCACATACTCCCATGGTGCTATTGGATCCATGTCTGCTGACAAGATATCCAGGGTACCGTCTGACTCGTGGTCTGATGTTGAAATCCACTGGCCAGGCGACTGTACGCAGCTCCTAAGCCTGACCACTGGGCCTTGCTAACCGACATTAATCCAGCATGGAATGACCCTGCAGGCTACGCTTATGGCTGCGTCAAGCAACTCTACCTTCTCAAAAAGGACCACCGCCACATGAAGGTTCTTCTCTCTATTGGGGGATGGACGTACAGCTTGAATGGCCGATTCGCCTCGGCTGTCTCGACCGACGCCAAGCGAGCGCAATTCGCCCGTACCTCGGTGAGCCTCATGAAAGACTGGGGCTTCGACGGGGTGGATATCGACTGGGAGGTAGGTTAACTCTCCATCTCGAGCTGAGCAAGGCCCCCTCACAACTTTTTTTTCTTCAAGTATCCACAAGACGACACCGAAGCCCAGAACTTTGTGCTGCTTCTGAGGGCCATTCGTGCCGAGCTTGACGCGTATGCCGCAAAGAGTGCTCCGGGATATCACTTCCGCCTCACAGCGGCTATGCCCGCCGGGCCGGAGAACTACAAAAAGTTGAGGCTTGGAGATATGAGCACGCTTCTGGATACGTTCTACCTCATGGCGTACGATTACGCGGGGTCGTTTTCCAGCAAGAGCGGACACCAAGCCAACCTGTACCCGAACCCGAACAATCCGGACTCGACACCTTTTTCCACCGACCGGGCCGTCACGGACTACGTGGCGGCTGGCGTCCCGGCCGAGAAAATTGTGCTTGGGATGCCCCTGTACGGCCGTGCGTTCGAGGGCACCGCCGGGCTGGGCCAGGCCTACAGTGGCGTCGGGTCGGGCAGCTGGGAGAACGGCATCTGGGACTACAAGGTGCTGCCGCGGCCCGGGGGCGCCGCTGAGGAGAGGTACGACGATGTCTCCGGCGCCACCTACAGCTACGATGCGGCAACCCGCGAACTCATCTCGTACGACACGGCCGAAATGGTGGGCCGCAAGGTCGCGTACCTCAGGTCCAAGGGCATGGGCGGCAGCATGTTCTGGGAGGCGAGCGGCGACCGCAACGATACGAAGAGCCTGATCGGGGCAAGCTTCACGGCTCTGGGCGGACTGCAGACTACCGAAAACAACCTTCGGTACCCCGACAGCAAATATGCGAATATTGCCTCGGGGATGGTCTGAGGGGAGGGGTCATGACAGTGGGGTAGTCGTCGTCCTCGGCGGATGCGTAGGAATGTTTTTGTTCCCCTTTTATGTTCATGCGTTTCTTTTATCGTGGTTTTACAACCCTAGCTGGTCATGATTTCGTTTCTTTGAAGCGACAACGAGGACGCGTCCAGCCTGCCTTTATAGAGTCTGGATCTGATAGAATGTTTCCCCTTTCCTGTCCTTTGTTCTCGAGGTCATCTACGTACCCAGTATGTAGCCCCAATGCCCAGGTCTTCTTGCTTTTTATTCAGGCAAACACTCTGGTACAGTAGGTAACGAAATCGGGGTCCTATGTGCGCATCAAGGGGACAAACTCTCCGCTTGGGCCACCTCTATTTTTGGATCGTATACTGTGTCCCTCAAATACTAACCGACTGTGTTATCGAGTCGCCCTATTAGCCTTAGCAGGTATCTGCTATCAGCATTTGTACCTGGCGGTAGTCTGAATTCGTCGTTTTGTAAGCTGTCAGATAATGTAGTCTAACCCTATTACTTACAGCTATATAAAAGCCTAGCCATTCACACTATCACGGCTTCGTACATGACCCTCACTGGATACTCTTCTTAATTCCTGGTCCTTCGGTTGTCTATCCACTTGGACTTGTTTTGCCATTGGTCTTAGCTGGCCCCAGTCTAGCGGGAGATCGTCAGGATCACCTCAGTGGCCCTTCTACGTACCCGCCGGATCCGCGGATAATGTGGCAGCCAAGGATGTGGCTTGCTTGCCCCATAGATAGCCATTCAGCTTTGGAACGCGAACGTCTGTAGTCACTGAGCGCATCCGTTGCTAGCTCTCATTAACCAACACCCGCGTAGGCAGGTACGATTCATCTTCGGATCACGTCTAAATCCAGAATATGCCAGTCAAGGTGCTTGATTGGCTTTCTAGAACTTTCTATATTCTAGTGCGAGCCTTGCATTCCAGCGAAGATAAGTCACACGCTGGGTCTGATTGCGACCATCGCGCTGTTTGCCGCCATGGGTCTGTTAGGTCGCCACCTCTCTTTTCCTCATGCTCCAAAATGGACTGCCACGTTAGCCCCCAGGATAGCTTCCTGGACGAATCTGACTCATGGTATCACGAACCGGTTGAGCCATCTTCGTTGCCCTAGGTAGAGGTGGAGAGCATGCGATCATCACCTGCGCCATTTATCGGGTCAGATATAAGAGAGTCTGCTTACTGCGGTAACGGTAGATAACACAGCAGTATCCCGGTAACGCTGCCGTTGCTGCAGCTCGTCGATTAGGATGAAGATGAGGCTTGCGAGGAGCAGCCTCTTACTTGTCTTCACTACTCGATCGAATAGGAGCTTACCTGTAACCGTAAAACGCTATGAAAGGACACCGAACCTAACCTCGTCCTCGCCCTTAGCGCGTACTAGCCGAAGTTCCTACAGCCTAAGCTGGAGAAACTGGCCAGGAACAAGCTGCGAGCGCGGGACTCGGCCGAGATTAACGATGCGGACGTAACGGTTTCAGTGCGCGACCGCTCCGAACGCGACCTTATGAAATGCTTTGATGGATTCGACGTCGATTAGAAGCTTATCGAGAGACAGCTCTATGTATAGGCAGCGCTATTCCTTAAGGGCAAGCCCCTCCGGCTAGTTAACTCTTTTAACTACGCCGAGTCCGAAACACAGGGCACTGCCCTTGTCCAAAGCAGGAAACGTGGGCGGATCTCGGCGACACGATCGATGCTGTCCGACCGGGCGGGGCAGCTCGATGCGGAACAAGCCTCGGGACAACAGTCGACCTGGAGCGAACTCTACCAACCGATGCGGTGTCCCGGGCCGCCCTGCTATCTTGGGCCCTACTACTGGCGCGATACTGAAGGGAAGAGGCACTATAAGCTTCTTACGCACCACCTCACGAGCCTTGTCAAGCATATTAAGCAAGGCTATCCTATCTAGTGCCGCGATGATATGCCCGACTATATCCGTAACCAGCTATACGTAGAGGAATAGCAAAAGACCGAGCGAAAGCGAAAGCGCGACTTGCCTTCGACTAAGGGAATCGCGCTAATTTAAGTAGTCCTGCCTACGCAGCTTCCTTATATGCTAGAATATAGGCGTATAGGCACGTCTCGAAGTCCTGTCACGATTGTAGGGCTAAGAGACTAAGCCGTCCGAGATTATTACGAGTGGCAGTGCTCTAACATTGGTGATAACGATCTGAAGCTGGAGTTTCAAAAGGCGCGAGACCTAATGCTGGCGGAGGGTCTCGACCTCGAGCAGCTGGATAAAGAGCACGAGCACTAGTTCCTCGTAGAGAAGGGTGTTAAGCATGGTATCGCTAGGCGCTTTATATGCGATATTAAGACGTGGGCCCGGCAATAGGAAACATTCGATTAGTCTTCATTCTACTCTTCCTTTATCTCTAGTACCTTAATAGACACGCCGGCATGCCGGAAATAACCTTCCGTACTAGCCTTCCTAGATCTAACAACGTGTACGCACCATTCCAGGAATTAGCTAAAGTCTTGCTGCGCGTCGTAGAGGTACCAGTTCCGTTTAATAAATGCTTTAACTCCGGAGAAGAACTCCTCGATGGGATTCAGATCGGGTGAATAGGGCGGCAAGAAGAGTAGCTTAATACCGGCGTCGTTATATAGCTGTTGCAATCTCTCGGGCTAGTGGAATCCAGCATTATCCATGATGAGAACCGACTTCGGCTCTGGCCACCTCCCACAGAGCGGCAGAAGCTCCTGTATAAACTCTTCGAACCCGTCGCTGTCTGTGGATCCCTTAAAGACACGCGAAAGCATAATTCCATCCTATATGTACGTAGGCAGGATCTGGTATCGTTCATCGCGATAGAACCGACTGACCTAGGCCGGTGTCACTCCGAGAGGAGCCCAGCCTGTCCGTCGGACGCTAACGCGCCGGTCGCATCCCGACTCATCGATATAGACTAGGTAGTACGATCGGAAGTCGTAGAGTGCGTAGCTATAGGAATCACGTAAGCTCGCCCCCCTACCAAAGAGCCAACCCCCCAAACAGCCACTAGTTTCGGATAACAGATGAGGCAATCATAGACCTTCAACACCAAATATTTAAACAATCAGACATTTTACAGACAAGAAAATGATATCTCGAGAATCACCGTTTTCCGCTCTTTCGTTTGATACCTATATCGATAGATGAAGTGCAGCTGGCTGCCGCTCTCCTCTAAGTGACCTAAGGTCAATTAATCCGCTCAGTCGCTAAACAATATAACATCACCAGGCACTGGTTGACTACTAGATTTAATTGCAAGCCTCTGAAAAGGCATGCCTAGGAGTATCACTAAGCCCTCACTAAGGAGTAAGAGCGCCAGCTTATGGCATGGGTGTTACTATAAGGCCGCCTTAGCTAGGCTCTAACATACGGCCGCTTTCGTTAATTCGCCTAGTCCACCCTTAACACCTCCGGAAGCCACCGCCGCCTTAGAAAACGCTGGCATCACCGGTTCTTTAAGCGCTGGCCGCAGGTGAAGACACTGGTTTCCACTGGCATGGATTTCCAGCGCCTTAATAGCGCCTCTCGCGCTAATATTGAGGAGTTCTTCGAAAGGCTGGCCCACGAAGACCTCGCTAACATCCTACTAGAGCACACCTGGAACTTCGATGAGATAGGTGCTCAGATTAGCCTTAGAGACTGCCCCTTCGTTATCGGACCTGCCGCTATGAGCTAGATCTTTGCCATGGATACGTTTCGAGGCGAGTGGACGACCTCTCTGGAAGTAATCTCTGCCGCTGGCCGCGCGCTGCCTCCGCTAGTGATTTTCAAGGGCAAGGCAGTTCAACAGCAGTGGTTTAACTCTTAAGTCGACGAGCAAGACCTTAAAAGCTGGTCTTTTGAAGCCTCATAGGCTGGCTGGACCAGCAATTTAATTGCGCTACGCTAGCTGAAGCAGATATTCGTGCCTCTGACGGCTCTAGAAGACCCTAAACAGTGGCGGCACCTTATCCTCGACGGCCACGTAAGCTACTGCGCTGAGGACTTCATGATGACCTATTTCGAGGTACGCGTCTGGCTTAACTTTTTACTAGCTTATACTTCTCAAGTGCTGCAGCCGTTAGATCTCGGCCCTTTCTTAGTGTTAAAGCGAGCCTATCGGAAATACTTACGTGACGCCTGCCTCACCAGCTTAACACTGACTCCAAAGAAGCCAGAGTTTCTAGAGGCCTAGAACAAGGCTCGTAAGGAGGCTCTAACACCAGAGCATATTGCCACAGGCTGGAGAGCGACCGGCATCTATCTAAGGGACCCCAGCAAGCCGCTTAATAGCCGACTAGCGAGGCAGCATAACCGCGACAGGCCAGAGGGGTCAAATTGGTGTGTTCCGTAGCCAAGGGAGGACCCTCTGCTATCGCAGATGTCTACTCTAGAGGTTAAGACACCGAGGACGTCACGTCAGATCAGCGTAATCCACCGGGACCTTAGTAGTGTTGATCCAGTCTATAATAACGCAACGCTACGCCAGGTATTTCGGAAGGCTGGTAAGGCCTTAGACCAAGCGACCGCTGAGATCTCCAGTCTGAAGCACGAACGAGACTAATTAGCTGCAGCGCTAGATCGCTAGAAGCCCTAGAAACGGCGTAAGGTTCAGCTAACCGCTTAGGACCGTTTCGTGACGATACTAGAGGTACGTAAAGTTAAGGAGGAGATGTCGACCCCTAAAGATGTAGGGGGTACGGTCACTGCGGAATCTGAAGCTGTCCGCATAGACGGATCGGACGAAGAAGTCGATTCTAAGGTAGAAGACTGCATCATAGTCTCTTGAGATCAGTCTGCTTATGCGTAGCTATTGTGGTTGTTGCGATATTTCAATTGATCCGTAGTGTTGCCATCGCGTGAGGCCATCTTGACCTCTGGCCGTTTGGGGGGTTGGCTCTTTGGTGGGGGGGTGAGCTTAGATCGGCATTTCGCTCTTTTGCTATATTTCGCGTGGTTTTCTTCGACCACCCGACCGAGGCTAGCGCTCTACTAATGCTTATCTTAGTCACTATCACGTCGAACTCGCTTTACAGGAACTCGGCTATCTCGTTTTAATATATGTCGGGTTTCGTGAGCAGCCGATATTATAATACGTCGAGCATAGGCGGCGTGATGGATCGAGTTCGGCCGACCGTGGTTCGGGGTGCTTTCGTGGATCCGAAGTACCGTAGGTTCGCTCGAATCGCCCGAATATATCGCATGCTGTAACCGACCGCTTTCGCAATCTGTGTATCAGTAGTGCTGCCTCCTTTAATCATGCCTTGGACCTGTTCGTGTTAGGAGGCGGCGAGATTAGGTGCCATGCTAGACTCCGCTGACGGTGGATGAAGCACGATGGATTTCTAGATCCTTTATTGTGGTCTCAAATAGGCGGGGAAAGCCTAGGCCTACCCTCAGCACCTCTCGCCTGACTAGCCTACTGAAAAGCCTAGCGTCTCGGCCCAGGCACTGCGTAGGACCAAAATCAACCCACTGTAATCCTGCACAAGACGTATGCATTTTACGTCAGGACCCATCTTGATCGGTTAGTATGTAATTAATCAATAAAGTGGCTTGGTCTGCCTCAGCGATTGCGGGACGTTGCGACCAAGAATAGAGGCACGGCTTGACTTTCTAGAAAACCGCTATTGTCAAGAACCCCGCTTTGTGCCGCCTGGGCTAACAACGTGGCAGCCTGCTATCGTAATCCGGAGCATTTGCCTTAAGTATTGCCAGATCCTCTGTAGGCCATCCATCCGCCCTACGATGGTCGTAATCGTCCGTCCGAACCGTCCTGATTCTCGAAGCTGAGGCTATCAATCACTATGCGCCTCTTACAACGACGAACAGATGGCGAGTTCAGCCTCACCGAAGTGTCGCAAGACATCCCCCGGTACGCGATACTTTCGCATACTTGGAATGACGAGGAAGTCACATTCCTAGACGTTACAGAACGTACCGGGCGACACAAGAAAGGCTACCAGAAGCTTGACTTTTGCGTAAGACAAGCCGCCAGCGACGGCATCTCCTACTTCTGGGTGGATACCTGTTGTATCGACAAATCGAACAGCGTCGAACTTTCCGAGGCCATCAACTCCATGTTTCGCTGGTATCAACAATCGGCCAAATGCTACGCATACCTTATAGACGTTTCGAAAGACCACGATAGCGAGACCGATGAACCATCCCGTTCGACATGGAAACTGGATTTCAGAAAGAGCAGGTGGTTCACTCGCGGCTGGACGTTGCAGGAACGCTGGTCGCGCGTGAACCGGAAAACGGCGGCGGCGGATGACTAAGCCACTGACGGCGCCATCAAAACGGAGAGGGCCCCACTACCACTTGCAATTAACGGTTTCTCGTTTCTCGTCCGCCCTCGCCGGTCGACCGAGCAGCGGCCGTCGCGCAGGCCGCCTGGCACAGGAGTCTTTCTCGATTGGCTGCTGCCGACAAGGGATTCGGTACACAGGATCTTTCAGGCCGAGATGGCGCCTGTCTGCTTTCCGCATATTGGGGGTTCTCCTCTCCCCCCTCCCATGTTGCTCCTCTACTTCTCTCTTCACACGCATACGAGGAGACATGATAGCACAGCGAGGTCAGTTTCTTGAAGAGGATCCCGAAGATGCAGCCCTTGAGGAGGCCTTCCTGGAGTTCGGGGAGTTCGCTGCTGCTCCTTGCGACGACATACGAGAGGTATCGGCCGGGAAGAAGGCCGCGAGAGAACGCGTGCTTCGTAAACGGAACGAGTATATGCTAGTCACCGCTACGAGAGCTTTAGGCGTGAGTCTGTTACTAATGTTATTTCTAGTTTCTTTAATGAGGAGTACCCGAAGCTCTCGAAGAAGCGAGTCGACCCGGAACGTATATAGCTCGATCTATGTTATAACAGCGAGTAGGCGAAGGTGTACTACAGAATCTGTCGCATCATGAGGGCATTCCCAGGTCAGCAACACTGGACATGGTCACGTGATACGCTCCACAGCAGTCTTGGCAAGCTGCACTATATAGTCTGCCATGTCTGGCATCTTTCCTTACGTTAGTTCCCTTTCGATAGTTAACCTTGAATTCATCCAGCCTGCCAGCGCCCCAAAGGTGCGACAGTTACTTCATTAACTGATTTCTCGTGAAGGTGCTGAAAAGTGTACGACTGACCCGACATATACGTTAAGGAATCCTCACATTTCTAATTGCTTATTCGAACAGTTTACACGATGGGAAGCTTTCACACAGTGGAATTCAACATGAGCAACACATAGTGCCCGCCTATACATAAAAATAGCTAAGTACTAAGCGCCATGAGGCACTCTATCAACGCAGCCTCCCCCTTTGCGCGCTCTTCGTCGATCTGCTCCTTCGTCTTCTTCTTAACAAAAACAGGATGAACTAAACGGAAAGGGCACAACAAGGACTCCAGCTTGCAAATTGACTTGATCGTCTCCATGCCTTTAATGGTACCAGGACGGGCAAGTTCCTTAGCAGCCATAGCCGACTCCCACATCTCACCCTCCGGCGACCTGTCGGCCAGGGCGTTGCCGCCAAAGTCGTGGAAGGAAGTGAAAAACTCTTGGCAGGGGTGACAAATCGACGAAAAATCGAAATCGACGAGGCCCGTGATACGCTTCGTCGCCGAGTCGAAGAGGACGTTATTTAAGGCTTCGCATAGAGTTAACCCCAGGTATACCATACATATGAGTCAAAGGCAACTTACTGAAGTCTCCGTGAACGAGCGCAAGCGCCGTCATATCGACACCTGCCTCTTCTATAGCCTTTTCCAGCCGTGAGTCCACGAAGGCATCCACACGGTCCCGCACCCCGTGAGGCCGCCACCCTTGCAGCACCTCGCTTCCGTCCGCCCCTCGGAGTTGGGAATACAGCCGCGCGCGCAGGAAGCCACCGTAAGTATCCCACGGCCCACCCTCGAGCGTCGTCATCTGGCCGCTCACGATCTCGCCCTTCTCGTTAATCTTCAGGCCCCCATAGGATGTCACGCCCGCGGGCAAGGAGATGCGCTGGATGCCGGCAAAGATGTCACTCAGCTGCGCTAACACGTTTTGCTTCTCAACCTCCTCCAGCGAACCGAAATGCTGGTCCAGACTGGTGCCAGACAAAAACTCCATCAGAGTCCAGCCCAGGCGCGTGCCCTCAGCTCGCTTCCAGTCGTATACTGCGGGTATGACGGCAGCCAGCTCTGGACGTGCCATGACTGTGCTCAAACCCTTGCGAGCGAGGTGTAGAGCTGCGACTTCGTTCTCTACCCGATTGCTTTGATTAAGGCCCTCTGCTGCAAGGTTGCTCAGCCGCATCACCAGAGTCGACACACCATCTTGCGGAAGGGACGTGCATGGTGATAACGTATCCTTGAAGTTATCCGATGTTGCGGGTTTGGAAAGAGTGATCTTGTAGATGAAGTTGTTGTACGGAAAGGGGCAGGCTTCATCGTACTCCAACGGAGTGATAGAAAAAGCCTTTCCAGTACGTGTCAGTTACGTCTCTTGACTTACGTTTAAGAGCAGAGTTGCCGTACCTCTAACCCGTGTGCCTGTAGAGCGCTCTTGACCAGGGAAAGGCGTTCCTCATACCCTTCATGATTCATCTTCGACAGATGGAGCCAAGAGGTTGGAAATATTTGGAGGAAGGAGGAGAGAGAATGAAGCTTGATGGCGAACACAAAGGATCAAATGGAAGCAACGAGCTGAGATCGAAGCATTCATAATATATAAGCCTCGGGGGAGGCAGCGCCTATCTTATCAATCTAGTACTTATGCCAAGTAAATCGAAGCTGGGCATTATGCATGTACCGGGTATTGTGCTTCCCTGGCTCTTCGAGCCAATAGTCTGATGAGCACAAGATGGCTCTTT
Organism: Nigrospora oryzae; assembly: GCA_016758845.1. Taxonomy (NCBI): domain Eukaryota; kingdom Fungi; phylum Ascomycota; class Sordariomycetes; order Amphisphaeriales; family Apiosporaceae; genus Nigrospora; species Nigrospora oryzae. Next base: position 92,714 of record JADKYO010000009.1, on the reverse strand, counting down.
CGGTGTCCGCGGTTCCCAAATAGTGACCTGTTCTGATGAGTGGTGGAGTGCTGCTGACGCTGCCTAATGCCATGGTTGCATTCGCCAAGATGACTCCCTGCATTCTACACTGCACCAAACTAAAATTGGCAATCCGGCTAAATGGTGCAGAGGCGTGATAAGGTCGTGAGTTTCACGCCAAGAACAGACTGGTACTGTGCGGGATAAGTGTGCCGCTTTCATTTCAGGGCCGAGACGCCAAGATGTCGGTCGGGCCCGACAGGCAGGTCAACACTACGTTGCATACATGGGAGGACTAGTAGGAGGTCAGTTGCCAATCACCAAATGGGAAGGAGGATAGCAAATGGTGCTTGCTACCTATCTTTGACTCCAGGCACGGAACAACACCCGGGAGTCTCCCGGAACTAAGAGAGGCGGGCCATTCTTGGGAGATTTAGAGTACCTCATCACCACCTCGAGCTCTACGGAGAGCTATCCGTCCCTTGAGCACATGCATCACTTTCGTCCACCATCATCACCACGGTTGAAGACCTTGAGTATACCAAGCAGAAATAGCATCTCGAATGAATCCACTTGCTGATAATTGGATATCTGGCTATCCCTTGCGCATGTACACATCTTCTGCGTCTCAAAACTTCAGATGGTGAGGATATGACAGTGAACTCCCCCTCCGGACTACTGATTCGCCTTGCCGAGCTCATCGAGCGATCCAGTATATCCATGAAGTTGAGCCCAGTCGCGTATGGCATCAAAGTTCCTGCAGCTGTGTCGATTACCTTGACCAAATGAATGAAAATCATCAGTTGCATCGAGTGTGAGATCTGCATTGCACATGAGAGCTTGTCTGATCCAATCTACGCAATGCAACGTGTGCTTGGCATCTCCATGAGGGCCGCTAGGTCTTTGGGCTTTGGCGTCGAGGACATCCAACAGAGTATTCTTCACTATCTCCTGAAAGTAGCGCTCGTCAGCGTTTCGAAAACACTCTCATGAGTGGGAAGTCTCTGGAGTAGCACTTAATAGGTCACTCACCAAGCAATGAAGATTATGGAAGACGCTGACTTGATATATCATGTGGTGGCTGTTAAGTGGTGACACTAGGGATTCCTGCGACGGGCGGAAAGGACCTGACGCCGGGATGCTTACAATCCCTTGGGAGTCTCCAGAGCCATGCAGTGCTGTTAGCTAGATACATACATGGGTGTCAGAGGAGTCAGGGCAAGAATGCGTTACCTGGAAAGAGGCCCCTCCATAGAGTGTCATTGGCGTTATTACTACCGAAACTCATCTCATCGAACACAGTCTCTTGACTATATGTTAATAGATCATGGTCTGCTATTGTCAATATGATTGAGACTGTCAGTGGAGTACCGGAAAACCCCACAAGATTGAGAGAGTGGTTCCATTGGCGCAGAGGACGATACATTCCATGCTATCCACAGGATCGCGGCAAGAAGCTGTATCAGCTCAACTGCTAGAAGAGCGAAGAAGAGATGTTTCCAGTGTGTTGGCGTGTTTTTTAGGCCATTTTCGATTACTTCTGACTGACCATGACTTAATGCAGAGAGCCGGGTGTATGGCCGAGATTTGAAAATGGACCAATGCATCGTCCGGAACCCAACGGAATAGTAACAGCCTGGACCATCTATGTATCCCGACGTTAAAAAGAGGAATGAAGAGAGAGATTTGCGGGTTCATAATCGTTCAGGATGTACAAGGATTTGACAAGACAGCTACCCGGTATAAATCTCGAGGTTGGTGACATGCAATATCCCTGTATGGAATCCTCGGTCCGAGGGGATGACAAGACAGCTATCCGGCATGATACTCGAGGTTGGTAGCATGCAGTATTCTATCACGGAATCCTCGGTCAATCAGCAGGCGCCGGATACATGCTAATCAGTTCCCCACCTAATGTGATTTTATTGGGGGCCAGGTTTCAGTGGCTTGGCCTGCATATGTAGCCAAGTGAGCAACCATGTCAACGAGCATGCCGGGGTAATGAGTCAGTGATATACTTGCATCTTCACCGGTCTGTCCGAATACGCGAGGCACAACGTCGTGGAACGATACGATTACGTTCCATGCAACCATCACGGAGGCAATGCCCCTCAATGTACTGGTAAGTACACACGCAGCACCTCCCAAGGAACATGATTCTACATCCGACCTACCTCAAACAGGAAGACCTATGAACGTCATACTCTTGACTCTTTGTGAAGAGATCTACCATTTACAATACATAACAAGCAGGATGAGAACATCTGACTCATCTACTTATGTGCTTAGGTCTCTGCTAGTCCGTTCAGGCAACGCCTGCCGCCGCTTTCGAATATGTTTTCAGCGGTGTTATGTCAAGAATGAGCTTATTTCCTTAGATAAGACAGTCTACTGGAGATCACTATATTCATGCACCATTTCGATCACTTCCCTAATCCATTCTTGAACATGTTCACCTGATGCGTGCAACGGGTCAGAGATTTAGAGCAGGAATGAGGAAGATACTGAGATGAGTGACAGTCGTAGCTTAAGAAATTGGCCAATAGCTAGAGTTTTAATTTGATTGAATGAGTGAATGAAGCGAAGCATCTCCTCCGGTGGCTCACAAACTGCGTTCGCCGTGGGAAAGCCCAGGCACCAGTCACGATTCTGCCTGATGTATCACACTATCCTGTTCCCCGTGTTAATCAGTTTGGAAGTTTCAAACCTGGTTAGATAAGATGCCACATACATCACTGCTTTTAGACAACTTCCTCGGCAGTCCACGCCGAGCGCGTCGAGTAGCAGCAGTCGGCATAGTTCTCCCCCTCCTCCTCGGGTCCCCGAGAGACGATGATATCCTCGGCAACTGGGTTGCGAGCTGCGACTTCGGTCCGCGCGGTCCACTTTGACCGAGTAGAGTAAGCATCGGGAGCGATGTCGGCACGGGAACTAAGTGGCATGGAGTCCCGGCTCTCAACAGGGGCGCCGTGGATGCCGGTGGCGAAGAGAAGAACCAATGGAACAATTTTGGACAGCATGTTGATGTTGATGAAATATTTTATTAAGTAGAAGAGGGTGAATGACTGGATAGTAGGATGTTTGTGTAGATGAAGTTGATCTGGCGGGCGTTGGTGAGTTTGCTGATCTCAACGGGGGAGCTTGTAGCCCATATATACTTAATTGCTCTTCATGGTGGCGGACCAAAGATACTCAAGCGAGATTTTGGACGTGTCCTGAATCTTTCCCAAGTCCTAGACGGGTAATACTGAGGCGTATTACCTGCGAAACCCGCCGTCGGGAAACAATTTCCTGATCCTATCACCAATTTCCTATATGCAGCAGTACTTGGCCATTCTACCCTTCCCTATTCAGCCGCTGATAGCACGGAATGAATTTCTGTGTCACTAGCATAATGGGTGGAGATGTGTCAAGGCCCTGGAGCTTGGTCAACCGTGTGTCATTCGTACACGTAAAATCTCCTGTATGAAGTTACGGGCAGTATATGGCCAAGATTATACTTGCTGCCATTACTGGCGTCCTGCATATGTTCTGTTGGTTTATGTGTGCATATGCCAAGATGTCTAGAAGACTCCACCCTTGGGGAGCATGTAGTGTGATGTGGCGGTAAGTACTGGAACCTGCAAACTGATCTCTTTCCCCACCCTACCCCTTTCCAAGTGTCAAGTACTGCTTTGTGATTCTCTAGCCGAAGCCTCAAATTGGGAGGTACAGATCCTGGTCTACCCAGATCCAATGGAACCGGGTACTGTCTGACAGTCGCATGGTGCCGGTAACAGGCTCCGAAGTAGACCATGCCATGACCGCCTGTAGCAAAAGTATTACTTCCAAGATCAGAGTTCGAGCGTGGAACACGGCGCGGGGTATTCAGGGGAAGGACGGCGAGATTCTTGGACCTCAGCACCAAGTCTGGGAGCAGAAGGAACCATATTGATGGACTGCGCGAATACGACTCATACCAACTAGTTTACAAATTTCTAAGCCTAGCCAGAGAAACCATCAACCCAAGTTTCAGGATCAAGAGGATCATTAGGCTCACGATAGCCGCTGTCCATGTCCTCGTATACAGCATACCTCCGAGCCCACTCTTGAATCTTGTCAAACCTTCTGCATGTGTGAAGAATTGTGCCAGCCTCCATATTCTGCTGTTTCTTCTTGTTCCAGATCCAGGTCAATACACTGATATCTGCGTTGCACATCAATGACTGCCGAATGGCATCTATGCAATGATCAATGTGATCTGGTCCTAGGATCTCATCTTGGTCTCCAGGACTTGGACCCGGGTGATGTGGCTTGTAGTATTCAGGGTGTAACGCCTTTCTAACCATGTTCTAGTCATTCATTCAGTGCTGCTACTACCACCGCGTCGAAGAACATGAGAGAGCATTACCAAGCAGTGAAGCTGATGGAAAACATCAAGTTCTATCAAATAGCGCTTTTCTGCGTCGTGAGGAAACAGTACGGTCTTGTTTGGCAGCTTAGAGGCCATGGAGAGCGGAATGCGATTGATCCCCACTGGATAGAACTTCTGTAAGATGATTTTCTTGTGGAAATTAGCTGGGGAGACTCACTGTCGTATAAAGAAGACCAGTGACTGTCCAATTCTGGAGACGGTGGGCCTTGGAACTCGGTGAGATCGCCGTCTAGTCCGAGCCGAAACTTACGGACCTCGTACTCAAGAACGCCTTGTGCCGGACCTGCGACACAGTCAGAGCTTGCCATTATGAGATTGCGCGTACTTACTATAAAGGAGTTGCGGGAAGATTGGATTGTTGGGCCCTCGATGTTGGTATTTCAACAGAACCCAAAACGCAAGGCACAAATGTAATACCCATGGCAAGATGCTTCCGAGAAGAATAGCAAAGAATGTTCGTTTAGACTTGCACCACGTGTGCCGTTTGCTCGAACGCCTGACTGGGCGACAGTCTGCCTCATCCGCCATCAGCGGCTCCTCGGCAGCTTTCATGTTGTCGAAAGGCATTGCAAAGTGGAAATCAAGATGTGTAGCTCGAGAAAGAGGAGATTTCAAAGTTTAGGGAGTTCTGAGAACCGAAACTAGGAGAAAGAGAAAGACGAATTGATCGGTTGCTCCCGGCGCTTCTTTGAACTCGTTCCCCCCAAGGTCAACGAGCATAAAACGATAGATCAATCAAGCGAGGATGTAATTCGAAAGTCGGATGTGGGGCTATGCATCTCAACTGCATGCATGTACCCCCACTCGAAGGTGCCCGGACTCTTAGACGGAGATTCACACCGGCCAGCAGAACAGCCGGGCCAGCCGGACAGCCGAAGCGCCGCCAAGAGAGCAACGCGTCGGCGTTGGGGGCCCCGAGCAAGAATGAAGGAGGGGTTATGGTGATACAACACTGTATCTGATGACACCTTCCCAATGCAGTGATCACGACGCATGAGGCGTGATGGTGCTGGATCGACTCTTACCTCCTTGAGGTCTGCCAGCAAATTGCAGATAGCTCCAAGACCTATCCCTACGCGGAATAATTGAATCCCGTCGAACTGTTCCCGAATGACCTTGATGTCGGGATCAAATTTCCTGACCACTCCCATCTAGTTACTGTTGCTGCTCCAGCATACAACAATCTTCCACACTTGATATTCCTTTGTGCCTTTCACAATGTGGCCATTTTCGAACTCCAAGTACGTCCCGATTGAAAAGGGAACAGATTCTGTTTCAGAACAGTCCAGCGGCTTTGAGAGCGGGTTTGCTCCGAAAACGAACTCCGTTGGCGTCAGGATCCAGCTTTCATGGGCCTTTTGGACACACATCCTTCTATTTATCGCCAACGCGTGGATATTCGTTGCCTCACTACTTTACTATCACCAGCAACACTTGCTGTACGAACAGAATACGAATGAGTACAATGTGTCGTACCATCGCCCCGACCTTAATGGCGCACTGAAGAGCATATCGTCTTTTTGTATGACCATATCCCACTCCATGTCAATTCATATTGCTTACATTGGTGGTTTCTTAGCACCAGTCCTTGATTCACTTGATCTGCGGCCAACGTTGCAGACCTTCAACGGAGCACTTCGCGACAACTCTTCCATTTGGCGGCAGCCACCTTCGGCAGAGGTTGACGCGGCGTGGAACTATATTTCAGCCGAGGGTCTCGAAGTCATCACCGTCTCGTCTTCAGCATTGCTCCAGTCCGGTAAAAACGCTTCTGAATGCGTCAAGGCCCCGGCATCGTGGGGTGAGGGAACCGATGCCTACATCGCCCAGGTTGATGTCTTCCACCAGATCCACTGTCTCAATGAGCTGCGAAAGGAGATCTTCTACGATCATTACTATGAGTCCCCCCCTGATGAACTTCACCGCGCTCATAAAGCGCATTGAATCCACATGCTACTTCAAACCTTAATGTGTACTGCAGACGTCGGTATCATCTCACATAATTGGGTTCACAACGAAAAGATCCGCGAACCAAAGACCCGCCCGATGCCGGATTTTAACATGGTCAAATTTTGCAGGGACTTCGATGCTCTTTTGGATTGGGCTAGAGAGAAGGGTGTGAAAGATCTGCCGCGAAAGTGGCGGCAGCTCAAATACACAGAGGGCACGAAGATTGTTCCGGGGGAGGGTTACGCCTGAATGAGATTAGCTACTTGTCCTGCCGAGAGCGGTACTCCCATCGATTACATGTTGTCTAGATAACCATCAGATATCTATGAAGCCGAAGACCGGAACGCATGACCACTTTCTTCTGTACCTTTTTTTCTTCATATCCTTGCAATATGAAGCCAGGATCGACCAAAGAATATGGGAATTTCGCTGCGGTGGGAAGTTCCCTGCACCTGAGACCTGGCAAGTGACCCATGTAGCTGGAAAGATGTTATGGGAAGATACAACTTGGCCAAGGACGGCTAATAGCAAGCAACATACCCGTACGGATGAGTGATTACGCGTAGCCAAGCGGTCTGGATTGACGGATCGTTACCGGCTGACTCTTGGCGTTCTTGGCTGTATGTTACCATCGGGATGCCCATTGGCGGGAATCCTGATTCATGAACGCACGTACAAAGTGCTGGGAACGGGCGATGACCCCTTGTAGCCGCCCTCGCTAAGATAAGAGGGTAGTTTCTGCCTGGATTTCAGTCCGATTGGGCGTCCCGAACTGTCGGGTCACTCGGCCCAGACCGAGTACATGTATGGATGTGGTTGGACGAATAGTGAGGAGACCCAGGGTGGAGAATCTCTATCATTTGGCATTTAATTGCCGCTCAAATTCAGAGCCCTGGGATTTCCAAGTCCTCTCATGCCCGGTCACCGGTGACCGGCCACCAGCTCCCTTCCCGCCGGCCCCGAATGCTCCAAGGCCGCGTACCATCGCATGCCTCGCGAGACCAGTCTCAACAAGGCCACGCCTGGAACACCTTGGCTAACCACTCTTGATACAGTACTGACTCTTAAACCCCAAGTACCTTCGTGTAAATGCGACTCTACGTGCATTACCTGTTGGTTTCCTCGGAATCCAGAGCCGCCCTGCCTACCCAGCTCATTAGTAGGCTCACTGGAAACAATTCATGCACCAAGGCCTAGAGAAGGCAGTAGTCCGTTGGAACCTCGTATTCCAAAGGAGCTCGCGATCGCCGGGCTATCTTTGGAAATCATGCGATACCAAAGCCTCATGTAGTTTGACCCACACCGGCAGTAAGTCCCTCACCTCATGCGTACTGATCAAGCGGTTCCGAAAATGCAGCCCTGAATCTCCTTTTTTAACGAAATACTCTTTATTTGCATCACGAGAAGCTACATATGTACATTCAGGGGCATCTACATGGACAGCTTACTGTCACGAAAGGATCAGCCTCGCAACCCAAAGTTCCATACAGCATCACCCAAGTTGTACTTACAACTATCACCGAAAATGCATGTTTCATCTATCTGTTTGCTGTTGTTCAGTGCTGCTGTGGTATTCTACCAAATTCGGCAAGTCAGCTACTACACAAACCTCACGAGGGCAAAACCACACCGCCCAGTCCCTCACTCGATGGGTCGTCCCGTGCGTCCGCCAGCTGCGCTACATGGCCGGAAAAACATATGGGCCGATCTGGACCAATCCGAGATTGCTCGGCTTCTGGCTTGGCTTCATAGCCCGGGCTCGGGACTCAGCCTCACTCCATCTGACCAGGCCGGTCGATTCGATAATTTCATCCTTGTCACTGAGATTATCCGTCCTAACAAAACTGAAGCGGTTGAATTTTTGGACCATGGTGCCAATTTACCGCTCAAATTCGCACGGGTGACGGTGAAACGAAACTCAATCAACCCACCAGACATTGCCGAGTACATGGTTGGGCCTTTGACAGAAAACCCTGATTTCGTCATTGAACCACTCACATTTTTGTACAATAGTGGAAGAAGTTCGACCATCAACCCATCGGCAGATGTTGGAGCACTATCGAATTGGACGGACAGAGTTGCCGCTGAAGTCTCCGACATCATCGAGGACCTTTTGGGGAACCCCTTCCGTTTCTCCTTCAGCAGCCAGAAGGCAGAATTCGAAGCTTACAGCAATGATCAAGTCATGATGGAAGATAATCGAACAATGAGATGGGCTGGGTTTTTCGCCATATCGAACGCCTCCACACTTCTTCCGCAAGGGTTGTATTTCAAAGCGGATACGACTGGGCGGGACCCGAACCAGTGGCAAGTTATCTTGTGGTTGTATAACAACGTCACATACGAGAGCACGGAAGACTTTCGCAGAGCGTGGGAAGCCCCAGATTTCCAGAGGATTCTCCCCAATACGGACGGAAGCTGGACCCAGCTAGAGTCTCAACTGTCACCTTTCGGAGACGGTCTGGAACTCGGCCCCCCAGAGGTCGTTCAGCCAGCTGGCTCCAGAGTACAGATTGACCGACATGAGTCCTACGTTTCCTGGATGGGCTTCACTTTCAACTTCGCATTTTCTCAAGTCAATGGAGTATCACTCTATGATATACGACTAGACGGAGAGAGGATCATCTACGAGCTTAGTCTTCAGGAGGCTATGGCACACTATGCTGGAAACGACCCGATGCAGGGAACCACCGCTTTTCTGGATAGCCTCTACGGCATTGGGACTCAAACAGGAGAGTTGCTTCCAGGATTCGACTGTCCTTCTTACGCCGACTTCATTGATCTCTCATACCACAGAATGGGCAAGACATACGTTCGATCGGGGGCTTTATGTGTATTTGAATCGCCTACCGATTTTCCCCTCCAACGCCACGCTCGTGGGAAGTCCTACATATCCTTCATCAACTCTGTTCTCATTGTTCGTACGATAACCGTTGTTGGAAACTACGACTACCTGATTGACTATATCATGTACCTTGGTATGTGATGCAACTTTTCATTGCCGCGCGATATTAACAACATACCACAGACGGAACGATTGAGGTCAAAGTTCGGGCCAGTGGCTATATCCAGGGAGCATTCTATCTCAACAACACAGGCTACGGGTATCACGTCCATGAGGCACTCTCCAGCTCTATCCACGACCATGTCATTAACTTCAAGGCCGATTTGGACGTTACTGGTGGCAGAAACAACTCTCTTGCCAAGGTATCCGTGGTCCCACGGGACGTCGATTACCCTTGGTCAGCATCTGGCTCATGGCATACCATGGCCTTGGAGCGTTCAGTCATGGAGACGGAGACTTCCATTGACTGGCCACCTAACAGTGCAACTATGTATGTGGTCGTCGGAGACGTCAACCATCTTGGAGAGCGTAGGGGGTACCGGATTATGCCGGGCACGGGGGTCGGCACCCCCGCCCACCTCACTGTTCAGGGATCCCCTGTCCTGCTTCGATCTGCTGAATGGGCGAAGCATGACCTCTATGTCACACGCCAAAAGGACACGGAGCCTCGGCCGGCAGTCCCTGCCAACGCCCTTGACCCGGGCAATCCACTTGTCGATTTCAGCCGCTTTCTCAATAATGAAAGCATTATTGACCAGGATGTGTAAGTCGCTCTGAAAGCCGCCGGAAGCGGACAGAAAACACTAATATCTGAACGAAAGCGTCGTGTGGTTCAATCTCGGCACCCATCACATTCCTCATACGGGTGATATCCCAAACACTTTGATGACGACAAGCGCTTCTTCGGTCATGTTTGCGCCACATAACTACCATACTCGTGATAGGTCGGGGGCTTTGACAAATGGAGTACGGGTTGATGTTGACGACAAAGGGGATTACAAGGCCACATATTACGGTACGGCCCATGGGGGACTGGGCAGTTTCTCGCCCAGCCCGCGGCCCGTCAGGAAGATGCCCGTGAACGATTTGGAAATGGCTCTATGAATGGCTTATTCAGTATATATAGTCAAGCCAAACTCCAACAGGGTATAGGCTAAGGTCTCAGTCAGATCCAGGTAAAGATAACAGAAAACCGGCCTGGCCATATGATAGTTTGCTCAGGTGGCACGTGCTTTGCTACGTCTTCAAAGCATGGTTTCTTTCATCGCTGGTATTACGCATATGTTATTGGAAGATCTATAGATCTGGACTTAGCCACCGTTAAGCAGCTTCAAAGCGTGATAATTGTAGTGCTCTACCGTGTAGGAAATTGTAAGGAGCCAAGACCGAGTGTCACACTGACGTCTATTGTCTGTCTGTACAAGAAGGAATCTCTGGGGAGCAGATTCCTCCCTCTGTCCAGCGTCTGGAGTGCTGCTCTATATAGATGTCTCTTGTCTCCAGTCGTAGGCTCGTGAGGATGCCAGAGAGTAGTAGACTTCGGTAATTTGTAAGTTGGAACACCACTGAACGGGCCACCCCCCCCCCCCCCCCCCCAATGGGCCACCTAAGAAGTATTACTAACCTCAACATTGCCAACACAGTCACTTATAAGTAACTTAACAACCAGCGCTGTTAAGAATAAACAAAATATACTATTATACTCCTCTTTTAATTGCGCATCTCATAACATGTTGTCCGATCACGAAAGAAAGCTACGCGCAGCCGCTAGAGCCCACCAAAATAGCTTATCTGTGCGAGCCGCGGCCGTTAGACATAGGGTATCCAGAACGATTACGTTCTTGGATACACGAATGACTGCACGTATGACCTGGCGCGAAAAGAGTTGGACACTAATGGCCTCCCGCGTCGTTCTAGCTTCGTGACACCCGCCGCGGGAGGGTGGACGGCCTGTAGGAAGCTCCCGAGCGGGTCGTAGACAGGTGAAGCGCGGGGTAGCTTGCCCACAAGGCTGTGTGTGGGCTGGCCCGATGCGGGCTGGGCCTCGTGGGCGCGCTGGTCCACCTCGCCGTAGCCCGCGATTCATCCCTACCACGTCGCCTTCTCGCGCGTGCTCCAGCTCGATCGACCCTCGCCCGCACCACACGCAGCCGATGTGCCCTCCCGCCGTGCGAAGCTGGACGCGCGTGATATCACTACCCTGCGCGTTGCCTCGACCGCGCGCCGCACCACCCTGCCCTCGTCGGTTGACCTCGTCTACACGGCGCGCCTGCGCTTAGGCATGGTAGGCCGCCAGGCTCGTGTCATGCGCCCCCTCCGGCCTATCTGTACCTGCCAGATGCCCACGTCCTCGGCACCCCGCCCAGCCCGCACTGACCCTCGTTCGTCCACTTGCCGATGCGAACGCCGACCGCCGAGTCCAGACCATCATCGCCGCCAACCCTTCGTCGAAGACCTTGGCCGCGCGGGCGACCCGTGCCGCGCTGCGGGTCGTGCGCATGAGCGACCCCTCGGACGAGTCCGTCTTTCCCGTGGCACGGTTCGTTGTCTGAACCAACGGACCGCCAACGAGAAGAGCGGCGACGACGGCTCCTACGCTGCTAGCCGCCTGATTCCTGTGTCGGCCGTCGCACAACGAAGAGCCGCGTGGTAGGTAGTATAGGGCCGAGCCAAGCCGTCTGCCTGCGCAGATAGGCAAGGCCGTATGAGCCGTTACGCTAGTTACTTCCAGAGGGATGCAGAAGAAGGGCAGAGCATCGCCATAACACCGGAGTGAAGTTAAACAACAGCGGATGTGAGTGGGCGCGAGGAACCCTGTTCCTTAGTCCATTGTCTTCTAGCCTACGTAGTTGTGCCTGTTATCGCTTTGGTAGTGCTCGTTGTGCGTCTACGTATCCCACAGTAATACGCAATGCTGGCGCGTAAACTGGACACTGCCAGCATACCTTCGTCACGGGCCCAAAACTATCCGGCGAAGCGGCAGCAAGTTCAACCACATTCTACCACCGTCGAACGTACCAATTTGTCTCCTCGTCCTTCACGATGGACTCGCGAGGGAAATTCACGTTGGCCTTCGAGCGCATCCACGTGTTTCATTTTGGACTACAGCTATAGTAGAATACTAAAGCAAAGGTATCCATTCTGTCCGGCGTGTAACGTCCCGTCCTTAACTTTATGCACAGTCGCCGCCTACAGGGTCTTTTGATCCTGCCCGCCCGCTTTCTGTGGTTCTTCAGTGGAACACACGATGCGCAAAGCCATGTTGTATCCACCGGCTGCTTGCCAAGGCGTTGGAGTCAGCAGCACCGCGGCACATGCCGCCTGGCACGTTCCATCGCGAGAGGTTGAACAGCTTTGGCTACCGTCCACTACCAGAGTCCACCGGAGAGCTACTCCTTGGCCTTAATCGGAGCGCCGCCTCGTGCATGTTTTCCTCAATCACACGTTTACCGCAAAGAGGTTCCTGTTGACAGCTTATCGAGGGTTACCATTGATGGCCGCGGACTCTGGCTCCGCAGCTGGTCATGTACCCTAGACGTACAATGCACCAAGCAGCATATTTCCCTGGGTACATCGAATCAACCTAACAGGAGATAGGCTCGGGCAGGCTCGACAGGCTGTACTCCTGTCCGCCTAACAAGGCTCACAGCCCGTGTGCCGCCAGCCCCTCTGCCGGCTAACCACAGCGAGCGAACATCTACACCGCCCGCGCGCCTGCCGCCTTATTACGTAGTCAGATAGGGTGCTCGCCTAGTACACCTCGTCACGATCATATAGAATCTCGAGAACGCCTTGCCACGTAGGACCTGCCGAAACGCTCGTCGCTTAGCGTTACCAAGGAGGCACCCACTTCTCAGCCCACAGCCTCGAGTGTTTTCTGCTGTGGACATCGAAGCCATCTCCGCCTAAGCTTATCCAAGCGCAACGGAAATTCAGTGCGATCCGCCATTACGGCCAGTCCGGTGTTACGGCCTGCTTGCTCGTCGCTTGAATGTATCGCATGCAGTATTTTACAGATTTCACAGGCTGCGTAGGCTTGTTAGATTATGGTGGTTATACAGCAGGCATAAGACAAGGTTAGCTGGCTCCCTAGTAGGCATGCGCAGCGCCCCATCAGTGCGGCCATGCCCAGAACGCAGCCTGTGCTGCAAACGTGGTCTCGTCCGTCTCAAAGCTATACCTTTCTCACGCCTGGCCGCGAAATCAATACCCTTCTGCTTCACGCCAATTTCCTAGTGACGTGCACCTTCTCTAGCTCCAAACACATGGGAGCCATAATGGCTGTGCACAGCTGACACGTAAAGCAGAGGGGTCAAACAGAAGGTGAGATGTATTAGGTGAGGTTGCCACGAAGTGGCCCCTCTCATGGGAAAATAGCTATAGTGGTGGGGTGCAACCCCTCCAGGCAGCAGCGTGCCCACCATCGCCACGCATCACTAAAGAAAACTGCAATGGTTCGTTCCCGCCACCCCTAGCTCCGACTTTCCAGCCTTTTCATGTTTAATACCGTATTAGCTGTGATCGCCGCCTTCCCAGAGGTGGACGATCTGGACGACCTACCCGACTCGGATGTCTGCTCGTATTGCTACACCCGCAGTCTGGCGCTGATGCAGACCTCGGCATACTCGGCGTCCTACCAAGCCGAGTTCTTCCAGACGCAGTACAAGTACGTGGCTAGAAGTAAGTCGTATCCCGGGAACGGCCCTCATTTGTCTTAGTAGGACGATAGCCGGCTAACACGTGTTACGGCAGGGTGTAACCTAGAGGTTGCCGATTTTGAGCCCACTCCTAGTATTTTCAACATCACCGTCGACCCGCCTAAGCCCCGGCCGTGCGTGTCCGGGAACACGTAAGCTCGAGCACCGGGTACCGCACCGCCCTAGTACCGCACCACCGTTTCCACCATCAAGATAGGACGACATACGTGGCGTCACTCCTTAATATATCAACAACCAGGCATCGTGAGGTCCTGGGGAGTAGTTCTCTAGAATCGTCGATTTTTTCTCTTTCTCGTGATACCAAGTTTTCTCCATATGGACGAGCTGCGGCTGGCCGCAGCCCTCACTGAAGTCACCAACGGTGCCTCCATTCGTTCCACGGCCAAGGCCTTCAACCTCACACGAGACTTTCTGAGGCGCAGGGTGCTTGGGCTGCCCTTGAAGGCAAGGGCTCACGAAAACCAACAGAACCTCAGTGAGGTGCAGGAGCAGGCCCTAGCGGCTTGGCTACTCCTGCAAGGCCGCTTAGGGTGGGCGCCACCGCACAGTCGATTTCGACTATTCGCCCAGGCCATCCTCCGTGAGAGTGGCATACCAGCCACGCTCGGAAAACGCTGGCATCTCCGTTTCTTCAAGCGCTGGCCGCAGGTCAGGACCATAAGGTCCACGGGGATCGATTATTTAAGGCTCAACGGCGCCAGCCGTGAGAATATCGAGGAGTTCTTCGGCAGGCTGCGCGAGCCACGCATCGCTAGTATCCCACCGCAGTTCACCTACAATTTCGATGAGGTGGGCGCCCAGATAGCCCTAGGAAAGAACACCCTGGTCATCGGCCCGGCCTCCTTAAATGAGGTGCTCACGATAGACACCGGCCTTGGGGAGTGGGTGACCAGCATGGAGTGCTGTTCCGCGGCTGGCCGCGTGCTGCCTCCCCTGGTTATCTTCAAGGGCCTGTCGGTCCAACAGCAGTGGTTCGTCTTCCTACCGGACGGTGATTTCGACGACTGGTGTTTCGAGGCCTCACCGGCTGGCTGGACCAGCAATTCAATTGCCCTACGATGGCTCAAGCAGGTGTTCCTGCCGCTCACGCAACCGGAGGACCCCAACCAGTGGCGCCACCTCATCTTGGACGGCCATGCCACCCACTGCACCGAGGACTTCATGCTGGCGTGTTTCGAGGCGAAGGTTTGGCTGAACTTCCTTCCGGCACATACGTCTCAGGTCCTGCAGCCCTTGGACCTTGGCCCCTTCAGTGTGCTTAAGCGCGCATATCGGAAACGCCTATATGAGGCATGCCACCGCCGTTCAACCATGACGCCGACGAAATCAGACTTCCTAGTGGCATGGAATAAGGCCCGGAAGGAGGGCATGACCCCTGCGCATATCACCAACGGCTGGCGGATATCTGGCATCTTTCCAAGGGACCCATCCAAGCCGTTGAACAGCCGGCTAGCCAGGCAGCGTGACGCCGACCGACCTGAGGGCACCACGTGGCAGGTTCCACCACCAAGGGAGGACGCCCTGGTGGCGGAGATAGCTGTTCTGGATGTCGAAACACCACGCTCCTCACGGCACCTCAATTCAATATATCGTGACCTACGTGGCGTTGACCCAGTGTATGGAAACGCCACCCTACGCAGGGTCATCCAGAAGGCCGGCAAGGCCTTAGACGAGGCGACAGTGCAGGTGGCCACCTTAAGGACCGAAAGGGACCAACTAACCGCCGCAATAGATAGACAGAGGCCTCAGAAACGGCGTAAAGTGCAACCTTCCGCCCAGGACCGCTTCGTCACTATACTAGACGTCCGGAAGGTGCAGGGGGACCTAGAGACGCCTGCACATATAGGCCTATCTGCCACTCCTAATTTAGAAGGGGTCAACACCGATGGATTAGATGAAAAATACCTCTCAGAGGCAGAGGAGGTGATCACGATATCTTGACTTCAATCCGCTTATATGTATCTATTCTGGTGGTTAAGTTATTCTGGTTTTTCTATTTAATTGAATGTGGTGTTGTCTTTTTTTAGGTGTGGTGCGGTACTAGGGCGGTGCGGTACCCGGTGCTCGAGCTTACCTATGCTGCCACAGGCCACTAGAAGCTTCGGAAGGAGATCCAAGAGCGCCGGGCCGATAGCCAACAGCTTCGGGCCGAAAACGAAAACTTCGGGACAGAAAACCAGATGCTGCATTCCCAGCTAGAGAGCAGCAAACGTCAGCTCGCCCAACTCTGTGAGAAGATGGAGACCATGAGGGCTTCGATACAGGAATACATCTTTTAGAGCCCTTACGCGGTGGGTTGGCTACAAATGCCCCACCAAGCCCAGCTGCAGGGCAACTCGTTAGTTACCTGCCACACCTGCCACTTGTTGGAAGCTCCTTGGAACAGGACACCACAGGATCTCCTTCCACCTACTGGCGACTACTTGGGCGCAACGACACCAGATTCCCTATATGAAGCGTTTTGGGCGCAAAGCCCTGGCCAACCCAGAACTCTTCTCTGAGTACGCCATATTAATCGCCAATGGAAGGTTTGTATCGCTGAATATTGGGGCTTAGGATGTATATGATGGTTTGATGTCTGGTGTGGTGTGGACCGAGAGCTTGAAGTCGTGGAAGGAAAGCGGAGGGTTACTGAGGCAGTACTTTCTTTTACAGTCACATCAAAGCGGCTATGTAAGTTAGACTACCACTGGGCGGGCCACCCCCTGTGTGGGCCACCTAAAAAGTATCACCAACCTCAACAACACTAACGCAGTCACTAATAAATAACTCGACTACTAGCGCTCGTAAAAATAAATAAAATATACCATTCCACTCCTCTTTCAATTACGCATCTAATACTATGTTATCTGATCACGAAAAAAAGCTGCGCGCAGCCGCTAGAGCCCACCGAAGTGGCCTATCTGTGCGAGCCGCGGCCGTCAGCCATGGGGTATCTAGAACCACCCTACAGCGCCATATCAACGGCGGTGCTTCGCGCCGTGAGGCCTCTCAGAAGCGTCAGAACCTATCCCCAACTAATGAGTCCTTTTTGGTGCGCTGGGTTAAGACGCAGACCAAGCTCGGCTATGCTCCTCCACACTCAAGGTTCCGTCTGTTCGCTATGAGGCTATCCCAAGCTTCAGGGGGCCCTCAGACCCTCGGAACACACTGGGTCCGGAGATTCCTGCGGAGACATCCAGAGTTAAAGACTCTGCGCAGCGTCCGATATGACTGGCGGCGCGCCAACGCAGCGTGTTCAACAAATATCGTTGAGTTCTTCGACCGGCTAGATGACCCCCTACTGTCGCCTATCCCCCCAGAATATACATACAATGCCGACGAGATAGGGACTCAAGTCGGGATTGGAGATACCCCCCTAGTCATCGGACCGTCTGAGCTTAAAGAGGTCCTCATTAACGACCCCCTCAACAGAGACTGGGTCACAATTGTGGAGTGTGTCTCGGGAGACGGCCGAGCGCTAAACCCTTTAGTGATCTTCGGGGGTAAGAACGTCCAACAGCAATGGTTTCCAGAGGAGATGCCGGATGACCCCGAATTAAAGGACTGGAAGTTCGCCACTAACGGCTCAGGCTGGTCAAGCAACGAGATAGCCATCCGCTGGCTCCGTGAGGTGTTTCTGCCGCAGACGAAGCCTCAGAAGGCCTCCCAATGGCGCCACCTCATCATCGATGGTCATAATAGCCATATCAACGAGCCCTTCCTCTTAGAGTGTCTCCAATCGAGAGTCTGGCTTAACTTCCTTCCGGCACACTGCTCACAGATCCTTCAGCCCCTTGACGTGGGCCCTTTCAGTGTGTTAAAGCGCAGGTTCCGGTCTATCCTTCGTACGACCTGCTATTCGATGATGGTGACCATCGCCGGCAAACCAGAGTTCGTGGCGGCTTGGAAACGGGCTCGGATTGAAGCCCTCACGAAGGAGAAGATCCTCCGGGGCTGGGAGTCAACTGGCATCTATCCAAGGGACCGATCTAAGGCGCTCAATAGCAGGCTAGCCATTCAGGCCGATGCCGTGACCGCAGACGCACCAGACCGGCCGAAAACACCAGATAGAGCCCTCCAGGCTTCAGGAAACCATCTCCAGACTCTAACGAACAGCCAAGAACTAAGGGAATTGGAGACATCTGTGTTGGCAGAGGATGGCCTACCGCAGACTGCCGGGGTCCGCCGCATGAGCCGTCAGGTCCAGAAGGCCCTTGACACTCTCAACGCCAATATCGTGGGACTGCAGCATAGCCAGGAGCAATTGAAGGCTGCATTAGAGAGGCAGAGACCTCAAAAACAGCGCAGAGTTCTCCCTAGGGCTCAACAAGCCTTCGTTGACATAGCAGACATCCAACAAGCCAAGGATCAGCTGCGGGACGAGGCTGAGTCTCAGCGCCCGCGGCGCTCTATGCGCCACCAGCCGAATAGACGGTCGGAATCGCCTCAAATTGAACCAGACCAGGACGAGGAGATAGAGCATGTCGAGGAGGAGATACGCGTTCAATATTAGCTATAGAGGCCTCATGGTGGCTCCATTACACCATAGTGAATAAAGTGGTGTTGATATTCTAGTGACGTGGCCCATATAGGGGGTGGCCCGTCCAGTGGTAGTCTAACTTAGTATGCACTTAGCATAGCTTATTTTTCAAGGGACTAATGACCAGAATTGACACGAAAAGCAGAGGGGTCAAACTGAAGGTGATATATTAGGTGAGGTTGCCACGAAGTGGCCCCTCTCATAGGAAAATAGCTATAGTGGTGGGGTGCAACCCCTCCAGGCAGCAGCGTGCCCACCATCGCCACGCATCAAGAATCCAACACTTCTGGTCCTGGGCACCTCGGCAGACCACAGACGAGTATACGATCGAGAAGCTACGTAGGGCTTGTTCGAAAGGCTTGTGCAGTTCTTACAATCGCTTCCACCATGGGGAGTGAGCAGCTCTAACAACCACGTTGGCACCGTACAGAGAAGATCTCCGATTAGTGAGGAAACAATAGACGCGAGGCAAAAAGTGGGAGGTTTGCCCACCTGGAAGCTTTGGGTTTGATTGCACGAGCGCGCTTCACTCACACTCCCCCTGATGTCGATGATCTCACAACTATTAAAGCTTTTATAAAAAAAAAGATCCCACTTGCAGGGCGTTATCTTTTCAGTTCGCGTTCCATCCCATAACTGCTTCATCAAGCTGGGTTGGGTTTGCCAAGTCATATTCGTCGCGTGTTATCGCCGCGTCTGCAGGTACTGGGTAGGCTGGCGCGACGCACCAACCCTTCGTATTGCTGCGGGGCTCCTACGTCCCCTTGCAGGTGCTGTTGTATGGGCTGAGCCTTGAGCTCGCGACGAGCGGGGGAGGGTCTAAACCTATCTAGGATGAAGAGTCCTTGTAGTGT
The DNA here is from genome assembly GCA_016758845.1 of Nigrospora oryzae. NCBI lineage: Eukaryota > Fungi > Ascomycota > Sordariomycetes > Amphisphaeriales > Apiosporaceae > Nigrospora > Nigrospora oryzae. Next base: position 73,411 of record JADKYO010000009.1, on the reverse strand, counting down.
AGGACTTGAAAGACGCGTTGGTCCGTGCAAATTCGAGTCCAAGCGGCATCATCCCTCACGCATGTTCCGTCCATCTGCTATTCTTTCCCCGTGGCGACAGCACCATGCACAACATTGAGCTCAACGAAGCCCCCCAACAGGGCGAGCTGGATAAGCTCATCCGAACGACGGAGGATTTGCTTCAAAGACTTAAGGCCGCCAAAAAGCAGGGCGCTTCGAACATCCCGACAGAACAGCATGGCAGAGAGCCTCGTCCCAAGCCGGCCCCGCAAGGGTCCTTCAAAACTATCCTCAAGTCGATCATCCAAGAAGCCCAGCGCCTGCTAGGAGCATGTGGACCCGATCGCGCGGACCGAACCGAGAGGCACGACGTAGAAACCACTAACGAACTCAACGAAACTGCCACGATTGCGCGTACCCACCCACGTGTGACTAGCTCGGGATTAAGCGTTCCCATCGCGGCACAGGAACCCGCGCCCCCGAGCGTTTCGGACCCCGATGCTGCCACCACCGGCCCGGCCTTACTAGAAGTTCACTACCGCGATCTATCCCCTTTAAACGAGGCGATGCTTGAGCAGCTCTTTGGGCAGGCTAGGAATCGAGGGTACATCCACATGTCGCTCAAGGGTCTGCCGCCAGTGAGACCACCTGACCACATTCGACAACCCAATGCGGAACATGCCACTGCGTTTACGCATAGTCCTCAGGGTAGTTACAGGCAAATCACCCCATTGGATAAGAAAACGCACGTCGATTTCCCGGCACTCCCCTTACCTCACAGCCCGTGTCGGTATACCCAAGAAATGCTGGAAGAGATCTGGGTGGATGCTATCAAGCATAAGCAGCTGAAATCGACCTATGTGATCGGGCCTCCGCTCTTCAACGATATTCAGTTGAGCCCAGGGAAACAGTTACAGAAGAGAGGCTCTCGACCAGATGCTCTCAAGGGCATCCAGACTGCCTACGACTACCTTTACCTGAGCGATGAGCCTATGGCGACTGCTATACACCGGGAAGATCTAGATCTCTTTTCTCTTAATATCCTTCGGTCGGGCAAGGCCAAATTGTGGCTTATCATCGAACCCGACGCCACAGACCAATTCGAGAAGCGCATGCGTCAAGAGTTTCCGGATATGAGACAATGCACCCAAGCCGTTCGCCACCTTGGACTGTCCATTTGTCCGAGCAAGCTGCGAGAATGGGATATACAATTTTCGATCGTCTGCTGTGAAGAAGGACAGGCTGTCTTGACGGCACCCCGGGCGTATCACCAGATCTTGAACCTAGGAAAGAACTACGCGCGAGCGATCAACATCGAATTCCCCTCGTCACTAGATACACCCTACGACTACCAGTTCTGTTCCAAGACCTGCGACCCGCATGCCATCACCGAGGAGGACATACGGCCTCGCCAACACACGAAGCCAGTCGCCAATAGTGGTCGCTCAATGCATCGTTCTGCTCATCAGCGTTCGGTTGTGACGCCACAAAAACGACGCGCTCCCGACCCACTACCGCGTCCTCCTAAGAGACTTCATGTTTCCCCCACCAGGACACCGCCAAGCAGACCGAAGCGACAAGTGCCGTGGGCAGAATTGAGCGCTTTGAAGGCCGCCTTCAAGAAACATGACCGACTACTGCCTGACGTTGTGGTCACCCCCTCCCTCGACCCCGTCATGTTCCGGCGACTTTGTGCGGTGCAGGGGGGGCCCGCGATTCGACAGCTTTGTTCGCTCGTCGCTTTCCGACGGCAATGTGAGACCGACACTGGGCTCTTACACACCACTGGTCCCAATGCCCAGCGCACAGTGCAGCTCCTCAACAGCCTTGAGTTGCTACGCAGCCGGTCTGCACACGACAAAGTACTCATCCGGCTGCTACAGCTCCATATGGCCTACGAGGTAGATGGCGCTCAGTTAGCTCCTCGCTCCAGAGTTGACACCCAAGAGATCACGAAGACAATGGAGCGGATCGGTTGGCCGTTGGAAAAACGCAGCACGTTTCACCATCATCTTCGCCATGGAAGGGACTGGCGGCGACTATGCGGTAGCTCGCCAGGCTTGCTGTGTCTTATACCAATACGAGCGCAGGAACCTTACTCTCTATGTACGGACGACTTTTTACGCATGGAGAGCCGTGACATCAAGTCATTTCATGATCTTGCGATAGACTCGTTGCTTCCACATCTATATGCATCGGCCGAGGCTTTCCAGCGATCAATCTTGGGACTGCAACCCGACATAGAGTTTGTCTGGGAAACCCAACGACCGGAGCTCGATAACCAGACCGAACCCCTCTCCGAGAGCGAACTGAAATCGCTTCTTCAGCCTGTGCTGACGTGTGAGGAGAACATCTACGATCCAGAACAATACCCCAAATGGCCGCGACCAGAAGGGTGGCCTAACACTTGCCAGTGGCCAAGCGATCCGACGTTGGTCCTGGGAGGTCCAGGATGCGAGCTTTGCCCGGAGTCCCAATGTGACTGTGTCGTGCAGAAGTTCAGTACTGTAAGGCCCCGCATCAAGCGCTACGGAGAACAGGTTCTCGGCCTCCAAGCGGTATCGCAGCAAGAGGGCGAGATTGTCTATCAGGAGGGCGACCTCATCGGGCGCCTCTCGGGTGTTATAGTACCTATCGGTACTTACGACAGCGAATGGGCCTTCAATATGACCCAGCCTGGCCTTCCCGATAGCCCATCTGTCTGCCAGGTTTACGTCGGGGACAGAGGCAGTCGCCTCCGGCTTCTGCGGTCTTCAGAGAACCCTAACGTCTCTATTCGTCAGATGGCCGTATCGGGACGGATTATCCTTGCGGTAGTGGCAAAACGGGGCATTTACCATGGACAGCAGCTTCTGAAGCAGCAGACAAGCTCACATGGAGTGGTGGCCTCGCACGGGCCACAGTAGGCGAGGCCTAGTGTGGTCCGTGCGCCTATTGGGGGCCGAGCCGAGCCGAGTCGAGCCGAGCCTGGAAACCAAGCCTGGAAATCGAGCTGGGCCGGTAGGAGCGAAGCAAGAGCCGAGTTTACAGGCTCCATGATGCATAACGAATGGACCCAATTTGACACGAAAAGCAGAGGGGTCAAACAGAAGGTGATGTATTAGGTGAGGTTGCCACGAAGTGGCCCCTCTCATGGGAAAATAGCTATAGTGGTGGGGTGCAACCCCTCCAGGCAGCAGCGTGCCCACCATCGCCACGCATCAGGCAGCGATATTCAGGAGCAAGAGGACACAGTTTTTGAGATCGTGTTAGAAGTGATATCCTCAGCTACAGTCTATATTGATATCTCAGGCAAGAACTACCACTGAATGATGTATTTGTACGCGGGCAATGGCAGTGAGGCATGGCGACGGGGGTAAGTGCTGGAGGTATGTTAATGTGGCCGAGCCGTTATGAAGAGGTAAGCCTTTCACTATTGAGCGAGAAGTGAATCCAGGATATAGGATGTTGTTGTACTATGGCGCCCAAGCAGTTGTGAAGGCAGCATGCCAGGCATGGCGATCCGGCGCAGCCAGTCCGTCATGGTTCGATCGCACGATAAGGGCTGCGTCGTACTATTGTGGGGCTAAACCAACTGGGACATGGGCGGTAACACAGGCCAAGGGTGGCTAACGACGTGATGGCCTGCGAGCCGTGTACCAGGTGGCTTGTTGGCTCGTCCAGTCTGCGCGACAGGTAGACAGCAAGGAAGGTTTACAAAGATTCACGCGCTACCATGCGCGCGTCGTATCGTGTTCAGTAGTAGGTCGTTCACACAGCTCTTCTATGCTACAAACGTCCATGATACGGTTTAGTACAAGAATTTTCTGAATCATGTATCAGGATGAGATGAAGGCTAGCTTGGGGCTCAATTAGTCAACCGCCTGTCAGGGACCTGGACATAGATGTAAACGATACACATATACAGTATGCTGACGACCCCACAAAGACCACTTTCTGCATAGCTTCGCCACAACAGTTAAAAGCGCTGAACCAGGGCGCCGCCTAAAAGGGCTGCATGTGGGGCCAAGCCTGGCCATCTCAACCCCTCTCTTCAGGCTTACGTCTGACAACCTCATTTTTTCACAATTCATGCCTCTGGATTTTTCTCTCGTTCTAGCTGCCATAGCTACCACGCCTAAACATGCGTCTTTTACAGCGAGAACCTGACGAGCGCTTCAGTTTCACGCGGAGCTTCTATCGTGACCGTCCTCCATATGCCATTCTTTCGCACATGTGGGGCGAGGATGACCAAGAGGTCACATTTCAGGACATTCAACATGGCACAGGCATGCATAGAGATGGGTACAAGAAGCTGGAATTCTGTGAAAAGCAGAGTAACTTGGACGGCCTGCACTATTTCTGGGTCGATACTTGCTGTATTGACAAGACCAACAGCACCGAGCTTAACGAGGCAATCACTTCCATGTTTCGGTGGTACGAGGACGCCACTGTCTGTTACGTCTATCTGCACGACGTCTCCTACGATGTTGACCGGGAGCTCAAGGATGTGTCTCATTCGACGTGGAGAGAAGCCTTCCGGAGAAGCAGATGGTTCACTCGCGGTTGGACATTGCAAGAGCTCATAGCACCACCGTCGGTAACCTTCTTCTCAGCCGAGGGACAGCGCCTTGGCGACAAGACATCTCTCGAGGGCCTACTTCATGAAATCACCGGAATCCCGATCGATGCGCTTCGGGGCTGCCGATTGTCCAGTTTTAGCGTCGATGAGCGATTCACTTGGCTGGGTAATCGCGCAACGAAACGCGAGGAGGACCTTGCGTACTCAATGCTGGGTATATTCGACGTTCATCTCCCTTTGATCTACGGTGAGGGAGAGTGCAATGCGTTCTTTCGGCTACGTGAAGAGATAAACAAGCGTTTTCAGCAGCCCTCAGGAGTGTCAGGTAGAAGTAAGTACAGCCCTATGAGACCTGGTCCGCTTGCTAATGCACCTGAAGCACCCGTTCCCGCCAAAAACCTTACCAGCTCGCGCAAAGAATTGTCCAGTTCGGCATCCATGGAAGCCACAGGGCCCGGTACCAATATAGCAAGACTGGCAGAAGTTTTTAATGCCTGCGTGGATATCATGGAAAGAACTGATCCGTATAATGACTTTGGAATCGATTCACGCGCCGTCATCTCTCAGTTCGACGAGGACAAACTTGTGTTTCGGGAATGGGGCGAAGCTGTTGGCCTTCAAGGTAAAAGCCCCAGGGTCTATCACCACAAAGGGCTCAATGATCCTGCGGTAGTTTCAGAAGTCCAAGGAATTCTCATCAGTATCCACGAAATGGTCGGGGTATCCGGTGAGATTTCTTCTGCTCAACAAGGATCAAGCTTTACGACATCTAAAGGACGGATGACCACCCCACGCCTACCGTTCGAGAGACCTCAAGGAGAAGCCTCACGCAAGACTCAGTTGGAATGGACGTGGCGACAAAAACTACGGTTTATGCCACTGTCACAGCAGTTCGGGTGCTTAGTCGAGAGGCTGTGTATATTGGTACCGCCAGAGAGTATGGACCATATGGTCCGACCGATTAGACGGACACGTACTGGCCTTGATCTACCTATGGGTAGATCTTCCCGCCCGAGAGACAGGCAGATTGGTCACGTCTTTAGTGGTGACTCGTCACTCATTTTCATGGTTGAAAAACAGATAGAGCGTAAGTCGTCGCAGCCATCCCCTTGATATCTTTACTAACAGGTCGTAGGTGATATGCTCAAAGAAATGAACGCTTGGCTCCATGCACCTCATTCTGACGCCATTTATGAGGATTCTACGCAGAAAAAGCTGGCGGGTACCTGCGATTGGATACTGAACCGTGAGGCCTTCCGGAGCTGGAAATCCTTCAACTCTCCGTTGAATACAGCCAAGCTCTTGTGGATCACTGGACCTGCAGGCTACGGAAAGACGGTCCTGACTGCCAGAATTATCCATCACCTCAAGGACGAGGGCATCTCACCAGTGGCTTTCTTCTTTTTCTCTGCAGATCTAGAAGGCAGGGCCGATCCCTTTATTGTCGCTAGGTCGTGGGTGTCTCAGTTACTGTCGCAAAGCAGAGATGCTTTTGAGCTGGTCTGCGATAGCCAAGATATCCAGCCCGGAAAGACAGCCTCGCAAAGGGAAGTGCTCGACATACTTAGAGAGGTGCTTCAAAGACTGCCACAATGCATGCTCATTGTCGACGGCCTGGACGAGTGCACGTCGAAAAGAAGCTCGTCTGCACAACACAACAGATCCCTCTCGTGGTTCATTCGCGCGGTCATGCAAACAGTTACCGGTACTACTTCACGGATCCTCCTGGTCAGCCGTGAGGACCAAGATATCCGTGGTGAGTTATCCGATCTTGCGATGAGTCCCGTCGGACTGGAGTTCAGCGAATACAAGATCAGACCTAGAGATGTGCAGCTTGATGCTACTCTATTATCGCAAAGCATCGTGAACCAGAAGCTTCGCAACAAGTCCCAGGCTGTTCGGGACGAGATTGCTAGCAGGATGGTCGACCGATCGGATTCAATGCTGCTACGTATCCGATTGATAGAGAATGACCTACGTGGTGGGAAGAACCAAAAGCAACTGGAGAAGATTGTCGACGAAGCCCCAGTCGAGCTCGGTGGATTATACGACAGGAGCTGGGAAAGAATCATGGATCAGCGCGAAGTAGACCGAAACCGAGCTCTCTCGATACTCCGATGGGCAACCTTTGCGCAACGCTCGGTTACGATATCCGAGATCACGGAGGCTTTGCTAGCAGCAAACGACGATGTTGAGAAGGCATTGGAAGACGAGCTGCCGGATACGATTGACGAGGATTTCGTCAAGACCGAAATCTTAGACTTGTGTCACTCGCTCGTTGAGGCGCGTGCCATGGGTTCAGTACAGGACGCTGGCTCACGTACCCTTCACCTCGCGCACTTTACAGTTCGAGAGTATATACTTCAGCGCGATCCGATTTCTGGAGCAGGACTGCAAGCGAACGAGAAGCTACGATCTCAGAACGACGCGATGCAGAACAACATCATTGCCGAAGACTGCCTACGGTACTTGAAGGTTCCGCGGGTCTGGAAAGATCCACAGCAGACTATCTCAAGCAACAGGATGCTGGGGAGCTTTCGAGATTACGCTGCAAGCTTCTGGTATCGGCACACCAGAAAGGACTGCCCTCGCTACGAGTATGTCTTTAGGATCTTGATCGAGTTCTTCTGCTCTGACGATACCGGGTGGGAGAACTGGAGAAGACATTTCGATCAAGCCGAGACTACTATGCGGATGATGCAGTACGCCGGAGAAATTATATCAGCCAACAGAATGTTCTATGCGGCATATCTTGGGTTTGCTGATCTAGTTCAACATTTGATTGAGAAGACGTGTCTCGATGCCAATAGGGTCGATGAGTCGGGAAGAACAGCCCTTCTTGCTTCCGCCGCCCAAGGCAACCTAGAGTTACTGAGGTATCTCTTGGAGAAAAAGGCAAATGTCTATCTAGCCAGTACCGAAGGACGAACGCCGTTGTACGTGGCAGCGAGCAACGGACATATCGAAGTCGCTAAGCTACTCCTTGAGAGGGGCGCCGACTGGACGGTCGCGAACAACAACGGATGGACACCGCTGAACTCTGCTTCAACGGATGGGCACCACGAAGTGGTCAATCTGCTTCTCGAGAAGGGCGCCGACTGGACAGTCGCGGATAACAGCGGATGGACGCCGCTGAATGCGGCTTGTAGAAAGGGACATATCGAAGTGGTTAAGCTGCTTCTCGAGAAGGGCGCCGACTGGACAGTCGCGAATAATAACGGATGGACACCGCTATACTCTGCTTGCGGAAAGGGACATACCGAAGTGGTTAAGCTGCTTCTCGAGAAGGGCGCCGACTGGACGGTCGCGAATAAGTACGGATGGACACCGCTGAATGCTGCTTTAACGGATGGGCACCACGAAGTGGTCAAGCTGCTTCTCGAGAAGGGCGCCGACTGGATAGTCGCGGATAACAGCGGATGGACGTCGCTCAATATAGCTTGCGGAAAAGGACACGTCGAAGTGGTCAAGCTGCTTCTCGAGAAGGGCGCCGACTGGACCGTCGCGAACAATAATGGATGGACGCCGCTAAATTCTGCTTGCGAAAAGGAACACGTCGAGGTGGTCAAGCTGCTTCTCGAGAAGGGCGCCGACTGGACGGTCGCGGATAACAGCGGATGGACGCCGCTAAATTCTGCTTGCGGAAATGGATACGTCGAGGTGGTCAAGCTGCTTCTCGAGAAGGGCGCCGACTGGACGGTCGCGGATAACAGCGGATGGACGCCGCTAAATTCTGCTTGCGGAAATGGATACGTCGAGGTGGTCAAGCTGCTTCTCGAGAAGGGCGCCGACTGGACGGTCGCGGATAACAGCGGATGGACGCCGCTAAATTCTGCTTGCGGAAATGGATACGTCGAGGTGGTCAAGCTGCTTCTCGAGAAGGGCGCCGACTGGACGGTCGCGGATAACAGCGGATGGACGCCGCTAAATTCTGCTTGCGGAAATGGATACGTCGAGGTGGTCAAGCTGCTTCTCGAGAAGGGCGCCGACTGGACGGTCGCGGATAACAGCGGATGGACGCCGCTAAATTCTGCTTGCGGAAATGGATACGTCGAGGTGGTCAAGCTGCTTCTCGAGAAGGGCGCCGACTGGACGGTCGCGGATAACAGCGGATGGACGCCGCTAAATTCTGCTTGCGGAAATGGATACGTCGAGGTGGTCAAGCTGCTTCTCGAGAAGGGCGCCGACTGGACGGTCGCGGATAACAGCGGATGGACGCCGCTAAATTCTGCTTGCGGAAATGGATACGTCGAGGTGGTCAAGCTGCTTCTCGAGAAGGGCGCCGACTCGACGGTCGCGAACAATAATGGATGGACGCCGCTGGCTATTGCCTCTTTCAATGGGAGCGTCGAGGTAGTCAAGCTGCTTCTCGAGAAGGGCGCCGACTTAACCTTACCTAACTACAGTGGACAAAGCGCTCTCCATCTTGCAGCGCAATCCGGAAATATTGGCGTCATCAAGTTACTCATCTTCCACGGTGCTGATATCCGGACCGAAGACTATCTCCGGCGTTTCCCTCTCTTTTACGCGATTCAAGCGGGAGGCTACGAATGCCTAAGTTTGTTGACCTATGAGAATATGGATATCAACATTGTGGACTGTTATGGCTCCACCCCCTTATCAGTCGCAGCTCGTTATGGCCACGAGAAGATTGTCGAGTACCTTCTCAAATCATCTAATATTGACGTCAGTTTGGCGGATCACTTTGGAAGATCCCCAGTCTGGTGGGCTCAAAAACAGGGCCACAATACGATCACGGAGCTGCTGCAACTACATACTGGGAACGAAAACCTGGAAATGGATGCGAGTAGAGATACATTGGGGGAACCTGCCGAATTCGACTCTCAGGGAAGACTTTGCGATGTATGCTTCGCCAATACTGGAACAGCATGCTTTTTTTGTGCGTCCTGTTCCAAGGGTGATTTCGACATTTGTATGGAGTGCAAAAGGCTTGGTGCTCATTGTCTAGACGAGTCTCATGGCTTGCTTCTACGTGAGACTTTGTGAAGCGTGCAAGCTTCGAACGAGGACTATTGAATTCACATAATGAAAAACATGATGACACGAAAAGCAGAGGGGTCAAACAGAAGGTGATGTATTAGGTGAGGTTGCCACGAAGTGGCCCCTCTCATGGGAAAATAGCTATAGTGGTGGGGTGCAACCCCTCCAGGCAGCAGCGTGCCCACCATCGCCACGCATCACATGACTATTTCGAAATAGCATCTTGGAGCAACATGGGGTATTGAATAGTGTAAGCTTGGACCCCCTTCAACGCGCCGCCCCATCAAACGCGCCACCAAAAAAACGACATCGTCACATACCAATTAAATACAAATAATTAGATATCTCAACAACCACAATAGATACAGATAAACGGAATAGCCTCAAGAGATCGTGATACACTCCTCTACGTCCGAGGACGCGTTTTCTGAGGATGCGACGGTCGGAGGTGGTTGAGATAAGGCAGTGGCTACACCCCTTGCATGAGAACCGGTCCTCATCGACTCCTTAACTTCTTTGACGTCTAATATCGTCACAAAACGCTCCTGAGCGGTCGGACGGACTTTGCGACGCTTCTAAGGCTTCTGATGCTCTAGAGCAGCCACTAGTTGGTCTCTCTCACGCTTTAAGCTCACGATCTCAGCCGTTGCTTGGTCAAGGGCCTTGCCGGTCTTCCTGAACACCTGGCGCAGCGTTACAGTCCTATACATATTGACACGAAAAGCAGAGGGTTCAAACAGAAGGTGATGTATTCGGTGAGGTTGTGATGCGTGGCGATGGTGGGCACGCTGCTGCCTGGAGGGGTTGCACCCCACCACTATAGCTATTTTCCTATGAGAGGGGCCACTTCGTGGCAACCTCACCTAATACATCACCTTCTGTTTGACCCCTCTGCTTTTCGTGTCAAATGGTAGCATCTCTTTTCGGTCCCTGAGGCCTGTTTCATCGATTTCAGCATCGCGCAGACGTCTAGATCCTCGTGTCCGACGCCTGCGACGAAGCCGCAAGTCCGTTCCATCGTGAAGTTCATCGACGGAGTCCCAGAGGCGAAGTTGACGATCCGTATCGAAGGGCACCAACCGGTTGCAGATCCTCGTGTCGCATCGGTCCTCCAAACAAACGTGTCAAGGAGTCCCAGAGGCGAATTGAGCGTGTCGGTTGGAGCAACACTGATGCGTGGCGATGGTGGGCACGCTGCTGCCTGGAGGGGTTGCACCCCACCACTATAGCTATTTTCCTATGAGAGGGGCCACTTCGTGGCAACCTCACCTAATACATCACCTTCTGTTTGACCCCTCTGCTTTTCGTGTCACTCATCTTCCATTGGTATAGTACAGCTACACCCCCTCCAAGGGGTTTATTCTTTAATCCGTGTATATAGGTACTTATGTAGCTAGTAGTGTTCATGTATCTATCCGTACAGAATACATCCTAGGCCCCTGCGCCGAACGGAATTGGTCCTGTTTGTGGAGCAGCTCCTCTGAGTCACTGTGATACGTAAAAGGTAGGGGACCTGCCAGTTGACAGATCCTGCTCTTAATAGCCTGTATATGTCCACGGTATCCAGTTTAGCAGACTAGGTTATCGGCCCCCCCCTGGTGGCACGCATCACACTGACCGCGACTTCATCCACATTGGGGGATCCACTATGCTAGAAATTGGCCCCCTGATTTCCAATCTATAAATAAGTGCATACATGTAACATTACGTCATGTCTCCCGACTGCTTTCGTTTGTACCGATTCATATGTATTGTCACTATCCTTCCGTTTCAACCGGTAACGACACCACAGTCATACTCAATTTTTCAACCATGGCTTCACCGCCAATATCTCCATTCCCAGAATTTTCATTCCCAGAAGAGATCCAACGTGTCGAGGGTCTAATCCGCCAGGGCGACCGGCCTGGCCTGGAGCGGTTTTTGCACGACACGGCCGACCCTTGGAAATGGTCGGAGTATAGAAGCAGTAATAGCTGCCCGCCCCTTTGGACCGCCATTTGTCTTGCCTCACGACGCGGTAGCCTCAGCGTTTTGAAGCTCTTATTGGCACAAGATATTCCCGTCCAACTTGCCGACCCGACTTTCGACCCCGGCCCAATTCACCTGCGAGCACTACACGAAGCATGTGCAAGTGGCCAACTCGAAGTTGTCCGCTTCTTGATGGAGGAGTCCCGGGGCCAGCCAACGGATATCCCGACGATAGTGGGCACATTCCGCCGAACCGCCCTGATGAGCGCTGTGGAGCGACGTATGTTCCGTAGGACGGACGAGCCTTGCGACACATTCTACCCCAAACAAGAGACCGTCATTCACTACCTCCTCGACCAAGGCGGCGATGTTCAGGATACCGTGTTTTTGCCGCTGGATGGCGACAACGCTGGGTGGGACGGAGAAGCTGGAGGTGAGGTTCCGGAGACGATAGCGACCGACAACATTCTCACCCTGGCGCTGGAATTCGCGAGTGCGGGCCTCCTCCGCCGCCTGGTTGACGCGGGCGCCGACATCCATGCGCTGCTGTCGTGCGGGCTCGTGGAAACGGGATCGAAGGAGGGCGTGGTCGGGAAGGTCACGCCGCTCCACTTTGCGTGCCAGTACCGTAACCTGGCCGGCGCCGCCCTGCTGCTCGAAGCCGGCGGCGACGGGGCCGCCGGCATGGTCGCCCGGTGCGACGCCGCGGGCGCGACGCCGCTGCACTGGGCCGTGGACGACGGGATCCTCTGCGACGACACCGACGGATGGGTCCCGCGCTTGGTGTGGAACGAGCGGCATTTGTCGACGTGCGAGAAAAAGAAGGCATGCATCGAGCTGCTGCTTGCCCACGGCGGGCCTCCTTCCGCTTTGCTTGACGCGCAGGACCATCATGGGACAACTGCGTTACATCATGCTGTAAATCTTCGATCCGTGGATTTGGCTCTTTACCTGCTCGGCAAGGGGGCCAACCCCAACCTCAAGGACGAACTGGGTTCGACCCCGTTGCATTTGGTGCTTCGGTACGAGCAACCGGCGGAAGAGGAACTGGAAGCCTTTTTTCGTCACGGCCTTCGCCTGGAAGCAGCGGACGCCGAAGGCAACACGCTGCTGCACCTCGCCGCTCGGCGATGGCGCTGGGGACGGACGGTCCAGTGGCTCCTGCAGCACGGGGCCGACGCAAGCGTGCCTAACAAGAAGGGCCAGCTGCCGTTGCACATGGCTGCCGGCTCTCTCCACAACGACCGCAACACCATCGAGGTAGACAACGACTTCGACGGGCTCCGCCGCGCCCTCGCCGCACAGGACCAGACGGTCCGGCTCCTGCAGGAAAGCTGCGCCGGCGCCGGAGACATGGACGCGCCCGACGCCGGCGGCATCACGCCCAAGCAAGCCCTGGCGGCCACCCGAAGCAAAGCCTACGAAACCGAGTGGTCCCGCGCGTGGCAACGAGCGCAAGCTAATCTCTACACGACAGAGAAGTTGCAATATAGCGCGGGCTTCGCGAGGTTACCCGCTGCGGTCCAGGAAGTTTTCCAACGGAACATAAATAGCGACCCGGAAGCTTGGTATTGCCGGGAGTCGGGCCATGTTTCCTTAGGTCGTGGCTGGGCGAATATGTCGCACGGAACGGGTCCCGTACTCACAAGGAAGAAGTACGGACGAGGGGGCTATTATCGACAAGTCACCCCCTTTCGGCAGGAAAGGCCCCGAGGCTTCTCGTTAGAACGAGGGGGTTCTAATATTATTTAATTATTACTAGCTACAAGGGCCAGTAGGTTAGTAAGAGAAGGTGCCTACGGTAGGTCAAGTGGGGCAGTTGCCAAGGCTGCAGTTGTAATTCAAACCTTCCTAGGACCACCATCTTTCCCGTAAGTACCATCCCTAGCACCACTGACACGAAAAGCAGAGGGGTCAAACAGAAGGTGATGTATTAGGTGAGGTTGCCACGAAGTGGCCCCTCTCATAGGAAAATAGCTATAGTGGTGGAGTGCAACCCCTATAGGCAGCAGCGTGCCCACCATCGCCACGCATCAACTAGGAACACAAGACCTGCTAAACAACTCGTAAGCGCCTGTACGGGCTCGTAGGGGGCCGGAAGGGGGGCGGGATGTGGTGTGGGAAGTAAAAAATGGTTCGGGTACGGGAGCAAAAAATCACGACCCGCGCCCTAGAAGGCGCAGGCGCGACAACTTGCCCGCAACCCAATCTTTTCGCGTGCAACCAAGTGCATTCGAAAGCGCAGAGCCTTGCGAGTCGAATGAAACTGCGTACAGGCTCGTAGCAGTGCTGTATGTGGTTGATGCGTGGCGATGGTGGGCACGCTGCTGCCTATAGGGGTTGCACCCCACCACTATAGCTATTTTCCTATGAGAGGGGCCACTTCGTGGCAACTTCACCTAATACATCACCTTCTGTTTGACCCCTCTGCTTTTCGTGTCAACCCTGCACTGCGATAACTAATAGACTATTAGGCTTATGGTGGAAGAGAACTAGAGAATCACCACCAGGCTTAAGCATGTGGATATCGCCAATCTCTGGCTAAGGCAAGAAGTACAGAAGGGATCCTTTAAGGTTACCTACCTCGAGACGGACCTCATGCCGGTAGACGGACTTACCAAAAGCCTCACGAGACCTAAGTTCGAACTTTTTAGATCTCAGCTCAACCTCAAGGACGCGAAACAACTCCTGTATCGCTAAGTCAATTCCGATACTAAAGGACTGCAAACTCAGGAACCTTGACTTCATGGACTAGAGACCCCGACTGATGCGTGGCGATGGTGGGCACGCTGCTGCCTAAAGGGGTTGCACCCCACTAGTATAACTATTTTTCTATGAGAGGAGCCACTTCGTGGCAACCTCACCTAAGACATCTCACCTTCTGTTTGACCCCTCTGCTTTTCGTGTCACCGACGCACCACCAGGCTGTCTGACCTAATCTCTCTGACTTCGGGGGTAGGCGCGAGAAACCACTCGACCAGAGACCCGACTCATTTCAGGCACAGGTCGATGAAGCCTCTCAACCTCAGACTGAAGAAGGTCAATCTCCTCCTTCAATGCTATGTTCTCGGCGGTCAAACGCCTATTCTCCTTGAACGTCCGCTCTTTCTCCCTCTCGCACTCCCACAAGCGTTGAGTAATCTCGTCAGAATACTCAATCTGCTGATTGAACATTGCTCGACCCTCTCTCAGCCAAAGATTGTAGCGCTCAGAGAAAGAAGGAAGGCCCTCTCCCGAGACACGTGGAGGAGGGCGAGGCTCGTCAAAAGGAACGGTCGAGATCAGTGCAGGATCCAGACGAAGCTTCTCCTTCTCGGACGCTGGAAGGAGCTTGAGGCCCTCAGAGACCAGCCTCTGATTCATGGCCGTCTTCACTATCCTCTCCTTCTCGCTCTTCTCCTTAAACTTCTGCAAGAGAAACTGACCCTCCCGGTCAGCACTTAGGACCTCTGGGTTGACGTCGTTAACAACAAATCCTGTCATCCCACTGGAGGCCTGGGACACGCGAGTCTCTGCGCCGTCGGAATCATCTAAGTCCTCAGAGGTTCCCCTATCGATCTCAATCATCTCGCGATTGATGACGGGATTAGGGACTGACGCTCTCTTCATTGCCGGTCTCGGAAGCTTGCGCCGCTTTGCAGAACTCTCTTGAGTCCCCTCAAGAGGGGCGAAGGTGACCGAGCGAGGTCTCTTGACATCTCTCGGGGCAGACGGAGGAGATTGGCGCACAGACTGGTTAGCGAGAGAATCCAACTCTTTCCGGGCCGCGGAGATCTGGTCTTGGAGCTCCTGCTCCCTTCTGGAAAGACGACGAGTCGTCATAGAAACCGTCAAAGGCTGACGGGGGGCGCCGATCTTCGAAGCTCTGGGGTCGCTAACCCTATCGGACTCGTCACTCTCCTGGTCTTCCTCATCCTCACTGGCTGCCTCCTCGGAGGAGACCCTGCCTGAAGAAGGTCCGGCCGGTTGCTTAGGACCGATAAGGGGAAACTCATGGTCCGGAAAGGCATCTCTAACGATCTCTGAGGTCTCGGACGTCACATGACTAATCTCGTCAGTCCAGAAGGTCTTCAGGGCCGAGATGTAGGTGATGGCGCTATCCGTTCTGCTTAAGCTCTCCTCGTGGCGGGCCTGCAGCAGCAACACCTCCCAAGCGCTGGCCGAGCCCGCGCCACCCTCGCTCTCGGCGGAACACTTGATGACCATCTCTAGCGAACACAAGAGAAGAGGAGACCTGCAAGCCCAGAGTATCAGAGACTGAGCCTACGCAAAAGGCAAAAGGAGACTTACGCTTGAACGCATCGCCCTCCATTTAGACACCTCTTGCATCTGGACTCGTCCTGGACTCCCCAGCATTCTCCGTCTCCTCTAGACGATGCTAGAGACTTGATGCAGCACAGGCACGCCTTATCTCTCTTCTCGGAGAACCGAAACCACTTGATCGTCTTTCCTCCCTTCCCTGCGATAAAGAAGGGGAGACCGGGGCCGGCAACTACTCGCTTATAGTCGAGATCGTCCGAAGGATCAGGAAACGTCTGTCGTGAGCTCGACATAGCGCCTGCGTTACCAAAAAGGCGGCCGACGTTCGGAAAATCTCTATACTAAATAAGCTAAGAGAAGAGATTAGCAATCGGGCGAGGACGCCAAGCCAGAGAAACAGACTCACAGCACTCGAGCTTCCGTCGGCACCCTGCGTTTCCTCCAGAACCTCGTGGTTCAAAAAGGCAGTCATGAACACTGGAGGGACTAGTCAGCCACAGGTCCCACCAGGAAGGAAGGCACCGCCAATCAATCAGCCCGAATCTCTCAGAAGGACTGAGAGATCCGACCTCAAGGGGACCTACTCGGAGGAGAGCCTATAACTCTTTCCCCTAAAAGACCGAGAAAATGGTTAACGAACGGTGCCTGGAAGGAAGTGATCAGCAAGACTGGTGCGACCGTAACTGCCAAAGCACAACGCATCGAGAACACCTCCGATCTCCGCGATCTTGACATCACTGGAATCACGAGACCGAGAGAAATTGAATGCACCTACTGCGAGATCTCCAAGTCGAATGCGCGCTGAAAAATGAGGCCTGAAGAGGGACAAAAAATGACAAGACCTGAACCTAGTTTAGAGCAGGTATGGCTGCAGCTGCAGGCACCAACCAAGGTGGAGAGGAAACCAGAAAGCACTAAGCCTAATTAGGACTAGTCTCTGGGACACCTACTGACCTACTTTAAAACCAGGAGAACAGCACTCTGGACAGAGACTCCATGGATCTGGAAGTCTCTTGGGGGTGTGTCGCGCTGAGAACGGCACCTACGTACTGATACAGAATCTCCGGTCACGTGAAGGAGGCAGGGATCTAGAGATTTACGGATCTACTCTCATATGTATTTAAACCTATTAAACCCCCTAATCTCATTAAGGGAGGGGCGGGCATCTATCACTCTCTACTCGTACCACTACCTTGAAATCTCCCACGCGTGACATCTATGCTAGGGAGAAAATGGTGACAGGATCTGACGAGACTGAGGGGTCGTCTAGGAGAGTTGGGTCAATAAGAGCGGCGGTGAGAGAGCCTAGATAAGCGAAAGTCTTCTTATTGGCTAGGAGCCCCTCTTACTGAAACGTGTCCCTGAGATCTCTCCACCGGTTATAAGTCATGAGTCTCTCCCTGATCTTAGCGGTTATCCGAGGTAGCCTTCTCGCCGCAGAATGTGAGTGATGCGTGGCGATGGTGGGCATGCTGCTGCCTGGAGGGGTTGCACCCCACCACTATAGCTATTTTCCCATGAGAGGGGCCACTTCGTGGCAACCTCACCTAAGACATCTCACCTTCTGTTTGACCCCTCTGCTTTTCGTGTCAGTGAGCTTTTTGAACCCCTCCTCTTTGTACCCCGCCTTACGTCGGTTTGCATCTTCTTATATGTCTTGAAAGGTGACCTCCTAGTTGTCGGCTCCCCATGTATGTAAAAGGATGGCGTATGGCGGGATGTCTTCGGAGTGCTCTATGAGACTTAGATGCCCATCGCTATCCAGTTGCAAGAGGCGTATGGCGCCGTAAAATTATTCGTAAAGGAGAGGGGATTGATCCGGAGCGCATGGGCCGTGTCGATGTTTGCTCACTGTGGTTGGCCGGGCCTGGCATGCGGGCTATGAGCTTCGTTCAGGCAGACCTGAGGATAGCCCGTTGAGTCATGCCCGAGCCAGCTTCTACTGTTGGTTTGGCTCGATGCACTTAGGGAAATATTCTGCTTGGTGCCTTGTGCGTCTGAGGGGCGTGACTAACTGCGAAGCCGGAATCTACGGCCATCAATAAGCTGTCAATAGGTAGCACTTGTGGTAGAAGTGTTGATGAGGCATATACGCACGAGGCGGTGCCCCGACCAAGATCAGGGTGTAGCTCTCTAGTGGAGTCTGGTAGTGGACGGCCCTCCTAATGGGCTTGAGCTAATTACGAAGAGAGGCGTCCAGCCCCGACCTACTTATCAAGAGGATGCGCAAAACGACCTACCAAGGAGCAGGGATTGCCACCATACGGCACGGAAGGGTATGCTGCGGTTGGTGACTACGTTCACGACCGATGCCAATAGGAAGTCTGATATCAACACCTTGTGCTAATATCAGCTAGGAGAGCTATCTCTCGGACTTCGTAGTCGATACGCCGGCCGTTTCTATAGCTCGAAACTATAAACACCTCCGATGAGGCGGTTTCTCAACGAGAAACACACACCACTAGGGTTGTTCGAGACCTGGATGAAACCCAATGTTCTCTGGCATGGGACTCAGAAAATTCCCGCTAGATGACCTATGGACATAGACTACGGATGTTATAAACAATCTTACGGCGAGTCTAATTTAACATGGCTATGTGTCTTCTCATGTTCAAGCCCATGTAAGCCGCAGTTTCATCCGCAATGCTAACTGGCCTGCTCACTTGGGCATTATCATTACGAAGCTTCTCTATACCGCCTCACGCACCGCCACCGTCGTTTCGGTCCTGGCCAGCCCCGTCGCCTACGGCGTCTATCAAGCTGGCGGCTCGGCTGTCGTGGTTGCCTGCTATACAGCCGCTGGTTGCACCTTCGGTACGGTTCGGGCGGTGGGGGCGCCGGAGGCCATTGTGGGCTGCAACTCTGCCTACGGCACCTGCCAGGCGGCATGTGCCGCGGTACTTCTAGCCTCGACACTTTGGTAAGCAGCCTGAGACGACATGGCCCTATGTATCGTGTGCTGCGCTGAAGACCTTAGAAATCGGCGTATGGAGCAGTAAAGGGGCACCGCGCGCGGTGGATTCACAGAGTGGCGAGAATAGCTGTTCTACGTTCCACGGAATAAATGGGCCTTTGCGTGTATCATAAGAACGGTCTTCGTAGAATACGCGAGTGTGTTGCGTGGTTGATGAGGAAAGGACGCGTGAGTCCACAGTAGGACAGAAAAGGCCACTTATGGGTGCGACTAAACCAGCAGGTAATTGGGCCTGCTTCCGGTACCCGAGATAGTTTTGGGCCCGTAACGAGAGGGTATGCTGGCGGTGTTCAGTAGGAGCACCAGCGCTGGTATGGCTGCGAGGGGCTGCGATGGCAAGCACGACGACGGGGGCCGGAGCGGAGGATGGGCTGCGGTACAGAGTTTCTCGCGCCCGCCCACACCCGCGCTTGTTCAACTTCACTCCGGTGTCATAGCGATGCTCTGCCCTTCTTCTGCATCTCTCTGGAAGCAGACAGCGCAACGGCTTATACGGCTTTACTTACCTGCGCAGGCAGACGGCTTAGCTTAGCCCTATACTCCTACACGGCTCTTCTTTATGCGATGGCCGACACGGGAATCGGGTGGCTAGCAGCGCGGCACGGGTCGCCCGCGCGACCAAGGTCTTCAACGGAGGGTCGGCGGTGCGGATGGTATGGGCTCGGCGGTCGGCGCTCGCGTCGGCAAGTCGACTTGCCGGGTTCCGTGCGTGCTGGGCGGCACGTCGAGGATGTGGGCGTCTGGCAGGCACAGACGGGTGGACGGGGTGCACGACACGAGCCTGGCGGCCGACCCTGCCCAAGCGCGGGCGCGGCGTGTGGACGAGGTCGACCGACGAGGACAGGATAGTGCGGCGCGCGGTTGAGGCAGCGCGCAAGGTAGCGATACCACGCGCGCCCGGCCTCGCACGATGGGAGCGCACGTCGGCCGCGGGTGGTGTTAGCGAGGGCCGCTCGAGTCGGGGTTACGCGCGAGAACGCGGCGAGGAAGGGATGGATCGCGGGCCACGGCAGGTGAACCGGTGCGCCACAAGGCACGGCCCGCGTTGGACCAACCCACGCACACACAGCCTTATGGGCAAGCTGCCCCGCGCTTCGCCTGTCGGCCGCTCGGTTGGCCGTCCAGCTGAGTGGAGGGAATGCAACCAAGCGTCGGACGATCGGTCCGCGGGACCACTTGATCCATCGCACCCATCCAGCCGGATCGAAACTCCCCGGCGTTTCCTTTTGACCTTCATCTCCCCCTCATGGAGAAAGAGGCAACGAAACGCCGGGGGACGGGGCGACGGGCGGGAGGGAAATGAACGGGCACACGACGCAGTACGAAGCGAAGGAACGGGCTACTCCACTTCTCATGTCATGACCCACTGCCCGACAGCTGATGGCCGCGATGGAACAGGCAGGTGGGAACGAACGACGCTCGTTTTCCCGTCCGACAACAGCACGTTTTTTGTTTTCTTCTGGCAGCGGCCGTCCCCGCGCTTCTTTTTGCTTTTTGGCTGCACGTCAGCGTGCCTGGCAGATCTGCCAACGACCCGGACCACGCCCGGCCGTTGGCTGCCGGTTCGAGAGTGCCCGCCTCGGCTGACTGCAATGATACCCATATCGTCGCGCATGGTGCGCCTCACGTAGGAACAACCCCTCCTTCATGAAGGAAGCCTCAAACGACCTGCGTTGTCCCGGTGTGGAACCCCTGGCCGCCCTGCGCCGAGAGGCGGCCCTGTGCATGCATCAGGGTCACGGTTAAGCAGGGGCTTTTCCATGCATGCAGGACCGTACCAAGGACTCTTGTTCAAAACTGCCCGCCGCCCCAACGACCCCGATACGTAGCACGCTTTCTTATTAGGCCGGCACGCTTGCATGGATATGCGCATTGAGCCTATTCAGCCGACTAGCCTTTGGGAGGGGGGACAGGCCCATGTAACGCTAACGAAGCCGATGGGATCCCCGACTGCCCAGACCGAAGGCCCCGGGGAAGGGATCTATGGGTAGTATTTTCATACACATGCCGTCAGGGGCGCAAGCAGAGGGCAGCTCGGCTGTGCGTGGGGGAAGCACAAGCCAAGCCCCCCCCCCCCGAAGGACCATCGACATCAAACACCCGCAGGCTGTATAAGATGGAAGCCCCCCCGTACCACCCACGTGCCGTCCCGGGGTGTTCGTTTCTCGAGTGGATGACGATCCAAATCTCCGGCCCAAGATCTCTTCCCCATCGGCTCCAGCCTGCCTGGGGCAGCGCGACCCAGAAGCCGGAAACACACCCGCAGCCATGGCTGCCCCCTCGGACGAGACCGCGAGGCCTCACGACCACCGCGGCCATGTGGTGATCATCGTGGGCGCCGTCATGACCGCCCTGGCGACCGCCACCGTCCTCGCGCGGCTGTACACCCGCTACTTCATCATCCAGCACATCGGCGTCGACGACTGGATGGCCATCCTCTCCCTCGTACGGCCCCCCCCCTGGCTTCCTGCTTTCCTTCGGGCGCCCGCTGACCATACGTCGCCAGCTCTTTGCACATGCCATGAACATATCCCAAAGCATAAACGCGACAGGTATCCTCGGCAGCCGTTTCTATGACATCAAAAACATTCCCGTGGAGTTCCCCGAGTTCCTCAAGGTCAGTTAACCCCCTCCCGTCTGCAAACGGCGGGTGCGGTCGGGCGAACGGCCAGGCAATTAACACGGCGCCCGGGGGGGTCCGGGGACAATAGCTCTTTTGGATCAACGAGATCATGTACAACTTCACCATGTTCTTCATCAAGATGACCTTCCTGTGCCAGTACTATCGCATCTTCAGCCACATGCGGGCGATGCGCGTCACGTACCTCGTCGCCATGGTGGCCATCGGGGGCTGGTGCTTCGCCCAGGTCGTCGCCGTCGTCTTCACCTGCATCCCGCCGTCCGACTTCTGGCGCCTGGGCAACGACGGCAAGAAGTGCCAGAACCAGCGCGTCGGCGTCTGGGTCAACGCCGTCGGCACCCTCGTGACCGACATCGCCATCCTGCTGCTCCCCCTGCCGGCCCTCTGGAAACTGAAGCTGCCTCGGGCCCAGAAAGTGGCGCTCCTGGGCATCTTCCTGATTGGCGGCGTGTAAGTCAAGAGCCCTCGCGCGCCCTTATTTTGACCCCGTCGTCGTCGTCGTCGTCGTCGTCTTCGTCTTTGTCTTTTCGCGGGCTCCGCTGACCTTCCTGCCTTCGCGCAGCACTTCGGCCATCTCCATCGTCCGCCTCACGACGCTGTCCGGCGACGGCGATTTCACCTACGATACGGTCAGCTCGGCCGCCCTGTCCGTGACCGAGATCTGCACCGGCATCATTGCGGCGTCGCTGGCCACCATCCGCAAGCTCCTCAGCCGCTTCATTCCGGGCTTCGGCACGCGCTTCGCCAAGTCGTCGGCGTACGGGCCCTACGGTGAGTACTCGCGTACGGCCGCCTCGTTGCGCCGTCACCACCACCCGCCGCCGCCGCCGACGGAGCGC
Source organism: Nigrospora oryzae (assembly GCA_016758845.1). Lineage (NCBI taxonomy): Eukaryota > Fungi > Ascomycota > Sordariomycetes > Amphisphaeriales > Apiosporaceae > Nigrospora > Nigrospora oryzae. The sequence continues at coordinate 51,167 of JADKYO010000009.1, read as the reverse complement.
GCCGTCGCCACCATCACCACCACCGTGGCGTCGCGGAAGGGGGCGTCGTCTCTCAGCGAGGAGGACCTCTTCCAGGGCTACAGCCACGAGCTGCGCCGTATCCCGAGCGCCGAGACGCACGATCCGAAGGCCGACGCGGCGCCCGCCCGCCCGCCCGCCGCCGCCCGCGTCAAGGCAGACCCGGCCGTGCGCGTGAAGCGCACCCAGTCGGGCCTCGAGACGCGCGTCTTCGGCGGCTTCCGTGCCGGCCCCGATTCGAGCCCGGGTGGCGACGAGGCGGGCCGCAGGACGCCCCGCACCATGGGCATCCGCGTCGAGCGGGATTTCCTCCGGGAGTCGACTGCCCATCTGTGAGGGTCCGGCAGGGGAGGACGCCGGGCCGTTTCTTGGACGCGAGCACGTGATACATACGAGGAAGAGAGCCAGCGCCAATATAAACCAAGCATTCAATTGCCATGTAATGCCGGGCCCCCACGTTGACCCATGTTGACAGCCTTCTTACGCCATCCTGGGCCGGTCCAGGCCAACCACAGCACCCTGCACCGGGTAGATGGGACGCGCACGTGGGAACCAGAACAGACAAGCATATCGGCACCGGCTCGTTCCGACCGATAAAGACGTATTACAGCGGCGCAAGATGCATTGGCTCACCATGATACGTGCTCGGGAAATTTAAAAAGCGTAGTTGTATGAAAGTCACGTGGGGCCATGACGGCGCGGTGACTCGGGGCCGTAACTCGACGCCATAGAGTCATTCGCTTCAGCGGCGGCGGAAAAGAAAAGGCGACGCGGTCCCGCGCGCTCGTCGGCCGCCGGTCTGGCTCTCTGCCAAGCTGCTCACCAACGCGACCCCCGGTAATCGTTGTCAGCGACCATGTTGAACGTCGAAGCTAGGAACTGGTACCGGGGCAACTACCTCCTGTCGACCGAGGCGCTGCTGATCCAGGTGGATGCCGTCAATGCCGCGCTCGGCTCCGAGACCATGTGGTGGGCGCACAGCCTGCCGCGGGAGGTCATGAAGAAGGCGCTGCACGATTCGCTGTGCCTGGGCCTCTATGTTCTACCGGAATCGACCGCCGAGCTCGCAGGTGATTAACCCCTACCCTCCATAGCGGCGCGATCCCCTCTCACAGTGTGCAATAAACGCAGGCAAGGCCAGCCCGAAGCAGGTCGGCCTCGTCCGGGTGGTCACCGACGACGTGACATTCGCCTATCTGACTGACATCTACATCTTACCGGAGCACCACGGCCAGGGGCTCGGCCGGTGGATGCTCGAGTGCCTGGGCGAGATTGTGAGGGGGTGGAAGTACCTGCGGCGCTTCATGTTCCTCACGACCGACGCCATGGACCTGTACCGCAACGCACTGGGCGCAAAGAGGTGGGATGAGTGTGAGACGGAGGGCATCTGCATTGGGCTGGTCGAGGGGCCAGCGGCGCAGCGGCCCAGCTCGAAGCCTCAATGACCCAGAGGCAGGGCGGCAGGTGGCCAGCCTCAGCTCTTGGGCCCCGTCTTGCCGTACGCACCGCCGGCGAGCTTGCGCATCTCGAGGGCGCGCTTGTACGGAGGGGCCGTCGGCGGCTGGACGGGGTCAAGGGAAACATGGCCCGGCGGCAGGCGGTATGAAGCGTCCGAGTCGAAAGCAGATAGGTCTCCGCAAGCAATAAAGGGCGCAATCCAGCGGACGTCATCGGCCGCGGGTGGGCGTAGGTCTTCCACCTCGACCTCCGTGATTCCATCTGCATCCGCAGTGCGGGGATGGACGGGCGCGGCATCCCACGCCCCCGTAGTCTGGTTCTGCAGAACAGTAGGGGCCGCAAGAGGAAGGCCCTGCTGCCCCTCGGCCGTCATCTGGGGCAGGCGATAACCCACGCCCAGGGGTTCCTCCAGGCTCGCAGAGAAGCCCCGGGGGGGCTGGAAATTCAAGCAGACAATGAAGGCCTCGACACTGCTCGCGCGCGAAGACCTCGGCTTGGCGACGTGGACCCTCTCGAAGAAGATCTTGAGTTGAGCATAAAGCACATCGACGTTCTTGCCCCTGAAAATCTTGGCGACGAACTTGCCCCCGGGCCGCAGCACACAGAGGGCCAGGTTCAGGGCGGCAAAGAGCAGTTGCGACTGCACGTAAATGTCCAGATCGTGCAGCCCGGTCACGTCGGGGGCGCCGTCGCTGAGCACGAGGTCAACGGGGTGGGCAGCCTTTTGGTCCCGGGAGGCGTCGTCAAAGTCGGGGTCCAGGGCCTTCAACAGGAGAGGGACGGTGGCCGGATGGGTGATGTCGGCCCGCAGGGTGCTGATGCCCGGCAGGGGGCTGATGGGCTGCAGGTCGATGGCCACGATCTTGACGTCCTTGCGCGGCTGCAACCCCACAGGCGCCGGCTGCCCCCCCAGCCCCGGCTCCTCGACGGCCGCGGGGCCAAAGACATGGAGCATCTGCTGGCGGAGCTTGGCCTCGCGGTCCTGCCATGCGGCGCGGCCAAAGTTCTCGCCCTTGATGAGCACGCGGGACAGCACCTGGGACCAGCTGCCGGGGGCGGCGCACAGGTCGACCACGCGGGTGACGTTGGAGAAAAGATCGAACTCTGGCGGCGTCTTGTCAGCGGCGCACGGCTTCTATACGGCGGGCAGAGAGAGGGCGCGACACGGACCTTCGTCCAGTTGGAGCAGCTTGAAGGCACTCCGCGCCCGCCAACCCTGCTCCTTGGCCAGCCTGTAGTAGGCGTCACGCTTGTCCTTGGACGACTTTCCCATTGCGACGGCGCTGGATTACACGGGCGTGGGTGTGCGAGTGTTGCAATGCGATCCCCGCGAGGCTCGAACCATTTTTTCCCTCTCCAGCGAATGAGCAGGCCAGAGGCAGGGCTGATTTAAGGTGTGGCCCAGGCGTCCAAGCGCCACCTGCAATCTAGGGAAGCCCATCATCGGCCCCAGATTCGCCGACATGCCAAAATTTCTTTGGCTAGCCCATACTTTACTCCAGTACTTTGCGTAGGTCCCAAGTTTCGCTTTGCGACAACCGCCCCCGTCGAACGACCAGCCAGTGCGAGCCGCGACCCCGCGTCCACCCCTTGGTCGAGCGCGACGACAGAGACGACGCAATGGCCGGCGAGAAAGCGAAGAGGAAGTTGGCGGGCACCGGCTCGGCCCTGCCGCCCGGCAAGAAGCAGAAGACGCACCCCCAGCCGCCCAAGTCCAAGAAGAAGCCCAACCGGTTGGCCGGCGCTAGTTCGTTGCGATGGACCACCTCCAAGATCCCCGACATGACGGGCGACGCCGAGGGTTTCTACGGCCTGGAAGAGGTGGACGATGTCGAGGTCATCAAGAACCCCGACAACACGGTGCGATTCGTACGTGCAGTGTGCCGAGCGACCACATGCTTTGCGACAGTGCGCTGATGCTTGCCTGTTTTAGAAAACGAAGAACCCCGTTTCCGAGGAAGAAAGCGACCCGGAAGCCGACGACGGCGACGACTTTGCGGGATTCGACGACGAAGCGACGAGCGGCCCCGATTCGAACGCGGTCGCCGCCCAGCCGGGCGCACCGGCCGCCGCGGTGACGGAATCGCCCGCGAGCCAGGACGGGCCGCCCAAGCCACAGGAGAAGACCAAGAAGGAGAGGAAGAAGGAGGAGGCCAAGGAGAAGCAGAAGGCGAAAAAAGCAGAGAAAGCGAAAAAAGCAGAGACGGCGAAGAAGGCAGAAAATGCAAAAAAGACAGACGGGTCGAAACCAGACGCCGAGCTGGAGAGCAATGTCTTTACCGCCCTGGACGATATGGATGCCGACGAGGACGAGGCGGATATGTCCGCATGGGCGCGGCTGGGTCTTTCTCCCCAGCTGCTCTCTTCCCTGGCGAAGCTCAAGTTCTCCAAGCCCACGGCGATTCAAAAAGCGGCGATACCGCATATCCTCTCGGGCCACGATGTGATTGGAAAGGCCTCGACTGGTTCCGGAAAGACCCTGGCGTTCGGCATCCCCATTGTTGAGAGGTGGCTCGATGCCGCCGAGGCCAACGGCGAGGCGGCGGAATCCAAGGGCCCCATCGCGCTGGTTCTCTCGCCCACCCGCGAGTTGGCCCACCAGCTCACCGAGCACATCAAGAACATGTGCGCGGGCTTGGCCACGGCGCCTTTCGTGTGCTCGGTCACCGGCGGCCTGTCGGTGCAGAAACAGCAACGCCAGCTCGCGAAAGCCGACATTGTGGTGGGCACACCGGGCCGTCTCTGGGAGGTGCTGAGCTCCAGCGCCGAGCTGATGGCCAAGTTCAAGGCCGTCAGCTTCCTGGTGGTGGACGAGGCCGACCGACTTCTGTCGGAAGGCCACTTCAAAGAAGCCGAGGAGATCCTGAACGGGCTGGATCGGTACGAGGTCGAGGAAGACGCGCCGGCGGAAGGGCTCCAACCGCGCCAGACGCTCGTGTTCTCGGCCACCTTTCACAAGGGCCTCCAGCAGAAGTTGGCGGGCAAGGGCAAGTTCGGACTGATGAACCAGGAGGACTCGATGGAGTACCTTCTGAAGAAACTCAACTTCCGCGAGGAGAAGCCCAAGTTCGTCGACGTGAACCCGGTATCCCAGATGGCCGAAGGGCTCAAGGAGGGTCTCGTCGAGTGCGGCGCCATGGAAAAGGTATGTATACGCTTGGACCCGCCTCGGCACGTGAGGACGCCCGGCTGACCCCCCCAGGACTTGTACCTGTACACCCTCCTGCTGCTCTGCCCGAACGCGCGCACGCTGGTCTTCACCAACTCGATCAGCGCCGCGCGCCGCATCACGCCCATGCTGCAGAACCTGAACCTCCCCACCCACCCGTTGCACTCGCAAATGGCGCAGAAGGCGCGCCTGCGGTCCGTGGAGCGCTTCTCCGGCGCGCCCAAGGGCAAGGCCTCCGTCCTGGTCGCCACGGACGTGGCCGCCCGCGGCCTCGACATCCCCGGCGTGGAGATGGTGATTCACTACCACGTGCCGCGGGCCGCCGACGCCTACGTGCACCGGTCGGGCCGCACGGCGCGCGCCAACCAGACGGGCCTCAGCGTGCTCATCTGCGCGCCCGAGGAGGTGGTGCCGACGCGGCGCCTCATCGCCAAGGTGCACGCCGAGGGGGGCAGGGGGCAGGGCAAGAACTTCTTCGTGCAGAGCCTCGACGTCGACCACAAGCTGGCGGGCCGGCTCAAGCCGCGCGTGACGCTGGCCAAGAAGCTCGCCGACACGGCGCTCGCCAAGGAGAAGGGCAGCAAGGAGGACGACTGGATGCGCCAGGCGGCCGAGGACCTCGGCGTTGAGTATGACAGCGACGAGCTCGACAAGGCCGGCAAGTGGGGCGGCCGTGGCGGCGGCAACCGCCAGAAGCAGGACGCCGCCCGCGGCCTTTCCAAGGCCGAGACGGCCGCCCTGCGCGCCGAGCTCCGCGACCTGCTCTCGCGCCGCGTCAACGCCGGCGGCGTCAGCGAGCGCTACATCGCCACCGGCCTGGTCGACATGGACGAGCTGCTCCGTGGCGCCAAGGGCGACTTCCTCGGCCGCGTCGACGGCCTCGACATCCAGAACTTGTAGGAGCGCGGCGGCGCCGCGGGACCTTGCGCCGGCCCGGCCGTGTAGGAACGGTAGTCCAGAGTCCTAGGTTCTATATATCCAGCGGGAGGGGAGGCGGGGAAACGCGGTACCATCCATTCGTTCGTCCGCCCTGTGGAGGGTTCCTGCCCTGCCGGCCCCGTCGTTCGCAACCGACAGGCCGGCCGTAGTATCTCGCATTGCTCTGCTGCTCACGGACACGGCGGGGCCCCATGTCTACCCGTTTCGCTGCGCGGGTGGATTCGCCAGTCGAATTTCCATGCTAGGCTGTAGTGTAAACGCAACAAGAATAGAGTCTCCGGTTTCCGACAAAAAAACGCCCCGACACCAGTGGCAATCATGCCTCCAACACCATCGTATCCCCATCCTCGCCATCCTCCGTCGTGAGGCCGAGCACTCGCGCGTACTGTACAGTGAGCCGTTGGAGCTCTCGATATTTCCCTGAGGAAAAGAGGCCGTTCATGTTAGCTGCAGATGCACCATTGGAAAAGGGAGGGCGTCGCCTTCACGTACCAAGTATCATGACGACCTTTTTCAGCAGGTCCCGGCGGTCCCAGCCACAAAGCTCCTCTGCGTCGCTGAACCAGCCCTGGCCGGGCTCGTCCTTGTCCGTCTTCTTCTCCTGCAGAACGCCGCCTAGAAGGCTGTTGAGAAGTTCCTCGACCTTGCCGCGCAGCCCTTCGGCGCCGATCCGCTTGGCGTACATCAACAGGTACAAGTGGAACTCGTCTTTGGAGCCCAGCGTGAGCGCACCGGCAATGCGGTTTTCCAGATGCGCTATGCTCACGCTAGACTCGAAACCCTCAAAGCCGTCTTTGGACTGCAACTGCTTGATTATGCGACCCAGCGTGAAAGACCGGCCCTTCAGAAGGAACTCGTTGGTTGTATGCCTTTCAAGGTAAGGGATGATGCCAGCCGACACACTCGGCTCCTCCGACTTGCCGCTCTTGGCGACTGTAGGGCCGACGGCCGTCGACTGCAACGAGCTGACTGACGAGTCGTTGCTGTTCCAATACTGGCTTCCCACGGCCCACCACGACTCCGACAACCGCTGCCAAGAATACATAGTGGGGTTGTAATAGTAGCCATCGCCATTGGTCAGTGTCACAACCATATGCCCTTTGCTGTTCAGATGAGCTGATGTCACCCCGGGGCCAGGCGTGGCCCCGTGGGTCTGGAGCGAAGTCACGGCTATCTCGAGGACCGGACCAAGGGATACGGGAGGGTGGGGTGAGGAGAGCGTTTTGATGTTCCAAACGCAGCACTGCCCCGTCGCCGTAATGCAGAGGAGCCACCACCCGCGGCACTCCAAAATCACGGGTTGGGCCTCCAAGACCAGAGCATTGATCAGCCGCCGGCCAGCAGGTGACCATGTGTACAGGCTCCCGTCTTCGCAGGCCGCTGCCCAGAAGTTCTTGTTGCCCGTGACCAATATGATAGCCCGAGGAACGTAGTCTTGCCAGAGGACCTCGCCTCGCTTGGATGCGGTAATCTGCGATGGGTCCCGCACCGCCGCCGGGTTCCTGGCCTCCAGGATGATATTCTCAGGAGTTTTGGATGCTTCCTCGAGAGTGGTATCTCCGGTGAGGACCCCGCGCTCCAAAGGCCGCAGAATGTGTGACCGTATTTTCGGCACGGCGAGGCGTACTTGTGAAACGGCGATGGAAGGATTGAGCACCGCCGGCCGGAGGTATTCTGGTGTGGGGACCAGACCGTGTTTTGGGGCCTCCAATACCGCCGGCTCGAGGCCCTCCACACCGTTACGCATGACAGGTCGCGGGCCCGTGACTGTTCTCTTGTTGGGATACTCCTCTTCATCCTCGTCCAAGGGAACAGCCTTGCGTTTGTTGCCCAGCAGCATTGCAGCCAGACCGCCCTCGGGAAGCCCGTCGTAAGGCTTCGTAAGATCGAGTACCGCCTGAAGTGCGTCGTTCTGTGCTGCTTTCGTGGTACTGGACCCGACCAGCTGGGTCTGGGGCAGCGACGACTGCCCGGTGCCCGATGAAGAAATCAGCATCGGTGCCACCCTCTTTTTTCCGTCTTTGCCGATAGTAACGCGCGACTTGAGTTCCGTCACTCGCTCCGCTTGCTTGTCCAGAGTCTCCTGGGCGTCGGCCGATTTCCCCTTTTCTTTGTCCTTCTCCGCGGCCTCTGCTTCCAATTGGGCATTCGGCGTCGCTGCAGGATTGGGGGAAGCCGTCTTGCCATTAGTAGCCGGGGCCGGGGAGTCCTTGCTAACGGGGAGAGAATCGCCCATCAATGCTCCCATGCGAGACTCGGCGCCCCGCCTCTCGCCTTCTTTGCTGTGGTTTTCAAGGAGCAGGCCGTCAACATCTTCCGCGATGCCCATGGCTTTCCTGGAAGCTCCGTACTTGGAAAGAGCCTTATCCGTCTCCTCCAGGTTCGCGACCCATCCCAACTCGCCCGTTTCGAATCGAAGAGTAATAATGCTTCCATCAAGACTCGCTGCGAACAAGGTCTGGCCGTCGGGAGCCCAAGCCAGGTCGGATATTGACTTGGCCGCCAAGTCCTGCAGAATCACCACCGGTCTGGACGTGTTGGTATTCCAGATGCTGAGCGTCTTGTCTTGTCCAGCCGAGGCAATAACAGTAACGAGAGATCCGCCGGAGTGGCCGTTGGCCGTTCCGTTTTCACTGGGCTTCTTGGTGTGGAAGAGGCGGGGTGAGAACATGCAGACCTCGGTCGGACCCTCGTGGCCGATCAGGTTGATCTCGCTGTCCCACCTCGTGCGCTCGATAATGGCAACGGAGCTCACTGGCCCATTCACCGCGTTGGCGGCAGCAATGTGGTTGCCGTCGGGCGACCACGAGCATCTCCGGAAATATGTCGTCAAGGGCGAGGATTTAAAGGGGGAGCTGATGGTGGTCTCGAGCTGAAAGTTGTTGATCATGTCGTGCTGGGTGGCATTCGGTGCCGGAGACGTGAAGCGGAATATTTTGATGGTGCGGTCGTCGCTCGCGGTGGCAAAGAACTTGTTGGCGGGGTCAAAGGTGATGCCTTTTACGTGGCTCTGGTGGCCGGCGAGCACCTTCAGCTTCTCGAACGTGTGGCCGGACCAGACGACAATCTTAGAGTCCAGGCCGACTGAGACCAAGATGGAGCCATCGTAGGACCAGGCCAGGTCCTGCACGTCGTTCTCGTGGCCGATGAGGCGTCGCGACGTCTTCCAGTTCTCGACCGGGGGCGGCTCGTTGGTGCTGCCGAAGGTGGCGATGGCGGGCGGGCCGCTCTCCAATTGGTATATGCAGATGATCTTGTCGTCGGCGCCGGAGGCCAGATAGCGGCTGTTGGGCGAGAAGCGCACCGAGTGGATGGTGCCGAGGTGGTGGCTCATATGGCAGAGCTGGCGCGGCTCCTTGTAGGCCGGGTCTTCGGCGCGGTAGATGGATTCGGTCGACCATATGCGGACGTTGCCATCTGGAGCGCGCGGGTCAGAGGGCATCACGCGACACGGAGAGCGGAAGGAACGAGTAGGGGCAACGTACCGCCGCCGGCCGTGGCCAGTCTCTTGCCGTCAGGAGACACATGGCAGCTGTAGACTTCGAAGTCCTTCTGTTCGCCTACGCGCACGAGGGTCAGCAGGCGGAATGGCGTGCAAGCGCGCGCGCCGTGCGAGAGGAGCGGGCAGCCTACCTTTGTGGCTCAGCCATGACGGCTTGTAGAGATGCATTGTAGGGGTGGGATGCGATGCGGACGTCGCATGTCTTCAGCGGGCGCATCCAAAAAGTGAGTTCAAGTAACGAGGCGAGCTCGGATACACGAGCTACCCTACGTACATGTTCGTGTCAGTCCAGTGCGCCAATTGGTGTCTTCTGGAAACGTGCGCGTCTCCAGTCACTCGTTGCTACCCGGCAGGTACCTCCCCCGGCAAAATGGGCGTCCGCGCCAGTGCGCAAGTACATGCGTACTCATGTACCAAAGTAAGTAAGGTGGGATGGCTGGCGCGCGCGCGCGACTGGCTAAACAAGCACCGGCAAGAACTGGACAACCGCCCATCAGGAGGACCCAGGCACCGATTGTTGGAATGGCCCGGCAGCGGATCAATAATCGCCCATCGGCCAAAACGGGGGGCGCCCTGGGCCGTGTGTCATAGGCGGGCTGGGCATCCGCTGATTAGTTGGTCGTACGTATGCGGCGAGACCGCGTCTACCAGCACATGCGAGAATGGGATTGGTATGCAAAGTGCAAAAGTGACGGACTGCAGGTATCCCATGGTTGGGTATATTGACTAGCGCTACGACACACGCCATACATCATCGACGGGCTCCCACTGCTTGACATCTCGGCCTTCCCTTTCAGCTCCCGCGACATCCACCGACGACCACCACCAACCAACACACCATCGTGTTTGTCCAAGATACCGGCCTTCCCCTCTATTCCAGATGGTCCGTCAGATCCACCAGAATCTTGACATGTTTGTCTTTTTCGTTAATCAGGGCCATGAAGCCGTCCTCGACCACGCGGTTGATCGAGATCTTGCGCGTGATCATCGACTCGGGCTTGAGAAGGCCCTCGGCCAGCGCCCGGATCACTAGCTCGATGTCCGACAGCCGGTATGTCAGCGCTGCCCGGGGCCATCACCAGTCAGCCGGTGCTCTACCCGAGACCTGGAGGGGCAGGAGGAGGTAGTCCAAGGGGAAGCTAGCATAGGGCGTCCGTCACTTACAGCCGAGATACCTCTTCTCGTGGAAGACGATATTGTTGGGAAAGAAGGGCACCGGCTTCTCCCAAATGGCGAGGTTCACCACGGTTCCGCGCGCGCACACCGCCTTGGTTGCGGCGTCGAGGCTGGCCTGGACGCCGGCGCAGTCGAAGGCGATGGGGGGGCCGCGCCCGCCCGTCAGCTGGCGCGCCTCGGCGACCACATCGACGCCGCTCGTCGGGTCGAGGATGCGCGTGGCGCCGAACTTGCGGGCGAATGATTGCCGCTCCTGCGCTATCTCGACCGCCATGATCTCGCCTGCCCCCTTGGCTTTGAGGCACTGGATGATGGCGAGGCCGATGGGGCCCGCGCCGAACACGATGACGCTATCGCCCGCCTGGACGCCCGATTCCGACGTAGCGTGCCAGGCGACGGCCAATGGCTCCACGAGTGCTGCCCAGCCGCGTCAGTGAACCGAAAACCGACGGAGACACCGGGGACGGACGGCGTTGGGAGGAACACTCACCGCCCACTTCCAGCGGAACGCTGTCGGGGATCTTGAAGACAGAGCCGTAGTCGACACAAATGGCGTCGCTCAGGCCGCCGCCGCCACCCGACAAGCCCAGGAATCCATTGCTGACACAGCAATTGGTGTTGCCATCCTGGCAGGGGATGCAGTCCCGGCAAAACAAGGTCGGCTGGACCACGACATTGTTCCCAACCACAAATCCGGCCGAGGCCGGGACCTCGGAGCCCACCTGGCTCACGATGCCCGAAAATTCGTGACCCAGAGTAATGGGAACCGTTTCCCGCGTCAGGGCGTGTCGCTCGCCCGGGAGCGGGATCAGTGTCTGCGTGTGGTACTCGTGCAGGTCGGTTCCGCAAATGCCAACGTAGGCTGGTCGGACTTTGACCTGCAGCGGACTGCACTCGGGCTCCTGAACGTTGTGCTCCAAGCGGATATCCCCGGGTCCGTAGTACCGAAGGGCTCGCATCGCAACCGCTGGTGCTGTGACTCGGTCTGTGGTGAGTTGGTGATGACGGCGTATGTGTAGAGCTGGGGACAGCAACCGCTAGTCGGCAGCCGTGCTCGACATAGCAGGAAAACCGGAGGGGAAAGAAGAGAAAACGGACGACTGCTTCTCACCTGCGGCATCGCCCCGTTTAGGCCATGGTATAGACCCCATCTTGGCACTGCCCGCACGCCCCAGAGTCACCAGACGACAGACACGGGATATTTGCGGGGTTGCACATGCCGCATTGCGGAACACTGCTTCCCAGCCCCTACCGTCGACCTAATCACACCACATTCAGGCACTCTGATTCAGGGATTCATCCATACACGGCGAGCACGGTTGACAAATTGCGCTTCATCAGCGGCCCCGATTCAAGGCCATCCCCGCAAACGTCGTGCGTAACCCAGTCGTCCAACTGGCCCGTTGTCCCTCGCAGGCCCCGAATCTGGGGTAGTCGACCAGGCTAATGCAGTGCGCCTAAGCAGCCTCTCGGCTTTCCGCTTCGGGTATCACTTGCCTAATGGTCCTAAACCTTCCGAGAGTCCTGTCGTTACTGTGCGATAGCACACGCGTCCATTGCCGACGGGTGAAGAATTCATATGGTCGACGAAGGACAACCCTGAACCTCTGGACATGACAAAGGCGGCTTCATTTGTATGCGGCGGTCCTCTTAGACCGTAAAGACTGTATACATGACGCAATCATGGTGCAGCAACCATGTCCATTTAATTTCTCCACGCTGTACCGTCATGCCATGTGAGATGTCCGAATCGCCGCTCATGGGCGAACACCAACCCTGCGGATCACCCGCATAGCGCTTTGGGTCTTTCGCCCAGTAGAGTACAAGTTGAAGAGGCCGTCCAAGATCTGCCGCCATACTGCGAAGAACATCTCAAAGCGTCGAGTCGGTGATGGGCGGAGAGCGCATCAGCCGAGCGGGGAACACTCTGCGCTTATTGGAGGAAGTGTAGGGTCGCCATAAGTGACAAAATTATCACCGAGAATGCCGTACATACGTTCGGGGCATTGCCGTTGTCAATGTGGGGGCCCCAATGGGGTCTTTCGCCCTGCTGATCCTCTTCGCTTGGAAGAGGTCTGCCATCGAACCACTTGCTCTCCTTATTGTCAAAGAGGGAACCGCCGTATTCACTTCCACCAAGGGTTGTTTCCCCCTCTTGGGACCATCCCTTCTTCCTCGGCAGCCACTCTCCATTCAGCCACAAGTGTATGCAAGTGTCCTCAGGCCGCTTCTGTGTGTTTCTATACGGGACAAGTCTGCTGCTGTCACGATCGAGGCCACCAATGGTGTAACCAGATTGCAAACTAGGTGCTTTTCTCTTCTTCTCGAAGTTGAGCTGATGAATCTTGAGTGTTTCCTGGGATTCCTTCAAGACAGCCTCTAGCTCCGCCATCCGGATCCTCTTGGGATCAGACGCGGGGTCCACGGGCAGCTTCTCGGATTGTCTGGGGCAGTCCTCACGTAGGTCATGAGGGTAGCCAATGTCTCGAAAGTACCACACTTGGCGCCGAGGCAGAAACATGCTGATGCTCAAAGTGTGGACCGGCGTATCACCAAACCGCTCGTAGTAGAAACCGCCAGAATTGTCCAAGTAGTGGAAGTAGGCTTGGTGTGCCCGTCCACGGAAGAAGTCGAGAGATCCAATCTCGAAGTTGGAGTAGAACTGGCAATGATTGTGCTGTCCACGCTCATCAGCCGGGGTATCGTGAATCATGGTAGCTGCCCGAATGAGACTACCAGGATCTCTGGATCGATGGAGAGCCCAGTCCATGTTGGCTTCTTTGTGGACAAGTTTCTTGTGGGTGTTCCGGAACGCTTGGGTCTTCTCCCGTAAAGAGGAGAACGACTGGGCATCGTCCAGAATAGCCATGTTGAAGCCATACACCATGTTATTCTCCTTCATGAATCTGAAAACATCGTACTGGATGTCACATGTGTACTTGACCTGTTTCAACATCAGTCAGTGGAATTGCGGAAGACGGAGGCAACATAGTGGGGTACACTGGGTAAAACATAGTCGCAGTTGAATGCCGTTGGAATGCATAATGGCAGCTAGGATGTAGAAAAATAGAGCAAGAGGGCCGGCGGGTGTTCAGTGGAGATAGTAAACCACGGCAAAAGGGGGGACAAGGAAAAACTCACGCCGGGCTCTACTCGCCAAAACCATTTGTACCCCTGGAGACGTTGTTCCAAGGCAAATAAGCCCGAGTTCCAACGGCACATGTGGTAGTAATTCTCCTGCCAAGCCTTGTCAACTCCACCCTTTACCAAAGCTTCGTGAGCAAGATCAAAGCGGGCCTTGTCGATCCAGGAAGGAACACTCCAATGCTCCTTGGGAATGTGCTCAAAGAAGCAATGGGAGGATGTAGAGTTGGTGACAGAAGCTTTGAAGTTATCAGGGAAGTCTTCGTCGGTGAAGAAAACCCAGTCATAACGATGGAGTTCCTGTGAATTGAAACGAGCCTCCACTTGGGTGATAGTGTCAATCATGTCGCCGAGCTCGGGGTTGCGTACGAGTGCAACCAAGGCAGCCTTGGGTCTGGTAGCCTGGATGCATTGCAATCTCTGGCTCGGGATAAGGGACGGGTCCAGAAAGCTGTTTTGTCGGATCCATTGATCGGGGCCAAGCTTCCTAGTCTGATCGAAATACTTGTCGGGAAAACCTGGCATAAGATGGGGGAGCGCGTCTAAGTGGCCAATATCGGAGGCAATATGAGCCTGTGTGGTATCGTAGTAGTCGGAGGATAGATGGTAGGCAGCTACGATCATCAAGACGACAGTTACATAGATGGCAGTTCGTCGACAGAACAGTGCATGTCTATTGGCAAGTATAGAACATTAATAAAGGCATAAAAGGGTGCACAGCTTTCATACGTACCGAATACGAGCTGCAATAGCTTGCCAAATGGTGGCTCGGGGCCGGTCAAGATGACCAGCTCGGGCATGGGAAGGAATGCCTATTACGTGTGAGCCGCCATCAGGTACATCAACAGAGTTGCCATCGCCCTCTGGGCCCGCACCGATCACCTCCTCCACGGAAGAGATGGAACACTTGGATCCAAAGCGACGCCTGTGGCGTGCCGAACGGCCCTCAGCACAGGCCTGCTCCGTACTCGCTTGGATAACCCCAATACGGGAAGCAGGCATGACGTCCGTTATGAGGAATACCAGTCGTCCTCCTGTCTGGTAGGTGGAGATGTGCGGTGCTTGGGTAGTCGCGGTGGTGGGAAAGAGTCGGAGGTTTGACGAGCGCCAGACGATGTGGTGCGGATTAGGGTATGGAAAGGAAATAATTATTTCGACCAGTTGTCAAGAAATTCTGGTCAAGCAGACGAATGTGTCGCAGGGTGTTGTTTTGTTTGAGCAGCGGACGCGGGGAGGTCGACCGGGAGCAGGAGCTTGGGGGCGTCGCCGGCAAAGAAGCTCCAGGGAGGCTCCAGCGAAGGGAGCCCTGGAAACGACAACGGTTTGCAAAAAAGGACTTGTGCTGAGCACAAAACGAAGGGGCGTTTGGGCACTACGAGAGTGAAATCCCAGGACACTGTTTGTGGCTCAAAATCAGCAGTTCACATTTCACAGCCGAGATTGATGGGGTTGTGTGTGGGTGATAAACTCGGGGGCTGGTGATGGAAGGAGCATATCGAAGAAAGGAACGAACAAGGGCTGTTGAGTGCCTGCAAGACGGGTTCAGATCAGCATTTATTCCTATAGCAAATGGTGCTCAATATTATTATGTGAAACAGTGATTCGTGATGGACTAGACAAACACAACCGTACCCATAGCTAATTTCTGTGGGCAGGGGTGATTATCCCAAAGGAGGGCATTCCAGAAGGGTCGAGTCCCAGATGCGTGTGACGTCCAGGCATGTATCGGGTGCTTGCCCGATATGGCCAAAAATATAAAGGCACAGAAACGTGCAAAAATAGTAAAAGAATAGTATTAAATAATTCCGTTGTATAAAGTGCAAGTGATGCGTGGCGATGGTGGGCACGCTGCTGCCTGGAGGGGTTGCACCCCACCACTATAGCTATTTTCCCATGAGAGGGGCCACTTCGTGGCAACCTCACCTAATACATCTCACCTTCTGTTTGACCCCTCTGCTTTTCGTGTCAATCACCTTCTGTTTGACCCCTCTGCTTTTCGTGTCAAGGCGGAATAGTGCAGTACATCAGGTTATGTACAGGGTGCACAAGGCAGGTGGCGGCAGCCGTGGATGTCTCAGGTATAGGGCATGGCTTGACCTATGGCCTGTGCTCAGACTGCCGCATTCGGAAGAGAAGACCTCTATAAGAGAGGTCAGTCAGTATTGATTTCAAGCAGAAGACGAAGATAGAAGACACACACTCCTTTCAACACAGACACTTGTCCATCCCCACGATACCTTCACATTAGTGACATCAGAAACACTCAAAAGTCCATAATCAAAGCTTATATACGCTTATACGGCAAGTAGCCTTCTTACGCGTAGCAGCCCCCGTGCCTCGCTAACCCGAGCGGGACCCAGGCCTTCGTTACCTTTGCGTACTTGAATCACGACGAGATCCTGCTGCGGGCGCATCGGACCGACCAGCTGCTGCTGGCCGAGGACCGCATCGTCGAGCAGCGCGACCCCGGGGCCGCCAACCTGGCCGCCCGCTACGAGGAGTTCCTCCCGGACGACCTCCAGCAGGTCCAGGACTTTGCACAGAGCTGGAATGCGGATAGCATCCGGATCGCCATCGACCGCTACGAGAGCGCTGTCCGCGCGGGGCGCGCCCCCCCCCCCCCCCGAATGCCGCCTCCGCCCTGGCCGCCCTCCACAACTACCAGAGCAAGATCCAGAACATAACCATGAAGGAGCTGCAGGACGATTACGAGCCGCCCAAGGGGGACGAATGAGTCAAGCGGAGGCAGAGCGATGTGGCAATGTTCCATGATTTCTTATTCCTTCGTCACTCGGGGGCGGGTGGAGACTACTACTAGATACACACGATAGCTGTCTTGGAGGAGGCACACACACCGTCGCAGGGCACATGCTGGATCGGATATCTAATAGAGGCGGCTTTTGTCGCCTAAAGAGTGGCTGGGACGGCGTGGTGACTCGAGCTGCTTGTGTACCCTGGGTAATATGTAGCTAGTTGATGGAGGGCATGACACCGGGTGAACGGAAGACTGCGCTTCTTCTACACCCATACCCTGCGCCACGTATGGTACAGGGCCGCGTGACCCCCAGATTATCTAATTATTTAAGACCTCGACCTTGTCCCAGCCGTTGCCTGCTGGCCATCGTTTCTTTCTTGTTCTTCCATCATCAACTTCCGTTGTCCGCGTCCAACCCCACACGCGACCACTCACAGCCACTCTCTACGTTTCCAACCCTTGTGCTGGAGGGACAGGGTGATTGCCGGCCTGCGACCACTCAGGCCCGGCGAATAGAAGCTGGCATGCAGCGCATACGCCTAGGACCCCGCGTTTTCCACCTGCCCAGGACACGGCCGTCGCCCGCGCCGAAACGACAGGCGCCGGGCCGGGCTTCCGCGTTCTCGGCCATGACCACCGACACGCGCTTCTCGCGGCTGCTGGGCCACCTGCTCGAGACGGCGCCGCCGCTGCGGCCGTGGGGCTTTGTCCTGTACCGCTGCACGTACGCCGACGACGGCGTGTGGCGGCGCTTCCTGGCCGTGCTGCGCCGGCGCGCGCGCGACGAGCTGCGTGACGAGCTGGCCCGTTCGCGACGACCCCGCACGCTTCGACGGCGCGTCCAAGGCGGCCGTGTGCGCCCACTTCTGCGCCTGGGCCGCGGACACGGCAACGACGACGACGATCCGCGATACCGGTACGCCGTGTACGTGGACGCCGACACGCTTGCCAGCGTGCTGGACCGCGCGCCGCCGCCGCTGCCGCCCAACACGGGCGGCGCCGGGTACGTGGTGCTCATCGACAGTCAGGCCGAGGCCTGGGACGACGACGGCGGCGGCTCGCTGGATGACGGCGACGGCTCTCTGGATGACGAGGGCGAGGAGCCGCCGGTCGAAGGCTGCACGCTCTACGACGTCGGGTGGATGAAGGTGCCGGCTGACGGCCTCGTCCCCAGCGTCTACGCTGCCGCCCTGCAACCTGAATGGTTCCAGAGCGTCTATATGCGCCCGCCCGCCGTGTTCTGGGCCCTATGATCTCCCCCGGTCGAGGCATCAGGTTGGCCGTGGGAAAGCTCTCCATTCCAAGTATCGGGTGTGCCTAACCATGGAAAATGAACGGTCGCTCGCTAGTCGACGATGGAACGCGGCGTGTTTATCAAGGAAGGTGGTCCTGCCCAGAAGGTGCAGTTTCTAGACGCTCCAATCATGAGAAACGAGGAGTCGAGAGAAGAAATCAGTTGAGATGGAATCATCGGGGTGGTCACAGTGGATGCTTGAACCCATATTACATAACTTATCGTGCCATAGCCGTGCGAGAACGCCTCGCACCTAGCGCGGCTGACCGTCGGCCACGGGGACGCGCGCCTAGTGGAAGAGCGACCGGCCCTCCAGCGCGGTCTCGATGCTGATCTCGAGGTCGAAACGATCGCGGCCGCTAAGGGTGTCCTTATCGTAAACCTAGCAACTCCTGATTTCCCTCGAGGCCGAGACAATGGTCACCCTGACGAGCGCGAGCTCCACGCGCATCGAGCAAGTCCAGGCCTGGATCCTGCTAGTCATCTACGAGGTCACAAACAGCGATTACATTTATTAGCGGCGGATGCTCTCGGCCGAACGGGCCTTTCGCCTAGTGCAAATGATGAGGCTGTACGAGATTAACAGGGAAGTCGGGCTACATATTATATAAGCTTGAGCTTCTTCCTCTAAGTCTTAACCTATGATAACTGGTATAGGTCGCACAGGGAACCCGGACGGCTTAGGCATGGCCGGGGCTAGGGTAGAGGCGGGAAGTGGGGATTCGAAGCCAGCCAGTGGGGCCACGCAGTATGTGGCGCCCCGGACGAGGTCGCGGTCACACGTCGCGGCTTGTAGAGATGGGTTGGCGGCCGCGAGCAAGTTAATAGGGATAGAGTTAGACAGGCAGATTTGGACACATTGGAGGGCCCCGTCCCACGTGTACCAAGACCCGCACAGCAAGGTCGTATCCGGGGCCACGGTGGCGCCCCGGGGCGGGTCGGCCTGCGTGGCCCCGTAGCCCGAGCCGCCGCCCCGCCCACCATTGACCGGGAGGCTAGAGGCAGGCTCGGCATGGAACGAACCGCCTGGGGTGGATACGCAAATGATCGAGCCCCAGTTGGGATCCGGGTCGTGGAGGTTGGTGCAGTTCCGGTTGAGCTGCGGGTTGAACGCGACGATGTCCTGCGTGCCGAGGCCCGCGTCGACGGCGATGCTTGTGCACGTATCGCCTTCCTCCACCGCCCGCAGCCTCTCGCAGGCCAGAGGGAGACAGAGCTGGGACCCCGCCTCCACGGAGGCACAATCGAGTAGGTTCGCGTTGGTGTAGAAGAGCGTCGCCGCCGAGACCATGTGCGCCTTAGCAATGGAATCGCAAGTATCCCCCTTTTCCGCGATGTAAGCTCGAGCACCGGGTACCGCACCGCCCTAGTACCGCACCACACCTAAAAAAAGACAACACCACATTCAATTAAATAGAAAAACCAGAATAACTTAACCACCAGAATAGATACATATAAGCGGATTGAAGTCAAGATATCGTGATCACCTCCTCTGCCTCTGAGAGGTATTTTTCATCTAATCCATCGGTGTTGACCCCTTCTAAATTAGGAGTGGCAGATAGGCCTATATGTGCAGGCGTCTCTAGGTCCCCCTGCACCTTCCGGACGTCTAGTATAGTGACGAAGCGGTCCTGGGCGGAAGGTTGCACTTTACGCCGTTTCTGAGGCCTCTGTCTATCTATTGCGGCGGTTAGTTGGTCCCTTTCGGTCCTTAAGGTGGCCACCTGCACTGTCGCCTCGTCTAAGGCCTTGCCGGCCTTCTGGATGACCCTGCGTAGGGTGGCGTTTCCATACACTGGGTCAACGCCACGTAGGTCACGATATATTGAATTGAGGTGCCGTGAGGAGCGTGGTGTTTCGACATCCAGAACAGCTATCTCCGCCACCAGGGCGTCCTCCCTTGGTGGTGGAACCTGCCACGTGGTGCCCTCAGGTCGGTCGGCGTCACGCTGCCTGGCTAGCCGGCTGTTCAACGGCTTGGATGGGTCCCTTGGAAAGATGCCAGATATCCGCCAGCCGTTGGTGATATGCGCAGGGGTCATGCCCTCCTTCCGGGCCTTATTCCATGCCACTAGGAAGTCTGATTTCGTCGGCGTCATGGTTGAACGGCGGTGGCATGCCTCATATAGGCGTTTCCGATATGCGCGCTTAAGCACACTGAAGGGGCCAAGGTCCAAGGGCTGCAGGACCTGAGACGTATGTGCCGGAAGGAAGTTCAGCCAAACCTTCGCCTCGAAACACGCCAGCATGAAGTCCTCGGTGCAGTGGGTGGCATGGCCGTCCAAGATGAGGTGGCGCCACTGGTTGGGGTCCTCCGGTTGCGTGAGCGGCAGGAACACCTGCTTGAGCCATCGTAGGGCAATTGAATTGCTGGTCCAGCCAGCCGGTGAGGCCTCGAAACACCAGTCGTCGAAATCACCGTCCGGTAGGAAGACGAACCACTGCTGTTGGACCGACAGGCCCTTGAAGATAACCAGGGGAGGCAGCACGCGGCCAGCCGCGGAACAGCACTCCATGCTGGTCACCCACTCCCCAAGGCCGGTGTCTATCGTGAGCACCTCATTTAAGGAGGCCGGGCCGATGACCAGGGTGTTCTTTCCTAGGGCTATCTGGGCGCCCACCTCATCGAAATTGTAGGTGAACTGCGGTGGGATACTAGCGATGCGTGGCTCGCGCAGCCTGCCGAAGAACTCCTCGATATTCTCACGGCTGGCGCCGTTGAGCCTTAAATAATCGATCCCCGTGGACCTTATGGTCCTGACCTGCGGCCAGCGCTTGAAGAAACGGAGATGCCAGCGTTTTCCGAGCGTGGCTGGTATGCCACTCTCACGGAGGATGGCCTGGGCGAATAGTCGAAATCGACTGTGCGGTGGCGCCCACCCTAAGCGGCCTTGCAGGAGTAGCCAAGCCGCTAGGGCCTGCTCCTGCACCTCACTGAGGTTCTGTTGGTTTTCGTGAGCCCTTGCCTTCAAGGGCAGCCCAAGCACCCTGCGCCTCAGAAAGTCTCGTGTGAGGTTGAAGGCCTTGGCCGTGGAACGAATGGAGGCACCGTTGGTGACTTCAGTGAGGGCTGCGGCCAGCCGCAGCTCGTCCATATGGAGAAAACTTGGTATCACGAGAAAGAGAAAAAATCGACGATTCTAGAGAACTACTCCCCAGGACCTCACGATGCCTGGTTGTTGATATATTAAGGAGTGACGCCACGTATGTCGTCCTATCTTGATGGTGGAAACGGTGGTGCGGTACTAGGGCGGTGCGGTACCCGGTGCTCGAGCTTATATGATGCATTGCGCTTAATGCATGTTTGGCAGGCCGGCTGTTGGCCATTTTACTACAGATCAAATTAACCCACGTGTACATTAGCGCATATTTTAAGTTCATTTTAAGGTTATTATATAAAAACCGTAATAAATAAGTAATTTGAAAGGTAGCGATTTCTTCGATTTTGGTGTGAAATAGTTGGCTGACAGGAAAGGCAGAAGGGTCAAACAGAAGGTCCTATATTAGGTGAGGTTGCCACGAAGTGGCCCCTCTCATAGGAAAATAGCTATAGTGGTGGGGTGCAACCCCTCCAGGCAGCAGCGTGCCAACAATCGCCACGCATCTTAGCTGGCGATTCCTCCATCGGACTCGAAATGTCCGGTGGTATTTCGCGTATTGTAATTTAAGCACGCGTGGGATTAAATCCTTTGCAGACGACTTAGCTGTGCGAAAGGGTCCTGTAAGCAGTAGAGTAGCCTTGTTGTTACGATCTGCTGAGGGTAAGCCCTCCTTCGCCTAGATTTCTCAGATTACCGCCGCCCTCGGGTGGCTAATAGGAGGAATGGTGGGATTTGTTGGTTGTTCGTCTGGGGCCGGACGGCTTCCGGGTAACCTGGCTCCGACTTGGCTGGGCTGGCTCCGGCTGGGCTGGCTTCGGCTGGGGCGCGCGCGCTTCCGGGTACCCTGCCTCGGACTTGGTGGAACGAGCCCGGGGGGCGGCGTCCGCCAGGCTTGGGCCGGGCTTCCGGGTAACCCGGCTCGCTGGGCGGCCGCGCGCCCGCCAGGCCAGCGGTGTGCTTGGGGGGGCCGAACATGGTCTCGGGTAACCTCGCCCGCTTGCGCTTTCGGGTAGCCTCGCCTGCGAGGCGCAAGGCGCGCGTTGCAGGCCCCGGGCCGCGGCCTGGGCTGGGGGGCGGGACCGCGAGCTGGTTTTTTCCCAGGCCCCGTACCCAGGAGTTTTTCGGAAACCCGACCCGTACACCAGAGCGCGCCGGGCCGGGGTCGGCACCCAGGCGGGGGCCCAGGGTCTGTAAGAAGGGCGCCTGGGGAGGGGGGCCGCGGCTGGCTTTCGGGTAACCCAGCCCAAAAACGGCGAGGCGGCGCGGTGGCGGCCTCCCTTCAGGGCGGGGGCGGTTTCCCGAGGCGCTGTGGCGGCCGGCGTGGAGAGGGTCGGGCAGGGTGGCCTGGGGTCGGCCTTCGGGCCAGCTGGGCCAGGCCGGCTTTCGGGTACCCTGGGCCAGGCCAGCTTACGGGTAGCTTGGGCCGCGGCCCTATCTCGCAAGGGGGGGGGGGGGCGCGAGCCCGCGGGCCGCCGGGGCGCGGGGGGCGCGCTGAAGGGGTCGCGAACGGCTTCGTGGGGGGGTTCGGCCTGCCGAGGCTCAGGGGGCCGCTCGGGCCCGGGTTGGGCGGGATGCCGCACCGCCTTCGGCGTGTTCGCTTTGCCGTTCTGCGCCCAAGGTGGTCCGACGCGGGGGTTTCCCCGGCCTCGCGCTCGGAGCCCCCCGGGCGCGCCGCGGAGGGCAGAAAAGGGCCGCGGGAGGCTGTAGGCGTCGTGGGCCGGCCTGGGGAGGCCGGGGGCGTGCGAAAGGGGACGGGCCGGGCCGCCTTCGGGTGGCTTGGGTCAGCTTTCGGGTACCGTGGCCGCGCTTTCGGGTACCGTGGCCGCGCTCTCGGGTACCGTGGCCCGCTCTCCACCGGCCGTAGCGCGACGACGGGGCGCCCGGCGGGCGCCCGGCGGGCACCATACGGCTCGCAGAGGCCCGCCCTTGCGCCCGGGGGCGGCGGGGGCCTGCCAGCCGCCGCCGTTGGCGAGAAACGCGGGTGGGTGACCGGCCGGGGGAGGGGGCCCTGTAGGCGCGCCCGGAAACGTGCCCCCAGAACCGGGCCATGCAGGGCGGGGGGCCTTCCCAGGCCCTCGGGGCCGGCTGGGGGGGGCGGAGGGCCGATTCTGACCAAGTCCGGAAAAAATGTGCAGAGCCGGAGCTGGTCTGTATGGTGGTGAGTCGCTTTTTTTCGAACCCCATACAAAATCTTTTTTCGGAAATTCAAAGCGTACACCAGAACCCGCCGAGCCGGGCTGGCGTCCAAAGTGGGGCCCCAGGGTACATGAGGAAGCAGAAGCCTTGGGCCGGTCGAAAGACTGGTCTGGGCCGAAGCTCCCCTCCAGCCGCTTGGGCGCCTCCGGGTGCTTGGGCGGTGGTCCCGGTTCGTGGTACCCGAAAGACGGCCTCGTGCCGCCCTAGGATATAGCTTACCAACCCTATCTGTTCCATATCAGAATGATTTTCACTGCGTGGTCCTTTGTACAGCGCTGGTGCTTCGGCCCCGCAGCGGGGGATTCATAGTGATTATCGACCCCCCTAGTTGGTCCCCTAGCGGCCACATCTAGGAAGCCAAAGGCTCTCAGGCGACTTTTCGCACTGAGAGCCGGCGGATGGGCTCTGTGGATAGCTGGCCGATGGCTAGACCTGTACCACTTAGCATCGGGAGATACCAGCCCCGCCGTTACCCTGTAGCGGCGTGGCTCCGGTCTCCTTCTGAGGCCTGTAAGTTCCACCGGCCGCTGCTTGCAGCGGGCGTGTGTAGCGGACCAGCGCCTTGGAGAACTTAGAGGGGAGAGGTGGAAGTCGGTTCCAGTGGCTTAGGCCTTGCCGAGGCCGCTGGACCGTCGCGCTTTCGGGCGCAAGATCGGTAACTAATTTCTCCCGTCGCTGCAAAGCTTCGGGTGGCCATCCCCGGCGTACGATAGTTACCTGGTTGATTCTGCCAGTAGTCATATGCTTGTCTCAAAGATTAAGCCATGCATGTCTAAGTATAAGCAATTATACCGCGAAACTGCGAATGGCTCATTAAATCAGTTATCGTTTATTTGATAGTACCTTACTACTTGGATAACCGTGGTAATTCTAGAGCTAATACATGCTAAAAACCCCAACTCACGAAGGGGTGTA